>CM047812.1:24711241-25289721 GCA_026214975.1 Gentiana macrophylla | reverse complement strand
AAACCCGCGATCCCATCCACCATTTTATCGATTCGAGGAGCGATAGGGGTCCTTTTCGGCAAGCTTTGTTTAGATCGGTGAAGTCGACGCACATCCGCCACTTGCCGTTGTGTTTTTCACCATTACTACATTTGCCCGGCCAGTGGGATATTGAAGCTCTTTGATTATGCCTGCCGCTAAAAGTTTCTCGACCTCAATTTTTATCGCGACCTCCTTTTCGTAGAAAATTGACGCGCTTTTGTTGTATTGGCCTGAAGTTGGGATCGACACTCGTTGTGCAAGGCGACCTCCGATTCCACACCTCTCATATCGCTTACCTCCCGTGCGAATCGTCTAAGTTTGCTTTCGAAGCTCGATCGCTTCTTCCTTTCTTCCTCGGTAGTTCTCGATCCTATTTTTATCTTTTGATCGGGATATTTGTCGCTTATTATAACTTCACCAACTCGCTTCGGTAGTGAAGTCGCTCGTCCCCGAACTTGCAATGTTTCTACCTCTACGGCCTTCTCCGAGATTTCTTTCATCATAGCAATCGATCCGTAGTCGTGTTAAGACCATCCAAATCGTGGTCGCCAGAGTCGACCCTGTTTTTGGTCATATAGTCGAGGAAAGCTCCAGTCGGCCGATGGCGACCCCAACTTCTTCCCCTACGTGAAATTTGACCCGTTGGTGGGGAACGGACGCCACCATTTGGAACTTCTTCATAGCTGATTCCCAAAATCATGTTGTAGTAAGAGCGGTGTCGATTACCAAGAAAGTTATTATCTCCGTTCTCACAGGGCTCATAGTCGCCCAAAATGATATTGAGGTCGATCGTGCCTTTGACCCGTCTTCGTGTCGTTGGTAAAACCTTCGAGGACCCCAAGGTAGGGTTTTAACTTGGCCTCCCGAATCCGATCTGCTTTAAGCGGTCCGAAATAGATGACGTCGCGCCGCCCTCAGATCGACCATTACTCGGTTGACGCCCGTGCTTGTCGTTCACCCCCACCTTTAGAATGAGGGGTATCTCCATAGGCCCACCGATCGTTGTCACCGCTTTTGTGAACATGATTCCTTCTCATTCTCTCCCAACGCAATCGCTGAAGCCGCGGGTATTGATTTGATTTATCTCGAGATTTCGATTGATGGTTGCTTGGAATATTCCGTGGATGACTGAACTTCTCTCCGATAGACGCGAGGTTGGCGCCCTGACTAGGAGTGTTGTTCCCTCGCGTTTATATTTATTGGCTGGTCCTCACGGATCGGCCTTTCTATCTCGCGCCTCGGGTGAAGCATTCATCGGTGATGTGGCCATGGTCCTTGTGATAGTCGCAGATTTGGATTTATCGCGCTATCGTGATCGCCTCATAGGCTTTGGTTTGTCGAAATGTTCACGAATTTCAAACAATGATTTGGGATGCTTTGGTGTTGAGCGGGGTAAAATTATCCTCGCTAAATTTGTACGGCTTTTTTACCTCACGATCGCGATTAGTATCTCGTCCCTTTTCTTTTTACGGTCATCTACGCGATCCTCCTTCGCGAACGTGGCTCTGTCTTAGGCTTTGCTTTCCCCAGACGGCGCCTCGCTTACCCCCCATCATTCGCCCTTTCCAACATCTCCCGAGACCCGCTTTGGGGGCGCAGATTGAATTTTCCATCGGGCCTTTGGCGATTCCGGTGAGAAACATGTTATGACCGCATCGTCTGGAATGTTCCTTGTTTGATCATATATTCGACGAACCGTTCGTAATACTCTTTTCCGACTCATGCCTCCCATACGAACCTCATATAGGTCCTCAATGGTTTTCTTTGGCCCGCTGCCGACTCAAACTCTCTCGACAAACTTTTCCGACAAGTCCTCCCAACTTTCAATCGAGCCTCGAGGAGCCCGCGTATCCAGGGCGCAGCCTCTATCCTCGCATCTGCCGCCAACCAATGCGATGCACGAGCGGATTTATTTTGTGTAGCAAGGGTGATGCGACCCTGGAACGCGTGAGCCGGTCGTTTGGGCATGAATTTCCATTGTAATAGTTGTAATCGATAACTAACCTTTTCTCTGCTTTGGGAGGCAATGTTTCGTAATCCTTTAGCGAGTACGCCGATCCCGAAATAGGGCGACTTTCTCGACGGGCCTCGACTTTTTTAATTCTCGCAAGCTCTTTTCTCATTACCTCCATCTCGCTCTCGCCAAAATAGGGTCGATTCTCGGTCGCGATCGCGTGCTTGCGTGACGGCCCGCTCCGTTCTACGCCTGATTCCCTATGATTTTGTGATCCTCTTGGCGGGCCCTTTTTCCCGATAATTGTGCGGGCATCTTGTGCGTGTCTATCTCTTGGATGGGCATCTCTTCTCTGGAAGGCCGAGACGACTTGGGGCTAAAGCCTTGTCCTTCTCACCCAACCTATTAAACGCGGACCCTTTGTCGATCCTCTTCCTTTTGATGGTCGCGATCTTGGGGGCCGAGGTTCGTGGAATTTCTTTCCTCGGTCCATAGCGACTGAGAAGAGTGCACGCCTCCTCTACGTCGATTTGTCGAATTTGGCTCTGGCGGCCTTGATGCGCGACCGCAAGAGGGGATTTCGCTTCTGGGAGGATTCTCGGTCGAATCGTCATAGGGGCTGGCCCTTAGCCACCAGGCGGAATTGGTGAGATACATAGTTTCAGCGTGCACTGGCGTATTCCTCATTTCGCGACCTCTCGGGTCCTCCTCGAAAGCCCGGTTGTATTTCGGGATCGATCTTTGGCTTTGCTTTGTGACTTCTCTCTCGCGAGTTCCATCCAGGGCAACAATAGCCTCTTTCGACTTGGTTTTTTGATTAATGACATTTCGAGCATCGCTAGTGCTAAGACCCTCTCTGGGATCCTTCTCTTCTGCAGGAGATTGTCTAGCGTTTCTCCTGCGCCTTCCCCACGAGCTTGATGTAGCATAGTACCTTTGCGGGGGTTTGGGGTGTTAGATGCCCTTTACTTCCGGCCATCTCGGTGGGTGGCTTTTTTGAGCGATTTTTGGTAAAGGGAAGAAATAAAGGCAATTTGAGGACTTTTCTTTGTAAGATTATCTCCTCCCCGAATGAGAGCTCTAGGTGATTTTTACACAATCGGTTTCCCGGTAACGAGCCAATCAAGATGTCTAAATCCTCACGGGTGTCCTTGCGGTGTTTGGATGGTGGATATCTGGGTCATTTAAGGTGTAGTGTTGCTCCGGTGGGTGGTGGTGTGGAGAGAACTAAAATGGAGAGAGCTTTTGCTTGCAAATATAGTGTGTATTTCATATATATCTCTCCTTTTGTTTACAATGACCACCCCTTTATAGAGGTGGATAACTTAGGAATAAGCAACCTCTTAGATATTTTACTAATAGCTAGGTCTTACTTAGATACTAAGCAAGACGAAATATCTAAGTTACAAGTGGGGAAAAGATCCGGATCAATCGGCGCCATCTCTCTGAGGTCGCAAGAGCAAGCCCTCTTGGCCTCCCCTCTGGCGACCCCTCTTGACTGCTCGGGCGAGATTCACGAGGATCTGCTACTTGCCCGGGACCGCAAGTGTTGTGGTCGCGGCGAGGTGAGACACAATGGCCGCCCCTTTTGCGATCTCTCTTGTCATTCCGGAGGGTGGCCACAGTGGGCTGATTCCTACTGTTGAGGTGGTGGAATTATTTATACCCATCACTACGTAAATCTTATTCATTGATTAAAATATACTACTTCAAGTGATTGGATAAAAGGTGTGTAGTAGGGTTGTTCGAGATAAATGAATACCGGACTAACTAACCGGATTAAATCAAACCGAAAATAAAAGCAAGCAATTTTATAGCCAATTTTTATATACTGAAAAATCCCGAATCGCAACGGACAATCAATCCAGCTTTTCGGACCAAATTTTACATATTTAATAGAAAAATATATATAATGTATATATAGAATCAAATTGGCATAATATAAATACCCTCATCGCATATTTAACCCTAAAAACACTCTCCGCTTGCTAGCCCGTTTCGCGCTTTAGACATAAGGTCGCCGCTTTGCTCGCGTTTGATCGAGGTGACGGATTCCGCCGCCGATCGTCATCATCTCCGACCACCTTCAATCCTATACTGTCTATTATTACTCTGAGTAAGTATTTAATTATTTATCTCAGCCCTTGATGCAATTATTTACTTCAAGCCTTCAATTTTCAATCTTATTTTTTTCCTCATGATTTCACACGATTTAGTGTTTCATAACTCTGAGAGTTGTTCATCGGAATTAGTTTTTCTCAAGTTTGGCTCACTTAATTAGGACAGCTCATTCACATCAAATTAGTGCTCGCTTAAGCTTGGCTCAGTTTAGTAGGATACTGTGTATAGATTTGGCAAACTTAACGACCGCGCTTCATGATCCATAGCTCGTGTTCGTTCATTTCCAACTTGAGCTTGGTAGATTGTTTTGAGTTTTACCCGTTTATTTAACCAAAAACAAACACGAGTTTATAGGAATATTTTCTGGTTTACCACCACTTTCTGGAACAAATTGTGAGAATACCACCCAAGGCAAAAAATATCAATTTTGATTCGCGATTTTCTCCCGTTTTTTTCACCTTTGTGCACGATCTTAAGGGACACCCTTCCCCTATTGGGTTCCCCCTTCCCAATTAGGGTTTAGTTTGGTTCAAAAAACACCTAAAACGCGAAAATGAGAGTGGTATTTCGACAATAGAGTGGTAGTCGCACAAATGGCCCGGCAAAGTAGTGGTAGATCGGCAAAGCTCCCCGAGTTTATATGTGCTGAATAAGAGTTTATGTGAATGGTTCGGAAGTGCATTTTTAAAATGACAATCACAGTTTAAATACTAATGGTTGCAGATTATTAAACTGCTTTATACTAGTGGGTGCCCTCCATTTGCACCGTAAACACACGTGGATGATTTTAGACCACACGGCTTGAATATTTGAGTTGAAACTGTATGGTCCAGATTCATCTACATGTTTTACTCCTCAAATGGAATAATTCAAATGTCTGTTTCTATATAATGAGAAAATTACAAAAAAATTGACCGAACTAGAGTATGTACATCCGTAGTGTGTAGTGATTGTCTACTATAATGGCAGAGTCCCCAGGACATGGCCTAGTGGTGAAGGACTTAGGTGTTGTAATGACAATTGGACCGGGAGCTAGAGTGTGGAGGTTTGGATATACGATTTCTTTTAGTATTTTGATATAATGGCAGCCCTTGACTCTGAGCCACTAGGTTACCTGATTAACATCTCCACTTATTCTGTGGGATAGGAAAGTGGAGACCATTTCGATTAGGGTTAAATCGATTTTTTTTTTTTTAGTATATCTTTCACCACTTTATTTTTTTATTTCTTTTTTAATAAAAGTTAATGCATTTTTTTTTTTTTTTTTAAGAAAGTTGATGCATGTTATAAAGCTGAACAAAACAGAGGAGTTGTCATAGAGCATGAATAACTTTATTGACCGAGTCTCCTGAAAAAAACCTTTATCGACCGAGAGAATCTTTCTTTTACGTATACCAAATCACATTTTCTATTATTCTTTTTTGCCTCTCATTTTCTATTATTCATTTCTTTTCTTTTTTTTTCTACTCAATATGAATATGTTTGGTGAAATCGATCACAAATTATAAACCCCCTCATTTTGATCTGCAGCTATATATACATATCCACTTGCCTCATTCGTTTTCTCACACCCTTCTTTCATTTCTCCACAATTCTTTCTCTTTTTTTTTAATTTTATTTTTTATTATAATTATTTTAATTTTAAAAGGGACCAAAACTCTTTCTCCTAAATTTACGATATCCTTCTGTTATTGGTATCTACAGGTATGCGATTCCCTGAATTAGTTGGTTTTAATTTCCATGTAAATGTATCCCCTCAAAACCTCATACCCATTCATGAGAACCTTCACTACTCGTCCATGCTCTTTAGATTGCTCCAATTGTGGCATCTGAGTGTTGCTGTGTGGATCGAGTTGATTGAGTGTTGCTTAGTGTATATTCGTAAATTGTTTGAGCCCATGTTCCACAGAGCTTTGAGAATCACCTTTTCGAGGTAAAAACTCATTTGTTTTGTTTGTTTGTTTTGATAAATCTTCTCATTTTCTAATCTTGTGTTGTTCTGTTTTGTGTGTGTGATAAGGGTGCCGAAGGGGGAAAAAACAAAAATATTACCTATGAAACATGGACGTGGACATGGACATGGGGAGAAATATCGATGTAGTCCGAAATTAGTAAGTATCTACTATGACAAAATAGGGTTGACATGTTTTGTTTCAATTTTTTTTACCAATTATTCTGTGTGGTTATTCTCTTTGCAAAATTATTCCCAATTTTTTCTGTATAATACTCTGTTTATTGTAACAAAACCAATCGTCTTTGTTAAATACTGTGACTTGATATACGAGGAAAACTAATGAAAACTTGCGTTTATTTGTTGATAACATGTCGTATTGGCAGCTTACTCAGGAATAGCACTTGATTATACTACCTCCGTCCTAAAATGTAGATTCGTTTAGCTTTTTGAATTTGTCCCATAATATTAGTCCATTTAGAATACCGATTGAGCATTTATTATATTTTTGTTTCTTTTACCTATAATTTTACTATGCATTCATGTACTTTACAACTATTACATTAATGAGGTCAAAGGGCATTCTAGACATTTACTATCAAAATTAATGATATTTAACCGTTTTTTTAATCTGTGTGAAAAACTAGTACTCCCCTATTTGCATCATTTGTCTTGTATTAGTCAATTTTTTGTAATTTCTAAGCATGTTGTCATTTCCATTGTTTTGAAAGGTGTTTATTGAAATTTTCAATTCATTATCAATTTCTTAAATTTGGATGTTTAACTTTGTCAGCACCGATGATCAATTGCTTAAGTTTGGATATTTATAATGAATTTACTCGTTAGCCTATTTGAATATAATACTACCTCCGGTCTAAAATATAAGTCATCCTAGGAGTTTTCACACAGATTAAGAAATTGGTTGAATGTCATTAATTTGAAGGTTAATGTCTAAAATACCCTTGACTATCATTAATGCAATAGTTGTTAAGTAATGAAAAGTTGTTGAATTCATAATAAATTAAGGGTAAGATAGAGAAAGAGCAATAAATGTTGTATTGGTAATGTAGAATGACTTATATTATGGGACAAGTAGAAAAGTGTAGGATGACTTATATTTTGGACCGGAGGTAGTACTATTTAGTCTATACTTGTACCGATAAACTTAGGGTGGATTAATCAAGAACAAAGGATTAATGAAGATCAAACGTCGTATTATGTTTGGCATACTTGAGTTATTTCTTAGTTGATAGGCTAACAAGTAGTTTCAATATTTGCGGTGACTTACATTTCTATTTTGATTCAAATCCTAAATTCTTTTCTTATTATATTTCTCATTTTGTTTCTGTGTTTTCCGTGCTTTGAAGTTCATGTTAGGGCCAATGATCAGTTGGTACCACTGACAAGTCTGTTAGATCTGTCTTGGTCAAAGTAGTCATTCAACTGATTTTATTTTTTCATTTCCAATTTAAAAACACTTGTACTGATTTAATTGTTTTGTAAACAACTACAGGAAAATCTCTATAAATTAATACTCGATAAATTAATAACCTCAATAAAATTAATAATTTGTCTAATCCCAACTTGGAATTAAAAGATAAAATCGACCCCAATCGATAAAATAATAAGATAATAACTTTTTTTCAAATCTCAGTGTATATATATTGATCAAAAACTATAAATTAATAATTATGTATGTCTTAAAAGATTCCAAATTCTAATATTATCTAAAAAAAATGAATCTATAATCACTTATTTTTTTATTGAACTTCAAATCTATATTGAGTTCATCTTTAAATCTCCTCATTGCACTTAAGAGTTGGGGCATTGTCTTCTCGTATCGTGGACCAACTTTTTGGTACCATGAACTAACTTTTTACTTATTAAAAAACAATGAACTTGACAAATTGAAATAATTTGTGAATGTAAATTCATAGAATGTGCCTTGGAACTTGTTTTGTAATTTATTTTTCATCTCTAACTAATATACATTGAAAATAGTACATTGGACTTGGAAATTTAAAGGTTATACATAAAACCTCTATAAATTAATAAATTATTAATTTATCGATATAATAATATCTCGCTAAATTAATAAAATATCCCAGTCCCAACATTATTAATTTATAGAGGTTTTACTTGTATAGGAGTTTCAAGAAAAAGACGAGGATTCTATTTTTCTCTTAACTACTAAAGTTGATGGAATCCAAGGTTTGCTTCTTTCGGTTAATTACTCTTTGTAAAAAAAGTGGTGAATTCCCTTTAGAAAGTGTAAAGAAATATGTCTCGTTTTATTATTATGTTTTGTTGTATTTTTATTTTTATATATTATATTTTGTTTTGTGTAATGGTACTAAATTTAGCTAGTTTAGTGTGTTTAGAAAAATTTCGTGCTGGCAATTTTCATAGGCCTAAGTATGTTGTGTGGGATTTTTGACAGAGTGAAAAATCTTCATAAGCCTAAGTATGTTGTGGGATTATCAAACTTTTTATAATCTCAAAATCTCAAATTTGAAAGGAGAGATAAAAAGATCAAAGCTTTTTGGATAATCTCAAAATCAGAAATGGATCGATGCTTGTGTCTGCAGTTTGGCACTTTGTTGGGAAGTTTGTCTTTAATTTTTTCTTCAATTAGTATTTTCTTCTAGTTTCGATTTGTGTGTACTTATAATCAAGAACTTTATTAAGTTTTTAAGTTTTGGAATTCTTTTTTTCAAAAATAATGTCAATTAACTCTTAAGATAGAACTTTATTACGTTTTTAAGTTTTGGAATTCTTTTTTTCAAAATAATGTCAATTAACTCTTAAGATCTTAAGAGTTAATTGACATTATTTTTGAAAAAAGGAATTTCAAAACTTAAAAATGTAATAAAGTTCTTGATTATAAGTACACACAAAACAAAACTAGAAGAAAATACTACTTGAAAGAAAAAATTAAAGACAAACTTACTTACAAAATGCCAAACTGCTGACACAAGCATCGACCCATTTCTGATTTTGAGATTATCCAAAAAGCTTTGAGATTATAAGATTAAGTTAATTTTTTGATAACATGCATGTCGTCTCGGCATACTCAGGAATAGCGCATCTAATTATATGATTTACGTTCTCTCTTCCTTTCACCTATTTTCAGCATATTTGCCTCGTTTGTCTTGTATTAGTCAATTTGTTGTAATTTCTATGGACGTTGTCATTTCTATTGTTTTGAAAGGTGTTTATTGATACTTTCAATTCGTTATCATTTGCTTAAATTTGAATATTTGACTTTGTTAGCATCGATGATCATAGCGTTGATCGTGCCTACCGACTGGGACAAACGAAAAAAGTCGATGTTTATCGCTTAATAAACATGCGGAACGATTGAAGAGAAAATGTTCCAAATGCAGGTTCTTTTCAATTTCTTCCAAATTTTATCATTTTTGCAAAATGTTTCCTTATATAAACTAGAACTACCTATAAATATCTATTCTCTTATGCAAACAGCCATTAATAACCTTTGCAACGACAATTTTTTTGTAATTGTTTTTAATACAATACTACAATTACACTCTTTTGGGACGACAAAATGTCGTCCCTAATAATCAAAAGTCGTCCCGTTTTACGTTTAGGAATGACGTGTATGTCACACAATGTGTCGTCTCTCTAAAGGTCCGTCTCAAAAAATAGGAGGATTTTTGGGGCGACATGTCGCCTAAAGATCCATCGACGTGGCAAATTTTTTATTCAACGGCGACGTGGCGTGCATTTTTGGGGACGACATGTCGGCCCTAATGTAAAATTCGAAATTAATTTATATTATTTCACAAAAACAAATTAAATAATTTAATTTTTATTAGGGACGACATTGTCGTCCCTAAAAACTTTACAATAAATTTAATTTAATTTCCGAAAATGAACTATTAAAAAAAAAAATTAAATTAGGGACGACATTTGATCGGCTATAATTTTCTGGGAAATTAGGGACGACAAATGTCGTCCCTGTTTTTTTTTTTTTTTATTTTTTTTTTATTTTAAGGCAGCATTTGTTTTTGCATGCCCTCGCATGCCGAAAAATCGAAACGCAACATTAACATGAATTAAAAATCATCCAAATGAACCAAAAATCATCCAAATGAACCAAACCTACTACCTAGGGGATGAATAAACATAATAATAATATGAAAATCGTAAATTCCATCGTAACGTACGGTTAACCAACAAAATATTTAAAACAAAGTTATAAGTTATGTTTGTGATCCATCGTGTGTACCATCGCCCTGATCCTCATCACCATCATCATCATCTATGCCAAACGTTGTATTATTTGTTTTGTTGTAGTGGGCGAAGAAGAAGTCTAGCATAGTCTTTTGTTTCATTTTGGCTTTTTCAACTTTGCCAACTCCTTCTTCATCCATCTACTTGACATCACGGTATGATGAAGTGGCACGTAGCGGATGAGGATGGTATGGGCGATCTGATGCTCGTGAAATGGCCATCCGAGGCCAGCGTCCAATATAGTAGTCGCGCATGTCTCCCAACGCACTACTAAAATTCAAATCTTCTTCTTCTGAGTCGACTTTCTTGAGTCTGGAGCGATGATGGAGCGATAATACTCCAACATTCTCTACATTTATACCACAAATAATAAAAGTATGTCAAAATCTATACGTATATATATATATATATATATATATATATATATATATATATATATATATATATATATATATATATATATATATAAAAAAAAAATATCACTTATATGTATAGCTTGTGTATGTATGTATATATATATATAGAAAAAATATCGATCACTTACATGGTCATCTTCGGCTTGAGCATCAACCCATGTCCCATCCATGATGTCGACGCACTTCCCACCCATAGATCTATGGGATCACGCTCAATGACATTCTACTTGATAACAGTATCATTCTTTCAAATAAGAATACATATTATTAGTTATTAAAATTAAAATATAAAAAATAAAGATATAAATGTTATTAGTTATCAAAGTATTTTTTTTTTTAGTGTGTTTACGTTACTTACATCTTGTATGCCTTGATAACGGCGTTGGTCGATAGTCTTTCGCTCGTGTGTGCCTTTCTTGTTTCCACGAGCATTTTGGGTATTCACTTCGATTTCTCTGTTTAAAGGAAGAACAAAGTCATATACACAAGATAGATAATTTATATGAACTATCGATTATTGATTTACGAAACTCGGGTGAATAGAAATAATCTAAATACTTGTCCCAATCCTCATCCAATAGGACATCTCGATGTAAGTGGGCAAGGCACTTCCTTGTCCCCATGATCTCGTTCCCATTCTTTTACATGCGTGCTTAACCTTCCTTTCCATCTTTTGTACAAAAGCCGGCGTTCTCAAGCCTGGCGTGCCGATATTCAGTTCAATATTATCAAAATGTGCATGAAAAACAATATATATATATATATATATATATATATATATATATATATATATATATATATATATATATATATTTACAACTTGAAAGTGTTAATTATAAAAATCGCGCACCCTCTCTCTCGAAGAGTAAATTCTTCGATTGTTCATCAACATCCATTAAGTTGGAAAATAAGGTCTAATATGGCATCTTATTGCCTTTCTAAAAGCGGATGATAGTTTTCCGTGGTATTTTCCAACATCATTCCGCATTTTAGAAATCGTGGATGCCATACTATTGGGAGTTTGTTTACCTCCTGTTTCTTTTTTCTTTCTCAAGGAAAAGCCCACTTGGCGATGCCGCGTTGCCCTCTCTTCTTACGGCTTTCCATGGCCTCAATTCGACATCATCAACGATGAATTGGTCAAGATACTCATCTGCAATAAAATGTGAATAGAATGAAAAAATGTACAACGGTAATTATAAAATTTGAATAGAATGAAAAAAAAGATTATTACATACCGTTCTCACAATCAAATTTGGTATCTATTCGGATTTTGATGTGGTGACGAACCACGCGCAGACCAAGACTAGCCATGTAAATAACTTTTGAATAAAACAATCGGGGTTAGGCCTAGTGTTTACATATCCAAATATAACAATCGGGGTTAGACAATTTAAATACAAGTTTGTCAACTATAAGGCAAAGTATTGCATAGATTCTACATGTGCAAGAGCTTGAGATTTTACTGTAGATCTAAATAACTATGGGGTTTGCAATAGATCCCCTAACTATCGAGATTTGCGATAGCACCTCTAACTACTACTGACCTCAAGCAATTTCTTTGTTTGCTAAGCCGGTAACTTCAACACCTTCGAAATCGTAAAAAGTGCGACAAAGTAAGTGGACACGCCAAAAAATAAGTTATGTAAGTATAGCACACACCGAGTATCATATGTCAATCAAACAAAGGTGGCGAGAATCTAAAAGGTGAAACTAAGCTAAGATAAAGTAGATGCACTTGAGATTCCAAAGGTGAAACTAAGCTAAGATAAAGTGATACCAAAATGATGATCATAAATCCGTAGTCTTATGATTGACTACATTGTTGTTCCACCTCAAAGCATGTAAGCCTCTAGACATTATTAACTTAAAACAACAAGTAAAATACATCAATCATTCGTAAAGAGTATCCAAACGAATGATTGATGTATTTTACTTGTTGTTTTAAGTTAATAATGTCTAGAGGCTTACATGCTTTGAGGTGGAACAACAATGTAGTCAATCATAAGACTACGGGATTTATGATCATCATTTTGGTATCACTTTATCTTAGCTTAGTTTCACCTTTAAAACCTCAAGTGCATCCACTTTACCTTAGCTTAGTTTCACCTTTAGATTCATGCCACATTTGTTTGATTGACATATTATACTCGGTGTGCGGCTATACTTACCTAACTTATATTTTGGTAGGTCCACTTACTTTGCTGCACTTTTTTACAGTTTCCGAAGAAGGTGTTGTAGTTACTCGGCTTAGCAAACAAAGAAATTGTTTGAGGTCAATGTAGTTAGAGGTGCTACTGCAAATCTCAATAGTTAGGGGATCTATTGCAAACCCCGTGAGTTACGAGATCTACGTAAAATCTCGCTTTGCACATGTAGAATCTATGCAATACTTTGCCTTATAGTTGATAGCTTGTATTTAAATTGTCTAACCCGATTGTTATATTTGGATATGTAAACACTAGGCCTAACCCCGACTTTTATTCAAAAGTTATTTACATGGCTTGTCTTTGATCTCGCCGGTGGTTCAGCGCCCACCACATCAAAATCCGAATAGATACCAAATGATTGTGAGAACGGTATGTAATAATCTTTTTTAATTCTATTCAAATTTTATAATTACCGTTGTACATTTTTTCATTCTATTCACATTTTATTGCAGATGAGTATCTTGACCAATTCATCGTTGATGATGTTTGAATTGGAGGCCTGGAAAGCCGTAAGAAGAGAGGGCAACGCGCATCGCCAAGCGGGCTTTCCTTGAGAAAGAAAAAAAAACAGGGGTAAACAAACTCCCAATAGTATGGCATCCACGATTTCCTAAAATGCGGAATGATGTTGGAAAATTCCACGAAAACTATCATCCGCTTTAGAAAGACAATAAGATGCCATATTAGACCTTATTTTCCAACTTGGCGGGATGTTGATGAACAATCGAAGAATTTACTCTTCGAGGAGATGAGGTGCGATTTTTTATAATTAAAACTTTCAAGTTGTAAATATATATATATATATATATATATATATATATATATATATATATATATATATATATATTGTTTTCAGGCACATTTTGATAATATTGAACTCGAACATCGGCACACCGTGCTTGAGAACGCCAAGCGCTTTTACACAAAAGATGGAAAGGAAGGTTAAGCACACATGTAAAAGAATGGGAACGAGATCATGGGGACAAGGAAGTGCCTTGCCCACTTACATCGAGATGTCCTATTGATGAGGATTGACAAGTATTTAGATTATTTCTATTCACCCGAGTTTCGAATAAATCAATAATCGATAGAGTCTATATAAATTATCTATCTTGTGTATATGACTTTTGTTCTTCCTTTTAAACAGAGAAATCGTAAGTGAATACCCAAAATGCTCGTGGAAACAAGAAAGGCACACACGGGCGAAAAGACTATCGACCAACGCCGTTATCAAGGCATACAAGATGTAAGTAACGTAAACACACGAAAACAAAAATACTTTGATAACTAATAACATTTATATCTTTATATTTTTTATATTTTAATAACTAATATTATGTATTCTTATTTGAAAGAATGATACGATTATCGGCGAAATGTCATTGAGCGTGATCCCATAGATCTATGGGCGGAAGTGCATCGACATGCTGGATGGGACATGGGTTGATGCTCAAGCCAAGATGACCATGTAAGTGATCGATATTTTTTTCTATATATATATACATACATACACAAGCTATACATATAAAGTGATATTTTTTCTATATATATATATATATATACATATAGATTTTGACATACTTTTATTATTTGTGGTATAAATGTAGAGAATGTTGAGTATTATCGCTCCATCATCGCTCCAGACCTCAAGAAAGTCGACTCAAGAAGAAGATTTGATTTTTAGTAGTGCGTTGGGAGACAAGCGCGACTACTATATTGGACGCGGGCCTCGATGGCCATTTCACGAGCATCGATCGCCCATACCATCCTCATCCAATTTGTGCCACTTCATCATACCGTGATGTTTGAGTAGGTGATCTTTGAAGTAGATGGATCAAGAAGGAGTTGGCAAAGTTGAAAAAGCCAAAATGAAACAAAAGACTATGTTAGACTTCTTCTTCGCCCACTACAAACAAAACAAATAATACAACGTTTGGCATAGATGATGATGATGATGATGATGATATATGGTGATGAGGATCAGGGCGATGGTACACACAATGGATCACAAACATAACTTATAACTTTGTTTTAAATATTTTGTTGGTTAACCGTACGTTACGATGGAATTTACGATTTTCATATTATTATTATGTTTATTCATCCCCTAGCTAGTAGTTTTGGTTCATTTGGATGATTTTTGATTCATGTTAATGTTGTGTTTCGATTTTTCGGCATGCGAGGGCATGCAAAAACAAATGCTGCCTAAAAAAAAAAAAAAAACAGGGACGACATTTGTCGTCCCTAATTTCCCAGAAAATTATAGCCGATTATTAGGGACGACATTTGTCGTCCATAATTTAATTTTTATTTTTATAGTTCATTTTCGGAAATTAAATTAAATTTATTGTAAAGTTTTTAGGGACGACATAAATTATTTAATTTGTTTTTGTGAATAATATAAATTAATTTCGGAATTTACATTAGGGACGACATGTCGTCCCAAAAAATGCACGCCACGTCAGCATTGAATAAAAAATTTGCCACGTCAGCGATGGATCTTTAGGGGCGACATGTCGTCCCAAAAAAAAATCCTCCTATTTTTTGAGACGAACCTTTAGAGATGACACATTAGGGACGACATGAACGTAAAAACGGGACGACTTTTGATTATTAGGGACGACATTTTGTCGTCCCAAAAGAGTGTAATTGTAGTAGTGTATAACGATAATCTCGGTAACCTTTTTTTATTTGCTCTTTATTTAGACAAGTATAGCAATAATCTTTAACAAAGAATATTCATCGTTAAACATGTACTTTCCCAGCCAACAAACACAAACAAAAACAAAGAATATATATCGTTAAATAGGTATGTTGATTGTTTTGATGGTGGTGGTGGTTCACACTTTTATGCTGCTGGTTCAAGCTGACAGAGCACCAGCTTACTCAGCCTCGCTCGCTCGAGCAAAGCTCTCAAGTGCTAACGAGTCGAAGAAAGAGGAGTCACGCAGAAGACAGAGGAGTCACCAAAATTCCAGGCTTTCACAGGGAGGATGTTCCCGTAGAAGTTTGGGTTTATATATGTGCATCATTTTATTTGGATTTCACTTCTGCTTATTTCCCATTTTGCTTCTTTATTTGATAATTTACTTATCTGCTGCTTGTGACCAAGATTAATTGTCGCTGCCGGTAAGGAATTTTCGTTTGATGCTTTGACATTGTGATTTGTGCAGTGAGTTTTATGTTTTGAATATCTAAACGAGCATTATATAATTCATTCATATTGGGCAATGGATTTTTTTTTTAGCTCAACTATCTGTATTGTTTCCTAGCAAGCAATTTGTATTCTATATGAATATTTTCTCTTTTTGAGCCGCATTTCACCCTGACATCTTCCCTGATTTCAAGTTATTGTATTCTATAAATTAGTCCCTATGACAAGCCCGACCTTCTGTAAGTCATTATGTGAGCTTTTCACAGCATGTCAATAGTCCTTTTTTGATTAGGGTATCGTGTTGTCTTGTCCCTTATGTACTCCAGCCATTCGAGAACAATGCTCCGAGATTTCTTCAGATATGCATAAACAGCGTTGAAAGCTCGATTTTTTGGCTTCATCAAACATCTTGAGGTATTTGACTGTTCATTAACCGATCGAATTTTTTCATATAAATTAGTGATGTTTTATATGGATGTAACCTTTCATGTGGATTGTGCTATTTCAAAGTTTCTGTCTGCAGGTACCCGAAAACTATTGTAGTCTTGGTGCTTTAAGTGGACCAATGGGTCCAAGAAGACTCTTGAATTTTGTCATAATCACATATAAAATGATCTCATTAACTGATTTCTCCATCTTTCAAGCTATCCAGAATGATTTTGGACGGGTTTTTCATCTTGACAAGGTATGCAATTCATTTTGTTTCTTAACTTTGTTGGCCGAATGTAGGATTTGTTGTGCTTGGGTATTTATTCTTTATTATAAAATGACTTTTGTGTTGAAGTTGGCCTTGCTATTAAAATTTTATTGCATATAAGCGGTATGAAAGATTGATGGAGAAAATTATCTTATTTTCCTTTATTCCGGGATAATCCAAATGTTTGTGTTAAGAGCACTTTCACAGTGATCCAAATGTTTGTGTTAAGAGAACTTTCACAGTGTCGAAATTCAGATTTTTTTTCTTGGGATTGGGAGAAAATTCACATACAAATGTTTGAAATGCTTTCTATTGTAATAAGCATAATACTAAAACAAATGTGAGTAGGCGTCACTGTTGTGATTTTGCTTAGGTTATATGACATATTCCACCCACTTCCGGTCACGCAATTTTTTTTTTATTTCTTGACATTATCATCCTAGCATGCATTCATTCACCTTAATTATAGGTCTTGCTCCTTATAATGTGCAGGTTCCATCAGCAAGTGTGTCGGGAAAACCAATTCAAAGGTATCAAACACCATAGTCATTTTGAAAGCCTCGAGCTAAGGTTCCTCCCCCTAAAAGATACTACACTTCTCTTGAATGTGCTTTTTTTAGGAGTGATACATGCACAATGAAAATACACAACAGTATGACACAACATTCATCTTCATCATTGATTATTATGAGATCTAGATCATATCAATCAATATAGCTCCCACAATAATCAATGGTTTATATCAATGATGTGTCAAGTTGTTGTGTAATTTGGTTGTGATTGTATCATTTTTTTTTTTCATCTTTTGACAATGCAGTATTTGTACTGCTTGGTCTCTTTTCATTCTCCTAATTATTGTCCAGTTTGCAACCACTGAAACATGATAAATGCATGCAAGTCTAAGTTGCCTAATGGTGTTTGGATGAAAGATCTGCTTAGGGGTGCATTGATGCATTTTGTTCATTTTTTATCTATCTTAATCATAGGGTATGTAATTGGCATTGAAACTTTGATTGTGTTTTTTACTAGGAGGAAACTTGAAGTATGTTGGTTAATGTTTAATGCCCAATTTCATAAACTCTTTTTAAACGTAAATTATAGTCGATTCATTACTAGGAGGACACTTGAGGATTCATTTCAATTATCATTACCTCTCCATCAACATACTTGATGGAAAATTGAACATGTTGTCTAACGATTCAACATCATTTTCTCTCATTACAACAATACATGATTCCTTTGAGTCACTGGTATGCCTTTGTCTATGATTTAGCAGGAGTTGCAATGACATTGTCTAAAACAACAATGTCTTCTTATTCTAATGATTAAACTCCAGCTACATTCAAGATTGATTCTGAAGATCTTCATGCACCATTTAATATACACCGGTGAAGATAACGAGGTTCACATAGATAATGTGGCATCATGCACCATTTTCTCCTTCAATTCCGGATTTCTACCCACCCGTCAAATATTTGCAGTTTGGCGTAGCCATGGTTTATGTCAGTTTTAGGATTAAATCTACCGCCTTCTCAAGTTTCTCTCATCGTAATTGTGAGTTTTGTTCATAATTGCTGAAGAAAACATGACGTGCTTTGTTTTTTTTCTTATGCAATTTCGTGTTATAGGGTGACTGTCAAATATTTGTGATTTGTCTTAGCCATGGTTTATGTCAGTTTTAGGAATTAAATCAATTGAAGATCTGTCCGCTTTTTGAAGTTTCACTCATCGTAATCGTGAGTTACGTTCGAAGTCAAGAAAACACGAGGTGCTTCGTTTCTTTCTTATGCAATTTCGTGTTATGGGTGCCTGAGTGTTTATTCATTTATTTTATTTATGCAGTTTTGGGTTATGGGTTTTGCTGATTTTGTAGTTTGCATATATTGTGGTTTGAATGTTTTATTGTGTTGATGCAGGTTAAATGACATGGGATGAAAAGAACAAGGTAAGAAAGTTTCATGTTTAATTTATTTATTTTTTCTATTTATTTAGTTATGGTTTGCCTTCCATTTTATGTTAACACATGTGATTTTACCGTATGCATAAGCACTGATTAGAAATTTTGTTGTGTTATACGATGTATCATGTGAAAATATCCTTCAACGAGTATTCAGGAGAGGGTGGCTCTTAAATTTGGTATATTTATTGGGTTGGGTGGACGCGTCCATTGCAAAAGTAACGTTGTATCTGTGTAGGTTTAATGTTTTGTTAAGACCTTTTAGTCTGTAATTTTAGTTTCTTTGTCATAATCATTCAAGGCTTACAATACAATGTTGTATGTAAGTGACTTTGTAAAAGCATTTTATATGTCATTGTGATATAAAACATAGATGTTGGTTTCTTGCAATCATGCTTTTTCAGATTCAATGACTATAGCAATTAGCAGGAAAATCTCATGGTTACACGGCCATTTAGTGAGCACAAATGGGATTTTCATCTACCATCAGCTTAGTTGTGAGCAGGTACTTTGTTTGGTTACACGTTTTACCCAAAAAAAAAGTAGTATTAGAGCAAATTACACAACTTCTAAACATTTATCTCAGTTTGATCAACATTCTTAATACAATAGTAAGTTTGTATTGCATTTCGAAATGCTTTCTTTAATTTCATAGTCACCGATGTTGTGTGTGTGTTTTTTTTTTTTTTTTATTTTTATTACCATTTTTCGATGACTTCATGAATTTTGGGGCTTTAGATATTTTAGCCGGCAACAATGAATCCATTTTGATCTTCTTGGTGATGATGGTGATGATGATACCTAGGGTCCAACCCAACTAATTATCTTTAAGAAGGCGAGAACGAGAGATGTAAAGGAATGTGTGAAGTGATTATGAATACACATGAACTTTCTATGGTGTAGAGGTCTTTTTTTTTCTTTAAAATATAATTTGTTCTTTTGCGCAGTCCCTTATTTTTCAAGTCAAAGAGTTCCTTAGCCTTTCAACTAATCAACTATTGTATACACGTTTGTTTGTATATATACCTTCAGATTTTAAGGTGTTTGGCTCTATGAAATCTTTGCATTTACATGTAATCAAGATTTAAGGTTTTTGGCTGTATGAAATCTTTGCATTTACATGTAATCAAGATCTTTGAATTCCCGTGTATAGTACGGATATGCGCAAATTTTATTCATGATTATGAAGTTTATTTTAGAAGTAGTTCGTGTCCGAGCAAAGTTTCTTGATAGATTCCCTCTTTCTCTTTCTTTTTATAAAAATAGAAGTTTCAATGCCCTCAATATTTTCTTCTAAAAAATCATTTGTCCCGTGCATTATGCACGGGTTGGTTACTAGTATATTATATTATTAATTTACAATACACAAACGTGCGTGCATCTTAAAAAAAAAAAAACATGCACGTATTGGCATGATAAATTTTTATTTAACATGTGTAAACCAAAAAAAAGAAGATAAATATGATTTTAATAAAAGATAAATGTGTATTCTAGATAAATGTGTATTCTATTGATTAATATTAATATTTTATTATATAATAATTAACATTTTACGTGACTACTGCCCAACATGGATAAACACAAAGGATATTGAGTGCATAAGTGTGAGAAAACATATGCACGTATTGGCTTCCTCGGTGTAATTGAAAATCAACTATATAATTAATCTAAAGCCTAAAATCGGAATATATAATTGATCAAATATGCGAACATTACATTGAATAAAGTTAGAAAAAATATAATATAATGATAATGGTTAACAATTAATCGATATTAATATCTATATACAAGATAATAATTCAGTAAATTTAATCATACAACAACATGAAAAGTCACCACAATTGATCAAATATGTGAATCTTACAGCGATTAAAGTTTGAAAAAATAAAATCTTACGAGAACGGATAAAAATTCATCGATATAAATATACATATACATGATAATAATTTAGTAAACATTTTTCTAAAAAAAAATTTAGTAAATATAATCAAACTACAACATAAATAGTCCCCGCGTATTTTTGTAAGTCATACTTCCATTTGCTTAAAATTGGTTAAATGAATTCAGATGCACTTAATAAATTAATGATATCTGAAGTGGTTATTAACTACTACTTGATTTATTCAGATTAAGTGGTAAGTAATGTAAACAAATCGAGTCTAATGCAAAAGGACATAATATTTTCTAATTGGCAAAATAGGGTAACTACGCCACATAGGTATGCAGCTAACTTCAAATTAGCTAGAAATGAGAAATTTTGAGGCGGAAGTTAAGGTTCCTAATGTCTATTCTCCCTTCTTGCAAAGAGAATCGCCTAAGGATGTGTACGACGTAGTTGATGATACTTACAGAAGCATGATGTTTTGAATGATCAAAGAGTAGGCTTAGAAGAAATGCATTTTTGAGGAAAAGCATATGTGTGGTTTGGCAATCTGAGATCGCGTTTTCATGCAATTAATTGGGAAATATTGATAGAAGAAGTTATGAAACGATTATCAGGTAGGCCATTAGAACTGACAGTAGATTAATTACATCAACTACAAAAAAACAACAGTAGAAGAATATCTACCGAAATTTGGGGAATTAAGAAGCTTGATGCAATTACAAAATCCTATGTTCACAGAGACATACTTCATCAAATGTTTTATAAGAGGCCTTAAGAATGAAATTAAGTGTATGGTGAGATTGGTGAAGCCTGAGGACATGTTTGTTATTATTGATATTGCCATATGCCATGAATATTTATAATGACATGCATGGGCAGAAAAATTACTCTAACCTTATCCAGTATAAGTTCTCTCCATTCACCACTAAGGTGACTGATAAAATACCCGACACTGAGAATAAACCAACAGTACATGAAATTACTCCTAAGGAGTTGTAGGAGAAGAGTGGCCAATGAGTTATGCTTTAGGTGATGAAAAATACACCCGTGGCTAGGTGTGTAAGGAGAAGCACAAACACTTTTGGGTACTCGAGGATGATGGAGTTTGGGGAGAGATTGAAGTGGACAGTGAGGATAAAGAGGATGTGGTATAAGATGCTGGACCATTTGAGCCTATTGAGTTATCCATGCACCTTATATGGACATGTCACCTCCAACACCATCAAAAAGGCCTTTAGAATAAAAATCCAATTACCATCCTGATAGACAGTGGTGCATCTCACACTTTCCTAGACCACCAGATAACGAGGTGCAATGTGTGACATAACCAAATCACTCTATGTTAATCACAACAGTAGATGGAAACTTAATGGCGAGTGAATTTAAGTGTAACAAGATGTGGGATTGACCGAATTGAGAGGCTGTGACATTGTATTAAGGGTGGACTGGATGAAAAAGTATAGTCGTATAATCTTTGACTTCAACAAAATGGAGGTGGTTTTCACTAACGAGGGAGAACAAATTAAGATGAGAAGTTAGACAAAAGAAGCTCAAGTTAAGACAATCAGTGGCCAATGAACTGACTCTTGTCCTAGAAGAGTGTCATGAGGTGTGTGTGCAAGTTCCCAAGGATTGCCACCAATGAGGGGCTATGAGCATATCATACTTTAAATGAAGGTGTTGAACCTGTGAAACTAAAACCTTATGGGTGTGCTTACTGCCAGAAGGATGAAATAGAGCAGATGGGGGATCAAATGCTACAACGGGGGATTATACAACACAATCATAGTCAATACTACACTATAACAAAAAGGAGTGACTAAGCTCCTTGGGTTGGATTTCACTATTGAATACAAAAAGAGAAGTGAAAATATAGCGGTTGATGTCTTGTTTATGTAAAGTCATGATAAGGGACTATTGTGTGTTATGAGCACAATATCCATTCTTGGATGTAAGATGTTACTTCTAGCTACAATAGTGACCTATCAGTTGAGGAAAATTAGGCATTGATGATTAGTACACCCCATATCCCCACTACACTGTGCACCAAGGGATTCTTAAGTACAAAGAGAGAATATATGTATGAACCCATGAAGGTCTAAAATCCAAATTGATTGCACTCAGTCCAATAGGGGTCAATGCATGTTATAACATGATTAAGAGACTGTTTTATTGGCCGCAGCTTAAGAGGGATGTTTAGGAAATGATACAAAGGTGTATTACTTGTCAGCAGTACAAGAATCTACATGATAAACATCAATGACTACTCTATCAGTTACCAAATCCCTCACAGACATGGTCCCAACTCAACATGGATTTTATAGATGGATTTCCTAAGTCTGAATAGAAGGAAGCCATCATGGTAGTAGTGGACATGCTGGCCAAATTCAGGCACTTTATTCCATTTGATAAGAAGAGGCATATAACATCACAAAAGCGTGAAATAAACCATGAATAATACTTAAACGATCAAAATAAATATCCTTCAAATTAATTATTACGGTATTTTGCTTGTACGGTTAGTTTTATCTAAGAATAAGTATAACTAATTACTATTCAAATGACAAAATTAATGATTCTTTCTCTATATGATTGTTAAATTTGATTGACAGTTCCTCAAAAAAAAAAATTTGATTGACAGTAAATTATTTAACAAAGAGTTTTTGCCGTTGTAATAGAATGTTAGAATAAAAATACACGTAATTAAAACATCACACAATTTTTTGGAAACATAACATTTTGATGATGTTTTTTAGGTTTGAAGGAACTTAGAGAATATCTAAAAATATACCACATACTTGATAAAACTTTTAATTTGATAACAATAAAATGCATGATTTTATAACTAAAAAAACTTATCGTATTTAATAAAAGAATGAAAACGTTACATCGCGAGTTTAAGTCAATGCGTACAAGTAAGATAACTAAAATAATTCTATCAAGCATAAAATCAGTGTATAACAATTATTATTATTCAACATATACTTTTGCAAATTTATTTCCTGACCGATAACATCTATTTATTTTATAAATTAAACGCATACTCAAAAATAAAAATATATATTTAAAAATAATAAATTAGCCAAACATGTGCGCACGTGCATTTTGCTAGTTGTATAAATAAGTCTAGACTTAGAAGAAATTTATAAAATAGTTCCAACGAGAATATAAACATTTTTATATCTTACATATATTTTCAGAAAAAAAATTGGATAAAAAATTGGGAATATTAAGTTTTAGTCAACTTTCTACCCTGTATATAAATTTTAATCTATTTTGTATTTTTTTAAATTGATTTAAAGACAACATTTTCTTTCGGATTATTTTGCACTTTCTTTAATCTCTAATATCTCCGCCTCCAGTTGCTACGCCTAGAACACCGATCATCAAACGTAAGGATCGCTGCTACGCCGGCGAAGATCACGAACAGCGAGGTTAATACCTTTCTTCATTCGGATCCTGATCAGACCCATTACACCATCCAATAAAGATTTAGGTTTATTAATGTTATCATTATTATTCACCGACGAAAAAGAAGGTTGAGGATCCGGAATTGGATTTGGAACCGGAGCAGACTCTGCATTTTCCTCTTCCATAATTCCTTGTGTTTGGCCCTTTTCTTCTTCTTCTGTGGTGGATGCATTTTAATTTCTCAGATGAGCACCACCATCTCCACCTCCCGGAGGACGGATACTGCACCGGAGGACGGATACTGCACCGTTCCAAAAACACCTAAAACGCGAAAATGGGAGTGGTATATCGACAATGGAGTGTTATTTTCTGAAATTGGGCTTCTCAAGAGTTGTAGATCAACAAAGCTCCCTAATTTATGAATTATGTTAAAAAAAAAGATTTGTTATTATGATTAAGAGTTTCTAATGTTTCCTGTCTCATTTGTAGGTTCATTTCAGATGAAGTGTCTAAAATTGTTCAAGGGTACAAATTAAAGAGCAAAAGGCTCACCACTTGGATTCTTTTCCAGGCTGCTTGTGCCGATTGTCTGTCTGGTTCATGCCCGACCGACACGCGTTCTTGCTGCCACTGGTTTGAGGTAGCATAATATTGTCGTCCCTAAATGTTTTCAATATGTGAATATGAACTGATCTTCCTTAAGAAGCTGCAGCTTTGGAGTTTAATTGGCTTCTAAAATTGTGGGGTGTGCTGATTGTGGAAAGAGGGTTAAAAACATTGGTGTCTGATCTTCCCATTGAAACAAATCAGCTAGTTAGATATAATAATATAGATATGTAGATAGATGAATGAATTGAGGTTCTTTTTAACTTAAGTACAAGTCAGTGAAAGTAATACAAATTCTAATTTTTTTTATTTTACATTTAATCATCTCTTTATTGCTTAGATTTTTGTTGCCTGTATTCATTGATTAGTAGAAAGGGGAATCATAAAGTTAGTGTTTTGTGTTGCTTGGCATTCATGTGTTATTATCATCGTCAAATATCGGTTGTATTATAAAAAAATTCCTCCGCTTTGGCATTTTCATTATTCATGATATTCATCTTTTTCTTCATCGGTACTAGTCTCTTGATCTTCATCATCTACAGTCGTCTCCGAACAGGGCCGGCCCTCGCTTTTATTGGGTTTGAGACTAAGTCCTCGAATTGGGTCTTTTAGTTGAAATTGTTTTTTTTAAAAACATACTTATTGTTAGATATTTTTTCATAAATAAATATTTTGATTATCGTTTGCATACGAGTTGCCGTACGAATTAATGTTATCGCAACGAAACGGGGTTCGAACTGATATGTATTTACCTTTTCGTGTAAGGGTTGCATGCTTTCATCCGGTGAACAGTGACAACCCTACCTTTCGTCGTGAAGAGACTTTCATTCGTTTATAAGAGTCTTTGCAACCTATAAAAGTTATAAGTATTCAGACAAAAATTAATAAGTTTGAGAACATCATCAGAAAAACTTTGAGTGTCCTCGAATTTGATTCAAACAAGTCACTGTTTGACTCAAACACCCCCATTGTATCCTGAAAGAGATTTTCATTTGATCCCTTAGTGACAAATCGTGTGGGACGAAACATCTCTTAAAAGACAACGTTATTAACGTGCCTTGGAGTTTATAATTCTCTGTCAAATCATAAGTACTACATTTTTTCCAACATTTATCGTGTTTTTAACATCCGTAAATGTAAAAAATTATAAAACTTGTTTGTACGTCTTTGGATCAAGTAACGCCCCGTTCCCGGATACCAACTGTAACGCCCCGTTCCCGGATACCGAGCCCTTATCCGGAAATACGACGTTCGGCACATATATAAATAAAATTTAATTCATTTATACATGTAAGCCTACAATCAATACAATCAAAGCGCGCGGAAACTAAATGCTCGGGTAATAAATATCCATAAAGATACTAGAATAGAAAAAGGTACTAGAAGTCGAAAGTGTATCAAATCAATACAACTGAAGTCCCTCGAAAGTCCAAACGAAATACTATGAAATAAGAAATAGAGATGAACACACGTCATCCCAAAGTACTATGAACAAAGTATATAAAACAGTACAACAACTCAAATATAAATAAAAGTGCATAAAATGAAATATCAAGCTCAGAGATCCTCCTCGGGAACATACTCCTCGTAATACTCGTAATCTTGTTCGCCTTCTCACCCCCAAGCACATACAACAGAAATGCACAAGGGGTAAGTATATAAAACTCAGCAAGGGAGAGAAGTACGTTTAAGCTTAGAATATATAAAAGATTGAACATTATTAGGTTTCAACTAAAAAGGCAAGACAGACTCGATTCTACGCATAAAGGTTACATCTCCCAATATGCCTAAATCAGAACTACTTAGCTTATCTTTGTTACAACATGCTATCAAGGTGGAACGTGACATATTGAAATCTTCAGATACAATAACCCGGAATGTATTGAAATCTTCAGATACAATAACCGGTTCCGATAGTATGAACATACGGCGATGCTATAGGCTGCGCAGCCGATAGGGCGCTCACTTTGATTGTCTGTTCACACATCACGCTATAGATCTTCGAGATCTACCCAAGACCACATGGTGTTTAATCTTTTATCTAGCAAGTTGTGTTATATTAGGTGATTAATCGACCATCCTAGTTCATTTAGATAACAATCCTCATCGAAAGCCAAAATGAACAAGCTGGAAGACCCGGCTCCAGGTGGACGCCTTCGTCGAAGGACCAGACGCTTTCGTCCTAAAGGCCCTGGGCCTTTCGTCCAAAAATAGTGGGCGCCCGTCCCGACATCCTTTTTCAATCTCAGTATCAAAATTTGCACCTCAGGCGCCCATCCGAGGTATCAGACGCGCTCGTCCAAGTTTAGACGCCCGTCCGAAAAACCCGGACGCCCGTCCGACTGGCGATTTTCCGAAACCGATTTTTGCACATCATCGTATTCATCCGTTTTTCAAACAAAAACCCAATCTTTCTCACCCAAATTCCACCTAATTGATCTACTATCCATACCAAAACATCATCTATCAAAAGGCTTCAATTTAACACAACTTAGCTCACCAAAACGACAAGAAAACAACACAACTGCCACATATTCGAAAACTGAAACATAAGGGTTTCTCCTTACCTAATGCAACCTAAACCGATCCGAAACTCAAGCAAAAATCTGCAGCTTTGGTATCCAAACTGGTATCAAAACGATCCTTGTTATTCCGTGATTCTCCTGCTTCAAACGGAACTACAAACGGTGAAGTATCGAACCGGGAAATAGCAAAAGTCTTTTCCTTACACCCTTTGCTCTCAAAACTCAAACTCTCAATTTTTCTTTCAACGTAAAAGCACTGCTATTTGTAACCTCCTTTTGGGTTAAATGGGAGTTTCTTTTTTTTCCTCAATAATCTCCCATTAACTACTTGCCAAAACCACCCCTAAAACAACACAATTTACAAATCATTTCTAACTTACATATATATACATACTACGCATTATATATATATATACATAATTAAAATACTTAAATTCCATAATGAATAAATATAATATTTCGCTCAAATTGACACGCCTCGCTTTTTTCGAGAATCGAATATTACATTCCTCCCCCCTTAAGAGGAGTTTCGTCCTCGAAACTTGAACGTACCTGGTAAATCCAAAAATTCCGGGAATTCGTTGATCATATCACCTCAACTTCCCAAGTTGCTTCCTCAGTGTATGATTGCTCCAATCGAACAAGAACCAATCCCAACCATCTTCCTCTTAATCATCTTTTCTTTCCTGCTCAAAATCTTAATCGGCTTTTCATCATAAGCGAGGTTGTCCTGAAGTATCTCTCTGGATCCACCGTAGACTCAACCTCTGCCTTTGTCAAACACTTCTTCAACATCGAAACATGGAAGACGTTGTGAACTCTGGACATGACTCGCAAATCAAGTCTATAGGCTAAAGGTCCAATCCTTCCGTAATTACAAACGGTCCAACATACCTCGGGCTCAACTTTCCTTTCTCGACCAAAACGCTTTACTCCTCTCATTGGTGATGCCTTCAAGTAAACACGATCACCAACCTCAAACTCAAGCGGTCTCCCTCGACATCTCGCCACTTTTTCGCTTATCTTGAGCTATCTGCGATTCTTCTTCACTAATCGAACCTCTCTTTGGCTTGCTCAACTAACTCGCCCGATGGTCGCTTTCTCCCCAACGTCGTCCCAAAACAAAGGCGCCCTGCATCTTCTACCATACAAAGCTTCAAACGGTGGCATGCCTATGCTCGCGTGATAACTGTTGTTGTAAGCAAACTCCGCAACTGGTAGATAATCTACCCAAGATCCGCCTACCTCCAAGACACATGCTCTAAGCATATCCTCAAGTGTCTGGATAGTCCTCTCAGATCGACCATCTGCCTGAGGATGAAACGCCAGACTCAAATCCAACCGGTACCAAATGCCTCCTGTAAGCTCTGCCAAAACCGATCGACGAACCTCGAATCCCGATCGAAACAATGGAGACTGGAACTCATTGAAGCTTCACTATATTGTCCATATATAGTTCCGTCATCTTTGCCAGGGCATATTCATCTTGAAAGGCAAGAAATGAGCCGACTTGGTTAATCTATCAACGATCACCCAAATAGAGTCATGTCCACCCTTCGCCTTAGGCAAACTCAAAATAAAGTCCATGGTGATCTTTTCCCATTTCCACTCTGGGATATCCAATGACTTAAGCATCCCGCCTGGCTTCCTATGCTCGGCTTTCACTCTCGACAGACGTCACACTCGAAAACAAACTTAGCTATCTCTAGCTTCATTGAGGCCACCAAAATCTTTCTTTCAAATCCACAGTACATCTTGGTAGAACACAGGTGCACCGCAAAAGCAATCTTGTGTGCCTCTTCCATAACTCTTTGTCTCAAAATCCAACATTAGGCACACAGAGACGATCCTGATACCACAGATTTCCACTCTGATCCAACACATAGCCAATCAGTAGGCTTCTCTCTGCAACCCTCTTCAAATCAACCAAAATCATCTTCTTCATCTTGCTTTGCTCTGATCTCATCCATCAACTCTGATCTAGCCAACAACGGTGCCGCAAAGCGACGGTCCTCAATCTGATCAAATCGCTAAACCGCAAATCATCAACCCTCGCTGTGATAGCCTCAATATCGGGCTCTAAAACCACCGGTTTCTCTGCTCAAGGCATCTCGCTACTACATTTGCCTTTCTGGTGGTACTGAATGTCCAAGTCATAGTCCTTCACGAACTCTAGCCATCTCCGCCGCCTCATATTCAAATTCTCCCGAGTGAAGAAATGCCTTAAACTTTTGTGGTCGGTGAAGATTCTAGCCTTAACCCCATCTGAGATAGTGCCTCCAAATCTTCAATGCGAAAACCACTGCTGCTTTGCCAACTCTAAGTCATGTGTGGGATAGTTCTTCTCATGTACTTTCAATTGCCTGGATGCATAGGCAATGACCTTTCCTCCTGCATCAACACACAACCTAGACCACCTCGCCTCAAGCGTCGGTGTAGACATCATAATCATCGAACACCTCGGTGCACGCCAATACCGGTCTTGTAGTCAACTTTGTCCTTTAACAACTCAAATGCTAACTCACACTCGGGTGTCCAATCAAACTTGGTGTTCTTCATGTAAGTCCGGTGAGTGGAGTGGCTATCCTTGCGAAATTCTTCACAAACTTTCAGTAGTAACCACCCAAACCTGAAAGCTCGACCTCAAATCAGAGTCGGTGTAGGCCAACTCTTAACTGCCTCGATCTTGGCCGGATGAACCTGAATGCCATCACCTGAAATGACATGACCCAAAAAGCTCACTTGATCCAACCAAAAGTCACATTTGGAAAATTTTGCATACAATCGCTCCTTCTTCAACGTTTCCAAAACAATCCGTAGATGCTCTTCATGCTCTGCCTTATCCCTAGAGAATACCAGAATATCGTCAATAAAGACAATCACAAACTTATCTAGGTAAGGCATGAAGACCATTGCATCAAATCCATAAATGCGGATGGAGCATTAGTGAGTCCAAAAGGCATGACAAGGAACTCGTAATGTCCATACACTAATCTTCGAAAGTCGCTTGGGATATCTCGCCACTTTAACTTTTAATCGATGGTAGCGACCAGTAAATCAATCTTTGAAAACACTTTCCGACCACTCGCAAATCGATTGAACAGATCATCTATCCTCGGTAGGGGTACTTATTCTTGATAGTCGATTGTTCAAGGCCCCGTAGTCAATACACATCCGCATGCCGCCATCCTTCTTCTTCACAAACAAAATCGGTGCTCCCTAAGGTGAAATCTTCGGGCTGAATGATGTTCCTTTCTAACATCTCCTTGAGTTGAGCCTTCAACTCCTTCAATTCAGCCGGTGCCATCTCAGTATGGTGCCTTGGCAATCTGTGCCGCCCACAGGACTAATCAGTATCTCAAACTCAATGGCCCTGTCTGGCATGTTTCCTGGCAACTCATCTGGAAATACCTCTGGATAGTCCCTGCCCACTCTAGTGTCTTCCAACTTAGGCTTCACTTGTTCCACATCCACTGCGTACAACAAGTAGCCCTCACATCCTTTCTGACATGCCCTGATGGCCTTGACTGCTGAAATGATAGGATGTCTCTTCTTGCCTGGCCTCAGAACGCGTTCTCGATAAGTCTTATCTCGCTTTCCCGGGACATCGAAAATAACTCTCTTGGCCTCGCAATCCAAGTGAACATAATTCTTGGATAGCGAGTCTATCCCAAGAATCACATCAAAGTCCGAGAAATCCATGACCGTGAAGTCACTCTTACACCGATAAGGTCCAACTCGAACATCCACTTGTGGTATCATCTTAACCACCTTATTTACCTTGCCTAGGGGTGTAACAATCTCCATAGTATCTCTCAAAGGCTCCATAGGTAAATCTAGTTTCTTAGCAATCCTAGAGGACACAAAGGTGGTTGAAGCTCCTGTATCAAATAAGGCCCTGACTACTAGATTGCCTACTCTTATCATACCTGAGATCACATCATCCTGACAACCAAGAGAACCAGAGTGTTACTAAAGATCTAAAGATAAGATTGAGTTAAACTCAAAGAATAGAAACCTAAGGAACACGTATCTCTGATACCAACTGTAACGCCTCGTTCCCGGATACCGAGCCCTTATCCGAATACGACGTTCGCACATATATAAATAAAATTTAATTCATTTATACATGTAAGCCTACAATCAATACAATCAAAGCGCGAAACTAAATGCTCGGGTAATAAATATCCATAAAGATACTAGAATAGAAAAAGGTACTAGAAAGTCGAAAGTGTATCAAATCAATACAATCAAGTCCTCGAAAGTCCAAACGAAATACTATGAAATAAGAAATAGAGATGAACACACGTCATCCCAAAGTACTATGAACAAAGTATATAAAACAAAGACAACAACTCAAATATAAATAAAAGTGCATAAAATGAAATATCAAGCTCAGAGATCCTCATAGAACATACTCCTCGTAATACTGTAATCTTGTTCGCTTCTCACCCCAAAGCACATACAACATGAAATGCACAAGGGGGTAAGTATATAAAACTCAAGCAAGGGAGAGAAGTACGTTTAAGCTTAGAATATATAAAAGATTGAACATTATTAGGTTTCAACTAAAAGGCAAAACAGACTCGATTCTACGCATAAAGGTTACATCTCCCAATATGCCTAAATCAGAACTACTTAGCTTATCTTTGTTACAACATGCTATCAAGGTGGAACGTGACATATTGAAATCTTGAGATACAATAACCCCGGAATGTATTGAAATCTTCAGGATACAATAACCGGTTCCGATAGTATGAACATACGGCGATGCCTATAGGCCTGCAGCCGATAGGGCCTTCACTTTGATTGTCTGCTCACACATCACGCTATAGATCTTCGTGATCTACCCAAGACCACATGGTGTTTAATCTTTTATCTAGCAAGTTGTGTTATATTAGGTGATTAATCGACCATCCTAGTTCATTTAGATAACAATCCTCATCGAAAGCCAAAATGAACAAGCTGGAAGACCGGCTCCAGTGGGCGCTCGTCTGAAGAAGACCAGGCACGCTCGTCTAAAGGCCCTGGGCGCTCGTCCAAAAATAGTGGGCGCCCGTCCGGACATCCTTTTCAATCTCAGATCAAAATTTGCACCTCGACGCCCGTCCGAGGTATCCAGGGCCGCTCGTCCAAGTTTAGACGCGCCGTCCGAAAACCGGACGCCCGTCCGACTGGCGATTTTCCGTAAACCCGATTTTTGCACATCATCGTATTCATCCGTTTTTCAAACAAAACCCAATCTTTCTCACCCAAATTCCACCTAATTGATCTACTATCCATACCAAAACATCATCTATCAAAAGGCTTCAATTTAACACAACTTAGCTCACCAAAACGACAAGAAAACAACACAACCGCCACATATTCGGCGAAGCGAAACGTAAGGGTTTCTCCTTACCTAATGCAACCTTAAACTGATCCAAACTCGGCAAAAATCTGCAGCTTTGGTATCCAAACTGTATCAAAACGATCCTTGTTATTCCGTGATTCTCCCTTCAAACGGAACTACAAACGGTGAAGTATCGAACCGGGAAATAGCAAAAGTCTTCTCCTTACACCCTTTGCTCTCAAAACTCAAACTCTCAATTTTTCTTTCAACGTAAAAGCCTGCTGTTTGTAACCTCCTTTTGGGTTAAATGGGGAGTTTCTTTTTTTTTTTCCTCAATAATCTCCCATTAACTACTTGCCAAAACCACCCCTAAAACAACACAATTTACAAATCAGCCCCAACTTACATATATATACATACTCGCATTATATATATATACATAATTAAAATACTTAAATTCCATAATGAATAAATATAATATTTCGTTCTCGCAAATTGACACGTCTGCCCTTTCCCGAGAATCGGAATATTACAGCTTCTCTCTAAGGCGGAACGCTCCCCTACCGATGTATTTTGACCTCCGACTTGGGCTTAAGACCCGGGTCTCGCGGGCCTTAGTATAGGGCCGGCCCTGTCTCCGAAGGAGGAGTCGGGAGCTAAAATAAAAAAAATAAAAAAAATTTAAAAAAAACCCACACATTATTAACCTTTCAATATAGGAATTTTGAACATGATTAAGAAAGAAAAAAACATGGAAATTTCTTACGTCAAAAAAAAAAAAAAAAAAAAAAAAAAAAAAAAACCTTTATAAGCTTTACCTAGCTTTGCTGCTAAGCTTCGTTTTGCTTTACCTAGTTTTGCTGCTAAGATCGTTTTGCTTCTAAGCTTCGGACACTCTTTGGAGAAGATAATTAAAAAACTAAGTACGAATCTTTTTTTAGATGAATAATTTGCTGATATTTAGTTATGGATTAATTAAGCTTTACCTAGTTTTTTCTTTTGCAAAATCTTATAGCACGAGTCTGGTTTCTTATGGCATGGTGATTGTTTGTTTATTTGTGCAAGAATTGTTTGGATACAGTGAATTATGTGATGGGAAATGAATTCATAATTCATAATTATGTGTAAATAGTAAATCTTTGGGGTAGAAACATCATTTTTTGGTACAAGAGAGTAAGCTACCTCTGATTTTGTCATATATGTGTGGCTTATGATTGCTCGATTCACTTTTCTCTTGCTCCCTTGTAGTCATTTTTTTTTTTGGTTTATGATGTTCTTTGTGAATTCATTCATTGATGTGGTGTACAGGGTGAAGAAACACATGGTGTAGGTGGTCTTGTAAATCTGTTGTCCTGTGCATATGTTGCCTGGTTTGTATCCGAGTGGTAACATGAGTAGTTGTCAGACAGTCCTTTCAAGAACAAAGTTGATGAATTCATTGATAGAGAAATGAAAGCCTCAAGAAGTACACTCCATTTTCAGAGCTTAAATTGATGAAGGCCACAAGAGATCGACTTGATTAGTAGTCTTGGTCTTTGGAGCAAATTCAGCCGTGCATCTACTTCTTTGAAAAGGTATTCTTTGTTAAATTTATGACTATGGCGTATACCCTTATCCATTTCAAATTCTGAAAATTCTAGAAATTTGCAAATTGAGTTTGATAATTCGCGTATTAGTGCAGGACCGTTCCTCCGGCAACTCAAGGTTGAGAGGAATCCCAAGGTAGGTATTGAAACTGCCATGGTAGATATTGAAGAAATAATGGTAGGTCTGTTGTGGTTGATCATATTAGTGATTCCGGAGTTTAAGGTTTGGTTTAAGGATGCATCTATGATGTTTTAAAGAATATTGATTGTGTTTTTTACTTGGTTCATATCATTAAGATTTCTAATAGACTAGTGTTACTTTGTTAATGTGTTACTGTGTTAGTGTGTTACTGTGTTACTATTACCGTGTCATTTTCAGCCATATATATAAGGCTGAAAATTAGATTTTGAAGCAAAAAATAAAGTGTTTTAAGGGATGAAAAACATGAAATACTTTTGTTGACTTTATGTTGTTGCTTTCTTCTACTTTCTTCAAATATACCTTTAAAGATACAATGTTGCAATGTTTTTTTTTCAAAAAAGAATCGATAGTAGTGTGATTCAAACCCCCTCCCTTACATTGGAAAGCATACTAAAGATGATATTTCAGTCATTAATGGATAAGAAATGCAATGGATATTTGTTTTATGTGGTTATTAGTACTGAAAAGTGTTTTGAGAAGTTGAAGAGGAAAATTGAATTGGTTGTGTTACTTGATGTTACTGTGGTGTTACTGTGTTACACAATAACACTATTAATATCGTTTTGTATTGTTCGTATATGGTGTTATTGAAGGCATATGATGTCTTTATTTAGTTTTAATCTTTCTTTGCATTCCACTATTTGTTGTGGTGTAGTTTTGGCCTAGGTGGTTGAAGGTTGTTGATTCAAATGGTTATGTTTGTGTTTTTTTTGTCTTTAGAAAATTGGAGGAGCCTAGATTCTCTATTGCTGAGGCCGAGCCGATGCTATTTGATGATGGTAAAACAGACTGCTTTCGTCTTCAAGAACATGAAGAATGTTTTAGTTTCATTAATAGGCTTTTTGACTACATCCAATAGTATTAGGCTTTTATTCTCTTGATTCCTCCGGAGTTTGCATCTCCATAATGCTTTGATAGATTGTGTCATCAGGATATGAAGTATTTTGATAGATTGTTGTATTACGCAATGTTAATGGTGATATTTTGGATGTTAATAAAATGTGCTACTGTGTTACTGTAAACGCTGCGATAAAATTCGGCTTTCAAATACTAAGTCGAAAAGGTATCAAATGAGGTCTCAAAATGAAGATAAAAAAAGAATTTTGGTGAAACAATTTTGATAATCGGTGTTCTAAATCAAAAGTTATGGTCGTTTATAAGAAAAACGTTTCGGTTAATGGAAATATTTTTTCGGCTTTCAAAATTTACGTCGGAAGGGTATCGTATTTGCTCAAATTAAAGAGCAAAAAAATATGAATTTTGGTGAAAAAATTTCGATGATCGGAGTTTTAAATCAAAAGTTACGGTTGTTTGAAAGAAAAAAAAAAACAAACAAACCTGAAGGCTGAACTGCTGAAGTGGAAGAGTGATAAAATGACAAAAACCATTACAAAATGAATAAATAGGACATACTCTTTTTTTTAATTGCAAAAAGGACAAAAAAAATTCAGACGGACAAAAATACTCCTTTTAAAAGGAACGCATGCATATCTTATTTCCTTCCGCTTCCGCAGTTCCGCCAGAGTTTTGGTTTTTTTTTTTTCCAAACACTCAGAACTTTTGATTCTAACTCGATCATCAAAAAATTTCACCAAAATTCATGTTTTTTTGCTCTTCAATTTGAGCCCAAACACAATACTCTTCCGACGTATATATTTTGAAAGCGAAAAATATTTATATTAACCGGAGCGTTTTTTTTTCTTATAAACGACATAAGAATTTTTGATTTAGAACACCGATCATCAAAATTGTTTCACCAAAGTTCATATATTTTTATCTTCATTTTGAGACCGCGTTTGATACTCTTTCGATGTAGTTTTGAAAGCGAATTTTATCGGCGTTTATACCAACATATGTTCTTTGTGTTGCTAACACGATAACGCATAGAATACAAGAATAATAATAAAGTAACACATTTTGTTAACATCCAAAATATCACCATTAACATTGCGTAATACAACAATCTATCAAAAAATGCTTCATATCCTAATGAAACAATCTATCAAAGCACTATGGAGATGCAACTACGGGGGAATCAAGAGAATAAAAGCCTAATACTATTGGATGTAATCAAAAAGCCTATCAATGAAACTAAAACATTCTTCAAGTTCTTGAAGACAAAAATAGTCTGTTTTACCATCTATGGACCTTCATCCTTCAAACCCGCACCATATCAAACTCCATGAAAGATGTATGGCGCGAGAAAATGCATCAAATAGCATCGGCTCGACCTCATCAATAGAGAATCTAGGCTCCTCTAATTTTCTAAAGACAAAAAAACACAAACATAACCATTTGAATCAACAACCTTCAACCACCTAGGCCAAAACCATACCACAACAGATAGTGGGATGCAACGAAAGATTAAAAACAAATAAAGACATCATATGCATGCAATAACACGACCAATTCTGTTTTCCTCTTCAACTTCTCAAAACACTTTTCAGTACTAATAACCACATAAAACAAATTTCCATTGCATTTCTTATCCATTAATGACTGAAATATCATCTTTAGTATGCTTTCCAATGTAAGGGAGGGGGTTTGAATCACACTACTATCGATTCTTCTTTGAAAAAAAAAAAACACTGCAACATTGTATCTTTAAAGGTATATTTGAACAAAGTAGAAGAAGACAACAATATAAAGTCAACAAAAGTATTTCAAGTTTTTCAACCTTTAAACACTTTATTTTTTGATCCAAAATCTAATTTTCAGCGTTATTTTTGGCTTATATATGGCTGAAAATGACATGGTGACAGTAACACAGTAACACATTAACAAAGTAACACATTAACAAAGTAACACTAGTGTATTATAAAGCTTAATGATATGAACCAAGTGAACAACACAATCAATCTTCTTTAAAACATCATAGAAGCATCCTTAAACAACCCTTAAACTATGGGATCACCAATCTTATCAACCACAACAGACTTACCATTATTTGTGTTCTCAACAGAACTATTAGTTTCAGCTCTATGGTTATCAAAAGAGTTGACAATGGTAGCTTCAATATCTACCATGGCAGTTTCAATACCTGCCTTGGGATTCCTCTCAACCCCAGTTGCCAGATTCCTCTCAACCCCAGTTGCCAGAGGAACAGTCTCAGACTCAATAAGCGAATTATCAGACTCAATACGCAAATTTCAAGAATTTTCAGAACTTGAAATGCTAGGAACAGTAACATTAACAGAAGTAGATACCAATTAGTCGAAATTGCAAGAATGGTTGCCTCTAAACTGATAATTTCACTTGTAATAATAGTACCCCCAGAATCCGTTATATTATATCCACGACTTCTAAGCCGAAAGATATGCTATTAGAAAGAAAAAGTAAAATAGGCTCCTTTAAGCCGAAAGATATGCTATTAGAAAGAAAAAGTAAAATAGGCTCCTTTAAATATCCCAGAAAATGGAATTGGTAAAAGTATTCAACTCAACAAAAACCAGCATTCCATGATAATCAACCCAAATTAACAAGTCCCACTAAAAAAACAACAATAAAGAAATAGATTTCAAAGTTAAATGAAGGTCCTGAGAAGAAATTCATTGTGCTACTCAAAGTTAATGAAGGTCCTGAGAAGAAAAATCAACCTACTTACTTACACTTACTAGCTACATTTATCGATATTGTCCAATTCGAGCCAGAAGTAAAATGATTAACCTTTCTTTGAAATGTGTAACCGCATATAGATAGATACAAAAAAATAATAATAGATACAGAAATTGTCATCAGCATTCACACAAAAATTTCATTACCTAAAAAACAAAAACAAAAAAGCACACAAAATATGGATTTCAGTTCGAGCTTAAAAATGGATATCATTCTAGCATCCAACTTCATAAAAAGCACACAGTAACATTATTTAACATGAATATAACGCTTTAAGGACGCTGTAGAAATTCCTACAACCATTGCGAATTCCAAGGGTGAGGGACTAGAAAGGGTGTGATTTGTATCAATTAAACCCCATAGCAGGTCACAAGTTCCACTAAAATGAACTGGTCTTTGAAATCTTACTTGAAAAGAAAAAAAAAAAAAATTAAAAATTGGAAGTTCAGAAATTCAGCTGCGAGAAGGTTTTCCAACTAATTTATACTCAATGAAACTGATCAATTACCTGTGAGGTACTGCTGCTGAACATTGAAGAACAGAGCACGAGTGCACGATGCTGGCCGAACTGCTGCTGCTGCTACCTTCGATTGGTAATTGAATTCCCTGTCGGCTGGATTTCATTTTCACCGTCACCGACCCAGTGGCGTCCGTCGAGGGCTGTAGAGTTGGTAAGACAGCCGCAATTGATGGCAACCATCCATATTAGATAATTCTAAAATTTGTGCATCGGAGATTTCTACAATTTGTGCATCGGAGATAATCCATATTCAAATTCTAAAAAGCAGCTCACCGGATTATCTGACATTTTAGCTGCCGGAGATCGACAAATTGAAACCGGAACCACCACCGGAGTTTCTTCGATTTCCTTGAGCTGATGATCATGAAATTGCAAAAGAATTGCAAAAGAATTACTCGATTTGTAGAGGGGGAAAAGAAAGAGAGGAAAAGGACAATTCTCTTTGCTTTTTAGAGTCTTCACAGTGAGCTTCATCTTCTCGATTTGCTTCTATGTTATATTAGGGGTAATTTAGTCCGAAGGAAAATGTTTTGTCCTTAAATCAACAAAAAGAAAATAACTGTGGATTAAAATTTACTTAGAGGGCGGAAAGTGGTGTAAAACCTAATAAGGCTAATATTCCCTTTATATAAACCAAGTTACAAATGCGCGCGTCCCTTTTAAAGGATATTTTTGTCTGTCTGAAATTTTTTAATCTTTTTTACAACTAAAAAAAAAGTGTCTTATTTATTCATTTTATAAATATTTTTGTCATTTTCCCTCTATCCCCTAAAAAAATACACAAAAATAAAACTAAGTTTAGAGGTAAAAAATAAAAAACACACATGAATGATTTGTTTGGAATGCTAGTCGCTGCTGTTTTTTTTTTTTTTTTAAGGGAAGTCGCTGCTTTCCAAATTCCTTAAAAATACTAGTGGTCGATAACACCGTGCGAGGCACGGTATGCCCAGTACAAAACATCACTGAAGTTGTATGATCATGGTTGTACTTATTTCTTCCGTGCAATTTTTTGCCAACGCAATTACAAAAAGAGAACTGGTATAACGCCATGTTGAGTGTCTTGAAAGGCTAATATATAAAGCTAAGCCTAAGGAGCAAATATTGTGCAAACACGATTATTAATATAATGAAGCAATAAAGTTGGCAACAATAGCAAGATATGCTGTAACACATGTACATCGATCATTTCCAACCCGCCCCCCATCTCCCCCAAGCCTCCTTCAGCGTCTCCACCACCCCACCTCCCTTGCTGCCTTCCAGCTCCTTCTTTCCGGTGCCAATCACCACCGGACGTCCGGCCACCACCCCCACTCCACTCCTTTTCCTACCCTCTCTTTCCTCCCTTCAACAATGAGATCAACTACCTTTAAATCTCCACCCAAAAAGCAACCCTCTTCCCGTCACCGGTGCAACCCCAAGGTCGCCGGCGAACCTCCAACCACCATCCAGGTTCCTTTTGAGCCACCACGACCCTACCCAACACCCAGCAGCCCCAATTCCGCCCCTCCTCTTCCCAAACCCGCCACACCTACAACCACCATGCCGAAATCCGGCCAGCCACCCTCTTTGGCGGATTCCGGCCAACCTGAACCTCTTGCAACTCATTCAATCCCTCTTCCACCACCACAAACCGAACCCCAACCACAACCGCGAAGAAACCCATCCCGAAATTCCACCAAAAAACCGCCACCTAAGCTTCCACGTCCTCCCGCCCCCGTTTCTGCAGGTACAAAAAAGCGTAAGGTAGTGGTAGAGGCCTCCACATCTAAATCCAACGGGAAGAAGACCCGAATCACCGCCACATCCAAAGGGAAAAAGCAAATAGTTCGAGCCACTGTTGCTACTCGCACGGTTCGTCACACGCGGTATGTTGATCCTATAGTTTTGAGCACATTGGGCATCACACATGATTTTCAGTGGCTTTGTACTCAATTGGGCATGTCTAGCTTTATCAATCACTCATGGCCTACTTACGTGGAATTGACCACCAGTTTTTTTATCTACATTTGAGTGCGAAATATTTCAAGGTCCTCATTGTCAAGAAGAGAGAATCACTTTCAGTCTTTTAGGGCAGCCCTTTACATTGACTTTAGACGAATTTGCCTCTATCTACGGCTTGCTCAGCCAGCACGTCGGCCACGCCAAGACTCCCGAGCATTCAATGACAATTTCTTTTGGAGTTGTTTGTCTGAGGCACTCCCTTATAGTCCTGGTACATCAAGGTCCACCTCGATTGTTCACCCTTGTTTGCGGTATTTTATGCATGTGCTGGCGAACACCATTTTTGCTCGTGGTGATATGGATATGGTTGTTCGAAAAGATGAGCTATTCGTTTTATGGAGTGCCTATAACGGCCCACCTGCATGTATTGCCGCGTTCTTAGCTCGCTAGTTTCTACAAGTGAAACACCGTGCCTCATCCAATATTCAGATCGGTGGGTTGGTTACACATATTGCCCACCACTTTGGCATTGCTACGGATAATTTGACACTTGCATCAGGGCCTACTTCTATCGATTTACCCGCTTGCACAGCCATATGCATTATTGATATCACTGCTGCTGGCTTTGGAGTTCAATATGATGCTCACCACATCTTTCCATTACCGCACCCAGACAATTATTGCATCCAAGACCCGGCGCATTTCAAGACACCTCGTCAATATGTGTCCCTCCAGCTTCTAATGATCACCCAGTACCTACTACTATTGAGTGCGAGACTTTTGCTCCCAGTCTTCCTGAGGTGACCCCGCTTTCCGAGACCATTGAGTCTTCTACATTAGCTCCTGTAGGTCATTCCATGCCATCACCATCTCGGCAAAGAGCCTCCACAGCCCCAGATTTGGCCTCGCATCCCTCGATCCAACACCCAGTGACCACCCAAGCATCCATGCAGACGGAGCTTCGAGAACACAAGCAGCCTTCTTCATGAGTTGAAGGACATAATGGCCCTCCTGATCCCTCGTGCATCTTCTTCGGGTCCACCTGACCCTCCTGCCTCTTGATCTGGTGAGCTTCCTTCCTACCCTCCCTTGTTTTACAATCATTTACATTGGGGACAATGTAATATTTACGTGTGAGGGCGGGTCACTTGTGTAGTTCACTTGGTTGCTATTTGAGTCTTTCGTAATAGGGTCAATAAAAAAATTAATTAAAAAAAAACAAAAAAAATAAAATAAAACAAAAGTCAATAAAAGCTGCTTAGGTAAAGTTTTAGAGTTCATGAGTCAAGTCGTTTTGAGTCCATGTCTTGCTTGGATTACGTGCAGTCATACCGAGTATGACTTAAAATGCATGAAAATTGGTAGAGTCTACTTTGATATGGAAGATGCATGATATTATGTCTTTGATTCTACTTGTAAACCACACGTAAATGTGCATTGATTTTTATTGAGGATGATTGAGATTAAGTGAGTAGACAACCTGTCCCGGTGAGATGTTCCGCCCATAATGACTGACTACTTCAGTCTCACCCAAAAATGAGCGTTTATTTTTCTCTTCCATGATTTTGTTCCTTTAGAACTTTTGTTGCATCTTATTGATATTACCATGGTACTTGCATATACACTAAAATGATTAAGGCACTCGTTTCTTCCTTTACCCACACTTAACACCCTTACTAGCCATATATTATGCCCTCACCCCACAAAACAAAACAAAAACAAAAAAAAAAATTTGAATAGCCCAAATCTCTATTTTGCCCGGCCTTAAGATTAATGGGATGTTGACTATTAAATTCTAAAAACTCGATTGCAAAGAAATTAAGCTTGGGGGAGTCCGTTTTGTGTCTTGTATATTATTTCAAATCTCAAAAAAAAAAAAAAAAATCGAAAAATCAAAGGAAAAAAAAAAGAATCAATAAAGGAGTGCAATCTCAAAATAGCCTCCCATGTTTGTTTTAGTTCTTTTGTTGTGTAATAAAAAGGGAGTGGCGTCTATATCATCCCAAAGTATAAAGTCATGTTAGTAGCTCGTTGTTAAATAATTGTGTAGTTGTTGGATAAACCCCGCCCCCCTGAGATCACACGAGTTGATGAATTAGTAGTCACATGTTTCACTAGTTTTAATGGCCTTGAACCACCTACCATGACATATATCCTATACTTATCCTTTTTACCACCATTTCTGTCATTTTCCTACCTTTTCCGGGCTATTCTACACCATACCTTCTTCTAAGTCCTTATGATTTGTGTGGTGCATGTTGCTTTGGCGGTTGACATGAGATAATATACAAGCATTTCTAGGATTTCGGAGTCACCACGGAATTTCTACATGACTTACCAACAATATTTTCCCCAAGATACGAATTTTACACTCATAAAGGCAATTATCAAATTTCATCACAAAAATATTCTTTCGAATTATTTTCGTGATTGTACCTAAACTCAAACCACACCCGGTTTCCCACGATAAAGAATGAATTTAGATCCCTTAAAGAACTATAATTTCATAAAATAGTGTTTAAATGGTAATAATGCTGATGCAAATTCGCTGCTGATGTGTTTTAATTCTGCCAAACTCGGCCATTGAATGGTAGGATCCTACCAAACTGGTTTTAGCTTTCCAGCACTGTTTTCTTTTTCTGGCTTGACCACTTCACTTCAACTTCGTCCAAACCGCCCCAAATGACTCCGAAATGACTCGAAACATCCAAAATCATGCCTCCATCATATAGGTGCTGAGAAACATCAAAAACAACTACCCGGACAACATCTTTTCGTGCAAAACGTATCAAGAATACACTATATACCTCACAAATTGTGGACTTATCACAACACAAAGACATCAAAAGCAACCTATAATCCCAACACATAACAAATGATAGTAAATAATTGTTGGGAGGATTTTGCATCATAAAAACAAAAGAAAATTTATAAACCTATACTTAACATGCAAACTAACTCCTAACCGACCAAATATCGGGTAGTTGATAGCATAGTAGGGTAAATGCAGAGGGTCGATCCACAGAGGAAAAGGGATGAAGGATCTAATCTCACTAATTCTCTCAATTGCTACTCAAGAAACGGAAGACAAAACGTAAAAGCAGAAAAAAATAATTCAAACAATCTAACCTAAGGAATAAAATAAACAATCTAATCTAAAGACATGGGATCAAACAACCAATATACAAACCTATGTGATCTCAATCCTAGTTAATCTCATGATTCTAATTCGATTTGTGGTTTCACCTTTTCACGAGACATAAACCCCTAATTCCTTAGTGAATTTAATCTCAAGCTACGGATTCCTAATTCCTTAGTAAATCCAATTCATCAATCTCTACTCTCGTAAGTTGAAACTCGATTTTCAATACAAAACTCGGTGTAGATTCAGTTAACTCTCGTATTTTAGAATCTAACAACCTAGATAATTAATCGATTAACTTGTCATCATTAACGATTAAAAATCCTATCTTTCTATGGTGATCTAACGCTTACACAACTTCCGTATTATAAACATCTATCGTGAACTAATTCCTCAATTTATTCACATAGCCATACAAACCGCATAGAAAAATACAAAAGAACCAAGATCATGAATAAAAGCTGAATTAAATAAATCAAGAAGAACTCACACAGTCTCATACATTGAAGGATCCAAGAACGGAAAAGAAACATCTAATCTACTCTAATCTAACCTCGTTCACCCGAGCACAAGGCTCGGGTGACCGCCTTCAAATCTCAAAGTGCCGTGTGCTCTCTTTTGATGTGAAGAAATTTCAATGAATTAGGGTTTGGGGCTATGCGGCTTTAAATAGAAAAGTAAGGCGGTTTAGGCAATGGCGGTCGTGGGCGCCCGTTCACCCTTTATGGGCGCTTCGTCGATGCTTTGAACTTTCGAATCGGGTCGAGTCTTCTTCAGACGCCCGTCCATTCTGCGTCCAAGCTCCGTCCAAACTCTCTGAATGAACTTTTCTCTTCTGGACGCTAGTCCACGTCTTCAAACGCTCGTCCACTATGGACGCTCGTTCACTTATTCTGGACGCCAGTCCAGTGTCGAAATCTTGATATTTCCATCTTTATCTTCATTGATTTCTTTCCTTATCTCTTTTATTCTTCCATATCTTTGATTGATCCTCTTCAATCTCGAAATTTAGCCTTTTAGGATCATCTTTTCCACCATTAATTGGGTATCTACAAATATCAAAAACATACCAAAACATAACACAATTCCAAAATAACATAAAATCATACTTTAAGCACATAATTTGTTACATTTTCATATTTAACCATTAAAAACCTCATTTACTCAATTAATTAATTATAAGCTCGATATCTATGAAAATACTCCATATATGGGGGAAATTGATATATAAAACATATATAAAAATCACTATAATTTAGCCCTAAACAATAATTTTCTTTATTCAATATTGCATGCCATGATAATGACATGATCTGCTAGAAACTTTTTTTGCTTTTCGAATAATTGAACAGAAAATTGTAATCCACATATGACCTAATGAAGAAGGCATTCCAAAAGGCAAAAGTTGTGTAAATATGTTTTTCTTAAAGCCATTTACGCCAAAATAATTTCCATAAATTGAATGACAAATAACACCTAAACTCTAACCAGAATTCAGCCTAGTAAACTTTGCAAGTTTTTTTATTTTATTTTATGAGAACAGTAAATCTCTAGTATTAACAACCCTATTACAATATCAATAAGTTGTTTTTTTTCGTAGGAGCAAGAGAAGGCAAGGTTTGGAAGGATATGTTTCACCAACAATAAGTTGTTTTTTTCTTGGATATGAAAGAAGGCAAGAGTTGGAATGATATGTTGTAGTGAAAATTGATATTCACAACCCTTTAATAACAAAATTGCATAGATTCTAAAGGGCTTCAATAATCATGGAATCCTTGCTCAAATACCTGAATTTCACCGTGTGCTCAAGTTTTCAGCTCTCAATTATGGTGTTTTCTGCAACAGTTGTCTCATAAAGAAGAGAATTACTCCCATGAAGTAGTATACAACATTTTCTGATGGCAGCAACCAAAACCTGAACAATTCTAGCCAAAAAAAAAACCTCTTGGTTTCAGTTTGTGGTGCAGCATGTTACCTAAGAAGAGATAAACAACTATAACGTCCATAGTAGCAACTGAAATACCGATTCCCCAGCTCTATTGAAGTTCATTTGATCCCAGTTTCAACTATCTTCATAGTAAAATATGCAATATTCTCATCGTACATGAAACAGTCTCCAAGCTTTCACGAATCTGAAACAAAATCCATAAATTCACCCACAAAATAAAATATCAAAGTACACAACTATACACTACTACCCATTTAGCAAGTAATTAGTATTTGGCCAAAAAAAAGGCTTGCATGTGCTTTAATCTCTTCCAAGTACATATAAGTAGTGAGATCTTAAATTCCCATGAAAAAGGCTTGCTTTCATGCATTTTCATTTTGTCACGCCAAGACATATCTGTATTTAATAATGCGGATCACAATAATTAGATATTGTATGTATATTAGTACAAGCTTTCCACCTTTAGTAGCAGCTTCCTAAATCCTAATGCTTCTCCATAATCTGCTCTGTAACAATTTCCTTCACAAAAGGTAGGAACCATTGAATGATGCACTTGGAGTACTCTTTCACCTGATCACAGAACCTCAACTTCAATTTCATCTTGTTTGGTTGGCACATCCATTTGCATAAAATATCTATATTTTTATTTTTTTATTAGTTTTTTTTACACACATGTCACCCATCTATTGGTGTGATCCAATAGAGACTTTGTAACTATAGAAATCTATTTAAAGTTCGCGCAATATATACCACCTTGTATGTCCACTTTTCCCAGGATAAGTCCATGGTTCCTTGGGCAAGACCAAAAAGAACTGATCCCAAGATTCCAACATTCCATGTCTCATAGGGCAACCCGACATTCTACGCGTAAATAAAGTCATACGATTAAATTTTACGCTATGTGACATGGAAGCATAGACATATAATAGTCGTAATTCGAAATAATACTAGCCGGAAGTCCAACAGCAATATTTAGGAGAGCAATTTGATATGTTCCAGCTTGAAATTGTATTGGACCAGTAAAAGTTACTCTCTTGTTCTTCCTTGTACCATAAGCAGATCATGTTAGAACAAAGAAACGAATTGTGTCATTAATTCATAGTACAATGAATGAATCATTAAAAGCTCCGATTATTGTAGACAGTTTTACCGCATGTAACTCCGTTGATAAAGACGCGTGCGAGGGCATGTCCGCTTGAGTGCACTTTGCAAGATTGAGCTTTTTCATGGCTTGTAGAAATGATTCTGATGGACTAATGTCAATGTTGTATAAATTCAGAGTGATTATTATATCAGATGTTGTGTCTATTCAAAACAAAAGGCAAAAAAGACGCTTTCGGTCCCTTATGTTCCATGATTATTACATTTATATTCCCATGTAATATCTTGGCACTTTTACCCCTCATCAATGCATTTTTTTCACATCTTCAGGCTATTTTGCCACATGTCAATTTTCTACTGGCAGAGTCAATCGTACCTTTAATGCCGGTTGTTTGACACGTGGCAAATAGGACAGAAAATGGGAAAAAAACAAACATAGATGAGGGGTGAAAGTGCCAAGGTGAAACAATTAGGGGTAAAAGTGCAAAAATCATAAAACAACGGAAAAATGTATCATTATCCTGAATAAAAATATCGGACTTAATTGGCTAACATAAAGTGGTTTTGGGGAGATATTCTCTTAAATTTTAACACATGTGACCTCCTACTCTGATACAATGTTAAATCATCATCTCTCACAACCGATAAAGCTAGGGGCTGATTAATTTACGTATATAAACACAACATGCTTCAACACATGCTAATAGAAAGGTTTCCAGTAAGTATATATAAAGGAAACTCGGGATCACCTAATCAAATACCATAAATAATCACTGGTATCTCTACCATTTAAAGAAGATATGTCTTATGTATAATTATCCCATGAATGTGGCTGTTGATTGGTTGACGACATTTGTGGCCTTGATGCTTGAACTGAGCCCTATGTAAAGCACAAAATCAATCAATTTATATCATCCAAATTATCACCCCAAGTGACTGTGTTACGAAACATATAGAACTGGAAATGCATCTGTTGATTAATCAGATTGCCTCACTTTTGTGGTGTTGAAAACCTCATTTTTACAGTCAGGAAGGACGCTAATGGACCAAGGAGTTAGCATGTAATCAGTGTAATTGAAGACACGTTTGCTGCGGATTTCACATTATAGTTTGCGAGAAAAGCGCCACACGCTTCCCTTGTCCATGTAAATACATGAGGCCGAAAACCGTATGCTCGATAAGAACGTTAAAATACTATCAAGATATGCGAGATAATGACACTTTTGGTACCTTTTGTTTCATGACTTCTGCACTTCTATCCCCAATATTTCATATTCGCGCTTTTACTCTCCATCTATATATTTGTTTTACATTTTCAGTCCAAAGTGTCACGTGTCACACAACCAACACCGAATGTACGACATACTCAAACGATTAAAATCTTGACACATTGCTAACATGGATTGAAAACGTAAAAAAAATGCATAGATGTCAGGTAAAAGTGTCAAAATGAAACATTGGGATATGAACGCAAAAACCGTAAAAACAAAAGGACTTAAAGCATCTTAATCCCTATGAAATGATAGTTACAATATAGAAATGAGTAAAAAAACTGATTTATATTTCAAGGGATAACCTCTTGAGAGTTGCCCAAAACTGTGACAGTGGGATCTGAAGAAACTAAAGCTCTTTCACATAATTCAATAGCCTTATGAAGCTCATGCAAGTGACTATACTTAGGTTCTCTGATCAAACCTGAAGAATGATACAATTTACGTAGTCCCGTAAAAGTGAATAGTTAGTACTGAGAAACTGAGAGCCTTCACACTTATAAATGAATGCAGCATAATATCAAATAATTATATATATTGAGTTGTCGTACCATAATTGTTAATCGGAGCATCATGGTCATAACTTGTCATGATAAATGGGCCACCGGAAATGCGCCCAAAGTTGGTCCATCCATGGAACTGTGACAAGCAATCAAAAACATAAAACTGATCAATTGTACAATCTCAGGGACATAATGTGTGTAATACCCACACCGGCCAGGAAAACCTGCAGCCATAAGAACCACAACCTCATCAATTGGCTAATCCATATGACGAGGAAGGAGACCGGCTGTATATGGCCCACTTATGGTTGTTCACACATAATGCACAAAGAAGGCAGAAAGAAAGCCAATTTATATGAATGCAACACATGTAGAGAACAGTCTAATAAATTAATGGTGAGAAGTATTCAATAAAAGCTCATAAAGATGGAAACTTAACCCCCCTTTCCCTAGACGAATTAATTCTCCCAGCTGCAATGAATGCGTATGAACCAGCAGCACCAGCTACTCTCCAACCATGTAAGAAATTTCTGGTTTTTAGGAAAGTATGAAGTCATTAGGATAAGAATTCTATAATACAAAGCAAAAAGGAAGAAAGAGAAAGGAAGTAGTATACATACCGTGTTAGAGGGAATAACTACGATTTCCCTTTGGTTTTTTCATCCGGGGGAGGAATTTGGAGACAAATCCAGTGCACAAAACACATTCTCAAGCCAGCCATTTTGCCCCACCGCCATCAGTCATTCTCAGACCACCAAATCGAGGAGCAGTCGGATGGAGACCCAAAATCCACCGGATAGATGAAGCATATCCATTTAGCTACAACCATGTAATGCAACATACCTTTTGGCTGATTGAAAGCATTCACCCAAGCACTCACCCTCGCTGTTATCACAAGGGAACAAACAAAAAAGATTCCGTACAGGAACTAATGGGTAAAGTACAAGCATCTGTGTTGCAGAGGCTTTCATAGACAAAGAACTCAGCTTTTCTCCATAATCGAAAACAGAGAAGATGGATATAAACAACCCTCTTTCTCAGATTTGGACGATTGAGACAACATAGAAATTTGCAGAAGCATTTCTACTGTAATCAAGAAGTTGTATTTCTTGAGGAGAAGAGAGAAACATGAGAAATCAACGGATAGCAGCGTTTGAGAGGAAAGAAGAAGGTAGAGTACAACGAGATAATGACGAGGAATTTGGATGGAAGTTTCTAGAAAAGGGAAGGGACACGTGTCATTCCTATAATCACTCTTGGAGAAAAGCAACGTGGCAGCATTAGAGGGAGCTTTTTTTGGCTCTTAATAGTAGATAGATACACAATAGCTCTTTTCATGGTGAAGTGAATATTGGGTTCCATGGTGCTACATATGGAAGAAGAATTCGGTGGGGACTTTCGTCGAACACCTTCAACTACAAGTAGTTGAAGGTTGTTACAACAAACCAACGGTTCAATAACTGTCCAACTTGTAAGCCTAGCTAGTTTTCAGTCTATATATAGGATAGATGAACTGATTGTAAACTCAATTGAAGTAAATGAATAAAGTTCCTTAGTTCTTTTCTTTCTTCTTCTTCAATCCTGCATTTCAGTTGCTTTTCTGTTTTTCATCAATATTGTTTGAAACTCGTCTATGGAGTTTGAACTTCTTCATGGTATCAGAGAGTAAAGTTTTCTTCCGAAGTGCTCACAATCTTGTTTAGAGAAGAATCTTGAGAGAATTCTTCACTCACTGCAAAATCTTGAAAGCATTTTGCAGTTTTCTGTGTTCTTGCAATGGCAACCAATCAAAGTTAAAATGCTTGCCTCTTTTAGATGCACATAACTATCATTCTTGGTCTCGTTCTATGTTGATGATGCTAGAAACCAAGAACAAACTTGGTTTTATCGATGGTACGATTGAAAAACAGCCCCTAATGATGAATTGTTCAATGTATGGAGTCAATGTAACACTGTGGTTATGACCTGGATTATCAAATCTGTTGTTCCTGATATTGGACAAAGTAGTATGTGGACTAAAACAGCAAGAGATATTTGGCTTGATCTTGAATTTAGGTTTTCAAATGTAGACTATTTCAGAGTTTCAAATTTGGTCGAGGATGTTAATAAACAGGGTTCTATGTCTGTTGTATCCTATTTTACAAAGCTTAAAGCCAAATGGGATGAAATCATGGTGCTCAAGCCAGTTCCTGTTTGTGAAAGTGGTCAACCGTGTAGATGCAATATCAGCAAGATGCTGATGAGTGAATACATTGAAGCAGATTGTGTAATTCGTTTTATGAAAGGGCTCAATGATTTTTTTGCTCCAGTCAGATCACAGGTTTTCCTGTCTACACCACTACCAACTCTGCAGCAAGCCTTTGCCATGTCCATCAAGTTTGAAAGACAAGCTATGTATGCAGTAAGGCATCCCCAAAACTCAGAGGCTATGGTTTTGGCAGTTCAAGCTCAAGGTTCTAGCCAATCAGGTCCACATAATGCCAACAATCCTTCCACTTATCCAAGGTTTCAAGGGTCCAATACAGGACAATTAAATTTCAGAAAACAAGGTCAAACTGGTACAGGCCAAAAGAAAAAGGTTCAATGCTCTTTCTATGGGTATAACGGTCACACCATTGATCAATGCTACAAGAAGCATGGATTCCCACCAGGTTTCAAAGGCAAAGCTAGGGCAAATATGGTACAACAAGAGGATGAACAAGATCTGTCCACTGACACTCCACTTCAAGAATCAAATCAGTCTCAGATTGCTATTCTCCAGAGTCAAGTATCTCAACTAATGAAATTGATGGAATCTAAAGCAGATTCTGGACAACATGCTGTTAATCAAGTTACAGCTTTTACCATAAATTTCAAGCAAGATCCTACAGAGGTTCAAGGTAAAACCAATTCAGTCCAATGGGTGGTAGACTCAGGTGCCACAAATCATATCATTTACAGTCATGACATGTTTATGACTAGTAAAAGAGTCTCTGGTGTCTCTGTTACCTTACCTAATAGTCAAGAATTGTCAATCACATCTATAGGCACAGTAAAAGTCACTGAGCACCTCATTTTGTCTTAAGTACTTTGTGTCCCAGGTTTTAGATACAATCTTTTATCTATAAACAGACTCACAAAACAATCTGGTATATCTAATGTTTTTTCTAACAACCAGTGTGTGTTGCAGGATCAACATGGGAAGATGATTGGATTAACTAAAGAAAAACAAGGCTTATATGTTTTGCAATCTGCTAAATGTCCTACACATGTATGGCGATCGTGCTCAAGTACCTTTATGTGATAAAATTTCCACAGATTTGTTATGGCATTATAGGCTAGGTCACTTGTCCAACAATAGAATAGCTACTATACATGGGGTTTGTCCAGATGTATATATATGTAAAGACACTGTTTGTTATGTTTGTCCATTAGCCAAACAAAAGAAACTATCTTTTCCATTGAGTACTTCTAGTGCTGACACTCCTTTTGCTCTTGTACACATGGATATTTAGGGTTCTTATAGACACCCTACCATTCATAATCAGTCTTACTTTCTGACTATAGTGGATGATTATACTAGATATACTTGGATTTATCTGTTACAAGCTAAAAGTGAAGTAAGATCTGTTATTACTGCCTTTTACAATTATGCTTTAACTCAGTTTGGTCATTCTATAAAAGTACTTAGGTCTGATAATGGTTCAGAATTTGATTTTACTGATTTTTATAATGAGAAAGGCATTATACATCAAACTAGTTGTGTTGAGACACCACAACAGAATGGCATAGTAGAAAGAAAACATCAACATATACTTAATGTTGCTAGAGCTTTAAAATTTCAAGCTCAATTGTATATTAGTTTGTGGGGATACTGCATCTTGCATGCTGTTTACTTGATAAACATTCTGCCTACCCCTGTTTAAAATAACCAAACACCATATTTCTTGTTACACAATACACAACCAGACTACAATGCCCTAAAAGTGTTTGGATGTCTTGTTTTCTCTACCACTTTATCACAGGGCAGAACTAAATTTGATGCTAGAGCAAGAACTTATATCAATCTAGGTCTTGCCCCAAATCAAAAAAGATGTACCTTGATGGATATCCATTCAAGGGATATTTTTGGTTCTAGAAATGTAGTCTTTCATGAATATATTTTTCCATCTATAACTCAAAAAATTCAATCCACAGAAAATCACTCTTTTCCTATTCCTTATGCATCTGACTGTGTGTTCCCAACATCTATTATTAATCCTGACAGATGCAGCTCCACTTCTACAACAAATCACCTTACTGATCATGAGACTCCTCAAGATCCTGATGGTGATGATGCATCTGATTCTTCATCATCCAACAGCATCCCAAATGTGGATGTCCCTGTGATGCCTCATGGCGTACCTGAAACTAGAAGATCTACAAGAGAAAAGAAGACACCATCTTTTCTCAAAGAATATGTTTGTAATCAGGCACATGTCACCCCATATCCTTTAGATTCAGTCATTGATTACACTAATCTTTCTGATAAATACAGGTCCTTTGTCATGAATGTGGATGCTAGCAAGGAGCCAAATACTTACAATCAGGCTGTTAGATTTCCAGACTGGCAAGAGGCAATGAAGAAAGAAATTGATGCCTTAGTACAAACCAATATTTGGGAAATAGTAGATTTACCCCCAGGAAAGAAACAAGGCCAGGCTAATTGCTAAGGGTTACACTCAGACCTTTGGTATAGATTATGAAGAGACCTTCTCTCCTGTTGCCAAAATGAATACCATCAGAATCCTACTTGCCATAGCTGATGCAAAAGGTCTACATTTACATCAACTAGATGTAAATAATGTTTTTCTTCATGGAGACCTCAATGAAGAAGTCTACATAACACTTCCTCAAGGTTTTCAGGCACAACAAGGCAAAGTTTGTAAGCTCATAAAGTCCCAATATGGCTTAAAACAAGCCAGTAGGCAATGGAATTCAAAACTTACCACAGCATTACAAGACCTAGGTTATGTTCAATCCAGGCATGACTACAGCCTGTTTACAAAGAGACATGGTGCTGACTTCATAGCCATTCTAATCTGTGTGGATGATATTGTTCTTGCCAGCACCAACATGACTTTGATCAATGAGCTCAAACAATATCTGCACAAGATTTTCCAGATTAAAGACCTTGGAGAGTTAAAATACTTTCTGGGATTAGAGGTTGCTAGATCAAAATCTGGGATTTCTATATGTCAAAGGAAATACGCCTCAATCTTTTGACAGAATATAGTTTTTCAGGGTGTAAACCTGCAAAGACTCCAATGCAGAGCAAAACTCATCTCATGAATGGAGATTCAGACCTTATTCCAGACAACACAATGTACATGAGTCTTATTGGAAAGCTCCTGACTAAACCATAACAAGACTGACCTTTCTTACGTTGTTCATCACCACCAATTTTTAGTAGCACCAACAATCAACCATTTACAAAGCTCGCTAACAAAGCATCGAGATATATCAAGCTAAATCTTGGTCAAGGCCTATTTTTTCCTGCTAAAAATGAACTTAGACTCACTGCATTCATAGATTCTCGACCGGGAGGTCATCATGAGTCTAGAAATCAATCACAGAGATCTTGTATGTTCTTAGGTCTCGCCTTAGTTTCTTGGAAATCCAAGAAACAACCTGATCGATAGAAGCTCACCAGTCGAATACGAGCCATGGCCCTGTGAGTTTGTGAATTGCAGTTGATTACTTATATCCTACAAGATTTAGCTATTCCCTACAAACTTCTTGTTTCTATGTATTGTGACAGTGAAAGTGCTATCCACATAGCACACAATCCTGTTTTCCATGAGAAGACTAAACACATCAAATCGATTGTCATGTTGTTAGAGAAAAAGTCCAATCTGGACTAGTAAATCTTCTATCTGTCAAGACACACAACCAGTTAGCTGACATTCTGACAAAACCCCTAGATGGCCCTCTTTTCAACCACATTTTGCAGAATCTGTCTATCTCAAATATCCACAGCTTCCCTAGTCCGTCTTGAGGGGGTGAAGTGAATATTGGGTTCCATGGTGCTGCATATGGAAGAAGAATTCGGTGGGGACTTTCATCGAACACCTTCAACTACAAACCAATAACTGTCCAACTTGTAATCCTAGCTAGTTTTCAGTCTATATATAGGATAGATTAACTGATTGTAAACTCAATTGAAGTAAATGAATAAAGTTCCTTAGTTCTTTTCTTTCTTCTTCTTCAAGCCTGCATTTCAGTTGCTTTTCTGTTTTTCATCATTATTGTTTCAAACTCGCATATGGAGTTTGAACTTCTTCACATGGCTCATCAACTTTTACAAGAAGAATCTCCCTTTCTCCTACCTGCAACCTTGTAATAGATATGAAGTTGAAGTTTAGAACTTAATACCATTATTTGATGATGATGGCGGTGTTTTACCATTTTCCGCTATCCAGATATTGTGAAGGAATGAAAAAATAAATAAATACATAAATAAATTGTGCCTTACAATCTAATGAAGCTATAGTTTTCAAGAATTGTGCTGCTTCCTAGATTTTCAACCTTCACTGTCGGTGTGAAAGAAGATGTGAGATTCATGGCCGAAACTGTTGACAAGTTAGACCCTTCCTTCCCTCTAAACGATCTTGGTGAACACGGAGGCTGATTCACCTGGAAACAAAACAGAAATCATCTGTGAACATAGGCCTACAACAGAGTTATGAACACTGCCCGCTTACAAAGGGTGAATTGAGAGAGAGAGAGAGAGAGAGAGAGAGAGAGAGAGAGAGAGAGAGAGAGAGAGAGATGATAAAGGAATTGGCTTCAGATTGCAAAACGACTTCAGATTTGGCTACAAGTTTATTGTCCATGTCACCACCGAGTTGCTTCGTGTTTTCAAGAGGAGCACTTTTGTTTGTATCTTTCTCTAAGCTTCCACTGTCCAAATTCAGAATATCACTTTTACCGTCCCTTTCTCCCTTTATGAAACCAAGAGCCCTATTTTCTTTGTCCTCATCTCCATCATCAATGTGGTCGTTTGGCAATTGAGACGACATTGAAGGATTTTCATTCCCAGTTTCATTTATAATCTCCCCTCCAATCTAGAAAAGTCTCTAGCCAAGCTAGAGAATGATCCGATAGTCGAATTTCTTCAAGCCTTTTCCCGTTACTCTTCTCAGACAAAGGTGACAACATACCACAATGTCGATTCTTCAATATGGACGGCGTGCCTGTAATGGTTTTGGCAAAGACTTTTCAAAACAAAGATCTCGACTATCATCATCCCTAGATGGGGAGTAGTCCCACAACTGTATATGGACTTGAGGTATTTACGGATGAAGATATCATCACCGGCGTATGCCAAGTGGGCTGTATTCTTGCTGCATCTCACTATTGGGTTGAGAAAGATCACAACTGAAAAACGGAATTCAAAGCTTGGAAAACGAGGAGGTTCATAAAATAAAGCCCCTGAATCTTTTTGTTCACTTGATGCCATTACAAAATCTCCTATTATTGATTCCATGTCAATACCGTTAACAGTTGTTACTCTTGAAGTATCGGTATCTGTTGGAAGATGGTGTGTGGGTGTTTATATTAGTGTTAATCTAGTGCTAATTATGTATTGATTAGTCGTTTTTCTGTCTTAGTAAGGCTAATGAACAAAAAACTGCTTTTCCTGCTCATTAGCCGTTAGAAGGCTTTCTCGGATAATGTTTATAGCCGTTGGAGGCTTTTCTATAAAGTGTAATCAACACTTCTCCTACCCGATAAGAAGTTTTATCAATAAGAAAGTGTTTCCTCTTCTATTTCTCTTTTCTTTCTCTATTTCTACATGGTATCAGAGACAGTTCACACCAAAACTCTGTAAATTTCTTCTGTTTCAAAATGACTATTGAGAATTCTTCAGAGGTTAACTCAAGGGAAGAAGCCACAAATCATTCTTCCTGGACCACTGAACCCTCTATAATGTCATTTTCCACTCATAAACTCAACGGTGATAACTATCTCCAGTGGTCTAGATCCATCAGACTCCTTATTACTGGGAGGGACAAGGAAGAATTCCTTACTGGAGAAAGCAAAGCACCAGAAAAAGGCCAACCCAACTACAAGAAGTGGAGGGTTGACAACAGCCAAGTCATGGCAATTCTCCTGGGGTCTATGACCACTGATACTGCTGAGAACTTCATTCTTATGGACACTGCTGAGGAGATATGGAATGGGGCTGCTGAGCTATATTCAAAAAATGAAAATATCTCTGCTGTCTATGAGATTGAAGCTAAGGTACAAGATATGAAGCAAGGTGATCTCAGTGTCACCATGTTCTACAACTCTCTGTCTAAGTCTTGGCAACAGCTGGACAGTCTGGAAAATATTTCCTGGCAGTCTGCTGATGATGCAAAGACTTATATGTCTTTGAAAAATCAAAGAAGAATCTTCAAGTTCCTAATGGGACTTAACTCCAATCTTGATGATGTGAGGGGGAGGATATTAAGTAAAAAACCCCTCCCCTCTGTCAAAGAGGTTTTTGCTGAGGTTAAACATGAAGAGAGTAGGAGAAAACTCATGTTGAGTAATACTACTCCTACATCTCTGGAAAACAGTGCTCTTTTTACTAAGAGTGCATCCCAATCACAGTCCACTCAAAATCAGAAACAAAAGAACATAAGGCCTGTCTGTGAGCATTGTAAAAAGACAGGCCATACAAAGGAGACTTGCTGGAAACTCCATGGCAAGCCTCCTAATTGGAAACCTAAGAATTATGAAAACTCTGCCAAACTTGCTATCTTTGAGGAACCTAAGTCTGAGAATGAGTTCAGTAAAGAGCAAATTGAGGCTCTAAAAAGGCTTCTATCTGCTCAAACTTCTCAGACTGCTACTCATCAAGGAGTTGCAACTATGGCTAATGCATGTGTGTGCCTTAATACCTATACCAATAATCATGTGGTTAGAAATATATGGCTTGTTGATTCAGGGGCCTCCAGTCACATGACTGGAAACCCTGAACTCTTTATAAAAATCACCAAGTGTGTATCTCCTCATACTATAATGATTGCTGATGGGACTTCTTCCCAGGTTTCTGGTACAGGGGATGTTATAATTAGTGAAAAAATAACTCTTAAGAATGTACTTTATGTTCCTAACTTGCAATGCAATCTTTTATCTGTAAGCAAACTTGTAAAAGACTCAAAGTGTGCTGTTTTGTTCCACTCTAATGGCTGTAAGTTTCTGGACTTATGCTCCAAGATGGAGATTGGCAGTGCTGAAGCTTACTCTGGGATGTTTGTGTTCAAGACTCACTTCACTGACAAGTTTTTTGATGATATTCCTAGAGGCTTAGCTAGTTATAACAAGTCCTGCTTTCCACTTGTAATCGATTATGTTATTACATTATAGGCTAGACATCCTAATTTTGCTTATATGAAGAACTTGTATCCTGATCTTTTTAATGGAAAAGTTATTTCTGATCTGTCTTGTGAAGTATGCCAACTTGCTAAACATACCAGGTCTGTTTTCCCCAATAGAGGTTATTCTCCATCCAGACCTTTTTCCTTGATACACAGTGACATCTGGGGCCCTTCTAAGAAAACTACAACATCTGGAAAAAGATGTTTGTAAGTTTTATAGATGACCATAGTAGAGTCACTTGGCTCTTCCTTTTACAGGAAAAATCTGAAGTTGGTGAAATATTTCAGAATTTCTATACCATGGTCAGAACTCAGTTTGAATCTAAGATTCAAATACTGAAAACTGATAATGGTACATAATATTTTGAGAAGTCTCTTGCTAAGTTCCTAACTGAACAAGGCATTGTTCATTTAAGCACTTGTGTTGATACACCCCAACAAAATGGGGTGGCAGAAAGGAAAAATAGACATCTGTTAGATGTGGCAAGAAGTATAATGTTCACTATGCATGTACCAAAGTATTTATGGGGTGATGCAATCCTAACAGCAACCTACTTGATCAACAGGATGCCCTCAAGGGTCCTAAATTTCAGAACTCCAGTTGGAGTCCTTAAAGATCACTACCCTAAGTCTCATCTTTTTGGTAGTCTTCCCATGAAGGTGTTTGGAAGTACTTGTTTTGTACATATCCATGCCCAACACAGAGGAAAACTTGATCCTAGATCTGTGAAATGTATTTTTGTGGGTTACTCCTCCACAAAAAAGGGGTACAAATGCTACTGTCCCACTACTAAGAAAGTGTACACCACTATGGATGTTACTTTCTCTGAAAATATGCCCTATTACAGTGCATTAACTCAAGGGGAAGGTTTTGATGAATATCACAACTCATGGAACATAGTGGTTCCTAGAGTGGCTGATAGTAATATATCTATTCCTGAAAATCAAGGAACTTCTAATGAGGAATCAGAAAAAGAGGAACATGATGGTGTCCCTCCTCCTGGTCCCACAAATGAACCTAGTGTCATTGTGTACACCAGAAAGAGGAAGGCAGTTCATCAAAATCCTGAAGTTACTGACACAGATCTTAATGATCAAGGGTCATCACATGAAAATAATGATTCAGAAGGATCCTCAGAAACTGATGACTCCGAGGGTTCCAATGAAATGGAAGGTGAACTTGATGAGAGGCCTATTGCCCAAAGAAAAGGGGTTAGGAAGTGCACCACTGATCATCCCTTGTACAACTACTTGTCCTATGACAAGTTGTCACCTGAATTTTATGGTTTCACTACCATCTTGGGTAAAATTAGCATTCCTAAGAATGTTTACCATGCTATGCAAGTCCCTGAATGGAGAGCTGCACTAAAGGAAGAAATGGATGCTCTCATTAAGAACAAAACTTGGAAAATCACTCTCTTGCCAAAGGGTAAACATCCTGTAGGATGTAAATGGATCTTCACTGTCAAATACAATGCTGATGGAACTCTAAATAGGTATAAGGCAAGGCTAGTGGCAAAAGGTTTCACTCAATCCTATGGGATTGACTATCATGAGACCTTTGCCCTCAGAGCAAGCTAAATACAATCAGAATTCTCATGAGTATTGTAGTTAACCTTGATTGGCCACTCACCCAACTGGATGTTAAAAATGCCTTCCTATATGGAGAAATCCAAGAGGAGGTTTATATGCATCTCCCTCCTGGATTTGAAAGCCTAGGGGAGAAAGGAACTGTCTGCAAATTACAAAAATCACTCTATGGACTCAAACAGTCCCCAAGGGCCTGGTTTGGGAGGTTTACAACCTTTATGAAAAGGAATGGCTTTAATCAATGCCATTCTGATCATACTTTGTTTACAAAGTTCATATTAGGGAAAACTACTGTGTTAGTAGTTATGTTGATGACATCATTCTAACAGGAAATGATGATACTGAAATCAGAAACATTAAAGATATGTTGGCTTCTGAGTTTGAAATAAAGAACTTAGGAAATCTAAAGTATTTCCTTGGAATGGAGATTGCCAGAAATTCTGATGGAATCTCCATTTCCCAAAGAAAATACACCCTAGATCTCTTGAAAGATACTGGCAATGCTAGGGTGCAAGCCTGCTGAAACACCTGTTGAACCTGGCCTAAAGCTGGGAAATAAGTCTGATAACCCTCTGGTGGACAAAGGGAGATATCAAAGGCTGGTAGGAAGACTTATCTATTTATCTCATACCAGACCTGATATCTGTTTTGCTGTAGGTTTGGTGAGACAATTCATGCATCAACCTACAGAAAGACACATGCAAATTGTTGAAAGAATTCTAAGGTTTCTAAAGAAAAATCCTGGACAAGGTCTCCTCTTCAAGAAAGGTGTGTCAAGGGAGGTTAAGATCTACACTGATGCTGACTATGCTGGGGATAAAACCAATAGAAGATCAACTACAGGGTACTGCACCTATGTTTAGGGTAATCTCACTACATGGAGGAGCAAGAAGCAACATGTGGTCTCAAGGAGTAGTCTTTGAATCGCAATTAAGGGCTTTGGCACTTGGTGTTGTGAAGGCATCTGGGTGAAAAGGGTACTTAATGAACTAGGGTTTAAAAATTCGAACCTATTCAACTCCTTTGTGACAATATTCGCCTTAAGTATTGCTTGAGAATCCTACTCACCATGATAAAACAAAACATGTTGAAGTGGATAGGCATTTCCTAAGGGAAAAAGTTGACAATGGAGATATAACCCTTGTTCATGTGAAGACTCAAGAACAAGTTGCTGATGTTTTGACCAAGCCTGTTTCAACTCAAGTCTTTAACCATCTTCACTCCAAGTTTGGGTGCATCAACATCTACAACCAAACTTGAGGGGGAGTGTTGGAAGATGGTGTGTGGGTGTTTATATTAGTGTTAATCTAGTGCTAATTATGTATTGATTAGCTCTTTTTCTGTCCTAGTAAGGCTAATGAACAGAAAACTATTTTTCCTGTTCATTAGCCGTTAGAAGGCTTTCTGGATAATGTTTATAGCTGTTGGAGGCTTTTCTATAAAGTGTAATCAACACTTCTCCTACCCGATAAGAAGTTTTATCAATAAGAAAGTGTTTCCTCTTCTATTTCTCTCTTCTTTCTCTATTTCTACAGTATCCAATCCTTGATCAAGTTGTTCTGTCATCCCGTCATTGTCTTCTTGATACCGACTAGGTGAACCGCAAGTGTCATTAGTGTTTAAGAAGCTATCATTCCGCTCCAAAATGGCGTTTTGTTCTGAATGTCCAGTTAAGAAGCTATCATTCCTATCTAATCCTTGAGTCAGACATCGGTTGTGAAGGATCGGGAAATGATTGACAAAATGAAGAGAAACACGGTTGTAAAGTGGACGTGCTCGTGCCATCCATGGTGAACTGATAGGTAGAGGATTGGTAATATAAGTTGTCCAGAAATGGGATTATCGGGTAAATTGTTTTGATTAAGCTGCCGCCAATCGTTTCCAAGCTTCTTTGTTTATGTTGGGATTATGATGGTTGTGCCATCAGGATTATTCATTACAAGAAACTAGACACGTAGGTTTCAACGACATTATACAATGGACAGAAAACCCTTGAAACTCAAACCATTACAGATGCATGAGTATCTATTAGTCTGCAAAATCAAGCAATTGCCTTTTCAAAAGTCCATAGTCGTATGATATGGAGTCGAAGATTTTCTTGGTAGAGTAGAATAACCCAGTGCACCAAGAAAAACAATCTAAGACATAAAAAATCCACTGAAATTATGTTTATAGTTTGAGTAGTAAATTGCAAAGAAAACTATGTTCTAAGTTACCTTTCCCTGCACTGCTTCACTATACGTACGGGTAGATGTTGCGCGATGGTAGACAATTTTGTGGGCCCGTGTTTCTTAACGAATTCAACAATTGCATCATCTTCCTATTCAACTCAAAGAAAAGGAATTGGCAGGTCATTAGGAAGTAAAAAAGTGATAAATACAAAGCTGCCTACAAGAATTTTCTTACTTCTTTAGACCAAGGACCTTTTACAAGTTCTGGATTGAGAAATTTTTGCCATATGTGTAAACACTGAACATCTGTCCGGTCCTTGAAACATTGCGCTGATCAATACAAAATTGTACAGTCATATACAATCTCAAGTCCCTACTTAACGATGAACAACCATATAAATTAAACGTCAGCTCTTATGTTTGATCCGAGAAGTTCACCGAAAGGGTTTGTTAGAGTATATGGAAATATCTAGATGTTGAGGGTCATAGATGTAATATCTATAACTATGATATCTAAGATATATTTTCCTAGACAAGTAGTGTAGTTTACAAGTGACATGTGTCCTAGTCTATCTTGTATATGTAATGGTGGAACAATCAATGCATAATTATTTGTTTGAGCTCTATCTTATTATTTAAGTTGGCAGCAGAGCCAATTCTTCTTCTCCGGCTATGGCCGACTCCAGGAGCTCAGCTCCGGCATGAAGCACCTCCTCAGCTCCTGCTTCTACTACACTGGTCACAACACCGGTCACAACTCAACCAACAACACTGGTCACAGCTCAAACTCTTCCATTCTCTACTCAAATCTCAGCTCAAACACTTCCGTTTAGCTTAACCTTTACTGCTCCACCGCTTTCCGGCGCTAGTCCGTCCTCTCTTCTACGATCATCTCCTTTTCTATCAAATCTACCCACTGTTACACATACTCCTCCATTGGAGGTAATTTAACTCAAGCTTTACTTATCATCAAGCTTAATCGGACAAACTATCTCGCTATGGAAATACTCCATTCTACCCTTTATCGAGAGGACACCGTCTTGAAGGTCATGTGTTTGGAACAAAGCCCAAACCACGGAGTACGCTCTATACAACCGACATCCACCAAGATTACTATCAAAAATCTAACGTATGATGAGTGAGAGACCATGGATGCTCTTTTGCTTGGATGGATGCTTGGATCTATGACAGAACAAGCACTCTTTGAGGTTGTTGGTTGTGGTGGCACTGCTGCTGAAGTTTGGCATACTCTTGAGATCCTTCACAATAACCAAGTTGAGTCCAGGATTTTGGAGCTGAAAGATGCCTTTACCAAGAGTGAGAAAGGAATCAAACCTATGGCAGACTATCTAGCTCAGATGAAGACGCATGGGGATGAATTGGCTTCTGCTGGGTGTCCTGTTTCACAATCAGAGTTGATCTTGGCCACTCTTGGAGGTCTCACCAAGGAATATGAATCAGTGATAGTCAATATCCCATCAAGGGTTGGTTCTCTGTCTTGGCCGGAAGTCCAATCCAAGCTGTTAACTCATGAACGATTGATTGCAAGGTTTAACCCTTCATCTCCACTGGACCTGTCCCATTCTAGTGCTCACATGGCTCAGATGTATCAAGGAGGAAACAGAGGCTCCAGACCCCAGAACAATGGTAGAGGAAAGGACCAACAGGGTTCCGGAAGGGGTGGCAGATCCAGGGGAGGAGGTAGAAAAAATTGTAGAGGAGCAGGGAATGGACCAAGGCTTACATGTCAGATATGTCTTAAGGTTGGCCACATTGCATCAGAGTGCTGGCATAGATATGAGTCGAATACCAACTCTCAGGGCAATGGCAACCAAAATGGTGGAAATAGACAAGTGGCTGCTTATCTTACAACACCAGAAATGGTGGGAGATCCAAGCTGGTATGCAGACTCTGGAGCAACTAATCATGTAACCTCTGACATGGCAAATATGCAGATCAAATCTGAGTATGATGGTAAGGAGTCCTTAACTGTTGGTAATGGTCTAAAACTTCATATAGCACACACTGGACCCTCTATTATTTAACCTGATATGCACTTGAATGATATTCTACATGTTCCACATATCAAAAAGAACATGATTAGCATTTCCAGACTAACTACTGACAATAATGTCTTTGTTGAATTTCATGGCTCTAAATGTTTTGTGAAGGACAAAGTGTCGAAGAAAGTACTTCTGGAAGGAACCCTGGAAAATGGCCTGTATCAGATTTAGCCTCTTTTCGGTGAAGATCAACACTGTTCCAAGAGTTACCTTCAATCCAAGTGTGATGCTCCTAGTAGTTTTCTCGCTTCTATTATCTCTAGTGAAACTAGCCCTGATGTTTGGCATAGACGATTAGGGCATCCTAGTCTAAGAATTTTAAATAAAGTTGTTTCAGACTATGGTGTAGCCTTTAATGGCAATCTTTATTTCTGTGATGCATGCCAATTTGGCAAACTTCGTGATGCACCTCTTGGTTCTTCAACTAGTCATGATGTACCTCTTGGTTCTTCAACTAGTCATGATGTCAATGTTTTAGACCTAATTCACACTGATATCTGGGGTCCTGCCCTAGTCCAATCCACAACTGGTTTTGTTTATTACATTCACTTTATTGATGACTTTAGTAGATTCACTTGGATCTATCCTATAAAACACAAGTCAGATGCCCTAGCTACTTTTGTTCAGTTCAAAAAACTGGTTGAAAAAACATCCTTAACACTACTATTAAAACTATTCAGTCTGACTGGGGTGGGGAGTATAGAAGTTTCGAGTCTTTTTTGGCTGAACATGGGATTAAATTCAGACATCCATGTCCTCATGTACATGAGCAGAATGGAAGGACTGAGAGAAAGCATAGACATATAGTGGAGACTGGCCTCACTCTTCTTGCTCAGTCATCCTTACCCCTAAAATACTGGTGGGACAGTTTTCACCATGTTGTTTCTATTATAAACATACTTCCCACACCTGTGCTCCATAACAAATCTCCCTTTGAAACCCTACACAAAAATAAGCCTGACCTTAAAATGATAAAAACCTTTGGACACCTGCTATCTGTTAACGGTGATTTTTACGGTTTATATGATATTATTTCGTAGCAATTTCCTTCGTGATTTACTAATTTTTATAGAAAATTAAGTGTTTAAGTGAAATATTGAAAGAATGCGTATGGAAATCATTAAAGTGCAAACCGAGCTAATTACGTGGTTTTATTGGTGTTTGCTATCAATATGTATGATTTTACATTTTGCATGTTTTTGTCGTGTTGTAGTACGCTTGCATGTTATGGAGGAAGCTAAAACGATGGTCACTTGAAGTTTAAATAGAAGGAGGAAGATACAACTTGAATTTGGAATGAAGTTGAACCGCATAAGCGCTTAAAATATACCAGATCGCTTTTGATCAAGCTTAGCCCGATTCAAGAATTCATTTAATTCAACGAGCGCCCGTGCTTGGACGGACATCCGTAGGAAGGCGGAATAGTGGAATTTATTTTTATTAGGGTTTTATTTTAAAAGAGAAGAAAAGGAAAAAGGATAACAATTATACCCTAAGTCGGCTAGACAAGTATAAAAGAGAGCGAGGCATCGATCGAGAGAGAACAGAACAATTGATCCGGAGACAAAAATCGGTGGTGAACCCTAGAGTAGGACGGCTCGGTCGACCGAACCACCCTACTCGGTCGAATCGAGCTGCACACTTTATTTTTTTTTTATTTTTTTCGTTCTTTCTGGAGATGAGTAGAAGCTGAGCAGTTCAGAACAAGCTTGTGAAGCCGATTCTAACAGCGATTTGATTTCAACTTTGGATTATCTTGTGAGTTTTAATTAAAAGTTGTATCTTTTCTATGTTTAATTTATTATTATGCAATTTCAATCGATGGATGTGTTGTTGTTGATGTTTAATGTTTGATGAGAATCATTGTTAAACCTAGATCACCATAGTAAAGATTAGATCTTTAATCTAATTAACGAGAGTTGCTAGGTTAAATTTCTAGGTTGCTAGATTGAGAAATCTTACACCTTTGTTATGGAAGCGTTAATCTTTAAGGTCGAGAGATGAAAGATTAATAGGCGAATTATGTACGAGAGTAGAAATTCATACCTTTGATAGGTGAACCACATCTTTATTAAATCTTCACTAAACGATCTAGGGTAGTAATTGAGAGTTGCGAGATAGGTGGATCATAGCTTGTTCTTCGTTAAAATTAATTGAAATTATCTTTGTGCCTTGTTCTTCGTTGTTATCTTAGAAGTTTATTTTCTTTTAGTTTATAGATTAGAGTTATTTTCGTTCGCAATTATCTTTCCTGGATTTGGACTGACAATCCTCTGTCCAGTTTATTTTATCTTTTTTTTAGTTTCGTTTTAGTAGTAACAACCTTAGGAAAATTAATGAACTAGATACCCCGATTCCCTGTGACCGACTCCGGTATTAATCGCTATACTACGATCCCTGCACTTGGGGAATACCGGATTTATAAATTTTATTACTTGTTGCTTTCATTAGATAAAATCCGTGGACAAGTTTTTGGCGCCGTTGCCGGGGAACCGGACGGTTGTCTAGTTTTTGTTTTCGTTTTTCTGTTTGTTTTTGTTTTTCTTGTTTTTATTTCGTTTTAAATTCCTATTTTTAGTTGATAATCGTTTAGGTAATTAGTTAATTAGGGTTTTAGTTTAGGGTTTAAGGTTCTCTTGTGATTAGTTCTCCCCTCTTTGTTCTCTCTCTGTTTCTGTTTCTATTCTTTCGTTCCCCTTCTTTTCTGTTTTTTTTTTCCTGCAAATTTCCTGTTTCTGTTCTAATTTTCCTGCTACCAAACGGACGTCTGGGATATTGGACGCCCGTCCGCAGGAAAATTTCCAATTTTGTTCCGTTTTCTTTCATTTAAACGAGCGTCCATAAAATTTAGACGCCCGTTCAAGTATTCTGTCTTTCAGACGAGCGTTTGGACCACTAAACGCCCGTCCAATCCAAATTCCACCCGGACGCCCGTCCAAAACCTTGACGCGTCGTCTGGTCCCTTTTTTCAATAATTTTTTTGTTTCTTTTTCCTCTTTCCCTTTCTTTTCTTTAGGTTGTTAATTTTTAGTTTAGGTTTTAATTTCTTAGTTTATAGGCTTCGTTTCACTTGTTTTTGGTCCGGTTTATGCAAACTCGGAGTCAAAAGGACCGTTGTTATACACCCACGACCCGAGCGAACCGTAGTCCGCCAAACATGCGGATTTTCCGCTCGCGGTTCTCGTAGATGAGCCGAGCAAGATCTTGAAGATCAACTAGCAAGGAAATCATCGATTTTGTGATAATGGCCGCTAATAATAGACGACGCTGGCGGACTACGCCATGCCAGCGAAGTCAAAGTCAACCCGCTATTGTTATCCCAAATGCATTACCGCACAAACCTTTGAGCTAAAGCCAGGACTTATCCGGATGATGCAAAGACGCATCAATTTTTCACGGCTTTCAATCGTAGAATCCGCATACCCACTTACATACATTCTTAGAGATATGCGGTACTACACGCATCCAAGGAGTAAGTGAGGATGCTATCAAGCTAAAATTCTTTCCATTTTCTTTGAAGGGAGAGGCTAAAGAGTGGTACACCTCTCTCCCCTCTGAATCTATTACCACCTGGGCAGAACTCGAAAAGGAGTTCTTGAGTCAATATTTTCCACCATCCAAGACGGCCCAGTGTTTAAATGAAATATTCACTTTCTATCAGAAAGAGAATGAATCCTTCTTCGAATGTTGGAAGAGATTCAAGTCTCTTCTTAGAAAGTGTCCCCACCATGGCTTGCCACTGGAAAGGCAAGTCAACACCTTCTTTAGTGGATTGACCGAGCTTACAAAAGGCATGGTCAATAGTTCTTCCGTGGGGCATTTCAAGAAAACACACAAGAGGATGGGCACTTTGTTTGAGGACATTGCAAAGTATAACTATGCCCCTCTTATCAAGCAATCCAAGCACATCCTCCTCCCAAGGTTGAGGAAGTCAATTTGCAAAGTTTGATCGCCATGCTGCGCGAAGCGGATGGCCACACCTCAAGTATCCAATCCGTAAATCAAACTCCTTCTTTTCCACGTAACCCTCGTGTTCTCAGATATTGCAACTTCGCCGCGATCTGGCCATATGAATGGCCACCGCCAATTTAATCCCCGCACCTTATCAAGTGAATGATGTTCATGATTATGGATAAGTATAATCAAGTCACATGTCGAATTGTGACGAGGTGGGGCACACTTCTAGGTTCTCGTCCTATGAACGGACGTAATGTCAAGTGAATGCATTTTATGGCGAGAACAATCAAAGGTTCAATCGCCGCCGTAACAATTCTCAAAACCAAGGGTTTAATCCATCTTCAAGTTTTAATCCGAATTCAATTTTAATTCGAATCAAAATTTCAATAGAAACCCTGGTTTTAATCAGAACCAAAATTCAAATTTTTCCAATCCTACTCAAAGAATTCAATCGAAATTGGCCCGCCAATTCTAATTCTCGCAATCCAAAGTCGGCCCACCACCTATGCTCCAAATTTCCAAAACTCTCAAAGCCCCTCTCAATCTACCAATCTTGAAGCTAAGTTGGAGGAGCAAAGTAGATCAATGAAGAATCTTGAGAGACAAATTGGGCAACTGGCGGAACAGTTAGCTTCTAGACCCCTAGGGCAGCTGCCCAGTTTCACTGAGAAGAATCCAAATGGTGGTCAAGTTGCTCAAGCTGACTTGAACAAAGGCCCATGTACTGACCTCGTGCCATCAATTCAATACGGTAAAGAGGAGGCCAGTGCAATGAATCTGAGAAGCGGTACTCAAGTTAGTGGTCCTTCCCATCAGGGAAACCACTAGCCCCTCCTGCCATTGATAAGAAAAGACTCAGGTGGCTGAACCCCTGAGAGGTGAAAAAGTTAGAGATCCTCAAGTGGCTGATCCCTTGAGAACTGAAAAAGCAAGTGAAAGTCAGGAGGCTGATCCCCTTTTTACAAAGAAATCTGAAAAAGCTGTTCGTTGGAAGGATCTGGAAGACAAAGCGGTAAGTGCATCCTCAAAGAAAGTTTTTTCTGAGAGTGACCTTAAGAAGCTTCCATTTCCACCAAGAAAGAGCAACATTCCCTTGATTGAGGACAAAAAGTACGAAAAAGTCTTTGAACCGCTTTGAAAAATACTCGTAAATCTTCCATTATCAGAAGTCTTGGTTGAGATGCCTAAGTATACAAAATTCATTAAGGATGTTGTGTCTTCGAAAAAGAAGTTAGCAGGCCTGGAAAGGCAAATTGGTGAGGATTGCTCCTTGATTAATTATGAAAACTTACCAATTAAAAGAGGTGACCCTGGCAAGTTCGTACTTACAATATTAATGGGAGGTCTAGTCTTCCCTAATTCTTTGTGTGATTTAGGTGCCTCTATAAGTCTTATGCCAATGTCTCAGATGCAAACAAATTTCGGTTTACAAAGCCTTCTAGAACCCACTACTATGAGTTTACAATTCACCGATAGATCTTCTAAGAAAGCTTGAGGATCCCGAAAGACGCCTTGGTTCAGATTGATAGATTTACCTTTCCAATGATTGGTATGTTTTAGATATGGAGAAAGATGAAAACGCCCCTGATTCTTGGAAGGCCTTTCTTATCTACAGCTAGAGCCCTCATCGATTGCGATGGTGGGCAAGTGACTATCCGAGTTGGTGATCAAGAGGTGAGTTCCAATGTCTTAAAGTCCATTCAAGTACCCTCTGGCCCTCCAACCGGGTTTTCCAATGATTATATGACGGATGATTTCACCGATTATATGGATAAGCAAGTCCTGGTTGTAGAAGCGGAATATGAGCGATTGGTTGATAATCTAAATACTCATGGTATGGTCAATCTAGATCAATTAGCAGCTGATTTTGAGGAAGAATTGTTGGAAGGAGAAGCTTTGGCAGTGGGACCACAGAGTAAACTCAGTGATATTGAGTTGAAAAGTGGAGATCTCAAGTCGAGTTTGGAGGACCCCCCTGCTGATTTGGTTCTGAAGCCGTTGCCCAAACATCTAAAGTATGTGTTTTTACGAGATGGCGACAAGCTTCCATTGATTATATCTGCCAAGCTGTATCGGCTAGAAGAAATGAAGTTAATCAACGTCTTGACGAAAAATGAAAAAGCCTTTGGTTATGCGGTGGAGATATCGAGGATATCTCCGACATCTCAGATGCACAAAATCAAGACAAATGAGGGTGCGAAATGTGTCGATACGGACCGTAGAGAGGCTCAACCCTCATATGCAGGAAGTTGTTTAAAAGGAAATTATCAAACTGCTGGACATGGGAATCATTTATGCCATCGCGGATAGTGAATGGGTTTCCCCAACTCAAGTAGTTCCCAAGAAAGGTGGAATTACGATTGAGAAGAATGAGAAGGGAGATGAAATAGCATTGAGGCTTGTCACTGGTTACCGAGTCTGCATCGATTATAGAAAGCTCAATGAGGTCACAATGAAAGATCACTTTCCCCTTCCATTCATTGATCAGATGCTTGAGCGTCTGGCGGGACACGATTCTCATCAAGCTTCCTGGATGGATATTCAGGATACTTCCAAATACCCATAGATCCAGCTGACCAAGAAAAGACCACTTTTACCTGCCCTTATGGTACGTTCGCTTACAGGCGGATGCCATTTGGTCTCTGCAATGCCCCAGCTACATTTCAAAGATGTATGCTGGCTATCTTTGACGGGCTTGTAGAAAAGTGTATGGAGATTTTTATGGACGATTTTTCGGTTTTTGGTCAGTCTTTTGATGATTGCCTTGACAATCTTGATCAAGTGTTATCCAGATGTGTGGAAAAGAACTTAGTACTCAATTGGGAAAAGTGTCATTTTATGGTAGATGAGGGAATAGTTCTTGGCCACAAAATCTCCGCCAAAGCTATAGAAGTTGACAGGGCAAAAGTAGAAGCTATCGAGAAGATGAGCTACCCTAAGAATGTGCGTGAAGTGAGAGGCTTTCTTGGACATGTCGGTTTCTACAGAAGATTCATTCAAGACTTCTCCAAGATAGCCAAGCCCCTGTCTACTTTACTGAAGGAAGACGTTGAGTTCAATTTTGATGAGAGCTGCAAGCAAGCGTTTGAGGAGCTTAAGGATCGTTTAATCTCTGCTCCAATTCTTATATCGCCTGACTGGAATCTACCTTTTGAGCTTATGTGCGACGCATCGAACTATGCCGTTGGTGCTGTTCTAGGACAAAAGATCAAAGGGAAGTTCCAGCCTATCTATTACGCCAGCCACACATTGAACCCCTCTCAAGTTAACTATACTACTACTGAAAAGGAACTACTGGCCGTAGTCTTTGCTATGGACAAGTTCCGTAGTTACTTGTTAGGAGCTCAAGTGATCGTGTGGACTGATCACGCTGCTTTGCGATATCTGATGACTAAGAAAGAGGCTAAACCGCGCCTACTGCGTTGGATATTGACCCTACAAGAGTTTGACGTTCAAATTAAGGACAAAAAGGGCAGTGAAAACGTAGTGGCTGATCACGTTTCTAGAATGTTAAGTGAGGAAAAGGATTATCCAGATGATATAGATCTTTACTTTCCTCTGGAGAACATTATGCTTATCGACGGTTGTCCTCCTGATGTTCCATGGTATTCTTCCATTGTAAATTACCTTCATGCCCGATATCTAGACCCAGAAATGTCTTATCAGGAGAAGAAAAAGTTCTTCTCTGATTTGAAATCTTTCGTTTGGGATGAACCTTATCTTTTCAAGATTTTTAAAGATGGTTTGCTTAGAAGATGTGTTCCTAACCGAGCAAATATGTGATATTATTGAGCAATGCCGCAGTGGACCCACCTGAGGTCACTTTGGTCCGTGGAAAACCGTTGCTAAGATCTTCCAATCCGGTTTCTATTGGCCCACGATCTTCAAGGATACAGAAGCTTTCTGTAAAGCTTGTGATAGATGCCAAAGAACCGGTACTCTGACAAGGCGTTTTGACATGCCTTTGAAACCCATACTAGAATGCGAAGTCTTTGATGTATGGGGTATCGATTTTATGGGACCATTTCCATCATCTTGTGGTAACAAATACATCTTAGTCTGCGTAGATTACGTGTCTAAATGGGTGGAGGCTCAAGCCACGACTCACAATGATCATAAAACGGTCATGAAGTTTCTAAAGAAAAACATCTTCGTGAGATTCGGGTGTCCACGCGCCTTGATAAGTGATGAAGGTACACACTTTTGCAACCGACCTCTGGAGAAAGTTCTTGAGAAATATGGTGTCCGCACAAAATTGGCACACCATACCATCCTATGACTAGTGGTCCGGTTGAGAGAAGCAACCAAAGTTTAAAGAAGATCCTGAGAAAACGATTAAGCATCAATGAGAAAGACTGGAGTCTAAAGTTGGATGATGTACTATGGGCATATCGAACTGCCTATAAGACCCCCATGGGTACATCACCCTATCAGATGGTGTATGGAAAATCATGCCACTTGCCAATCGAATTAGAGCATAGAGCGTATTGGGCCATTAAGTTTTTAAACTTCAATTCCCAATCTTGTGGAAAACATCGATTGCAACAGTTGCATGAGTTAGACGAATTTAGACTTCAGGCCTACGAAAGCGCCAGGATAAGTAAGGAAAAGACAAAACTCCTTCACGATGCCAAAATCAAGAAGCGAGAATTCCAAGTTGGGGAACAAGTTTTATTGTACAATTCCAGGTTACATCTGTTCCCTGGTAAGCTGAGGACAAGATGGTCCGGTCCCTTTGAAATTCTCCAAATCATTCCTGGAGGTGTTTTAGAACTAAGAGGTCATGGTGACCAAATTGTTTAGAGTGAATGGCCAAAGGTGTAAGCATTATATCGGTCAACCCAAAGAGAAGCCTTTGATTGTTCACTTCCTCGACATCCTCGGTGTGGTACTCCGTGGTCAATGAGTTCGACGAGTTTTCGCCCGATTTGTTTTCTGAGAGTGACGGCAGTGGTCCAGTAGAGGAAGTTCTGGCTGGTAGTTGGGATATGGAAGAGTTTAAACGGGAGGCACAGCTTAAAGAGAAGATTGAAGAAGAAGAAGTCTCAGCAATGGGAAAATTAAGAATGTTTGGAAGCGGTAAAGAACCCGACCCCATGTGTGAGATGTCAAGCTTCAGAGCCACACTAATGACCGAGAGCTTACACGGCAAGTAGTGGCCGGAAGGAAGATTAAGTGGCCTGATCCAGGCTGACTAGTACGTGTGTCTAGCCAAAGACACTAAAGAAAGGCGCTTAATGGGAGGCAACCCAATAATAAGAATAGTTTTTATTATTATTATTATTTTGGTTTATTTTGTTTTTGCTGAATAAGGGGGGCTAGGTTTGTCTTGTGTCGTCTAGGTTTTTGGTGTCGGTTTCTGTTGTTAGGTAACTTGCATTTTTGTAATTTGAAACATCCATGTGATTCCTTCCTAACTGCCGATGTTACATTTGTGCACTACTTTTCACATAGATTCGGTTTTTGTCAATTTTTGCATTGCTTATGCTTTGTTCCATGATAATGCCTTGTCTACCATCTTTTGTGCCCCTATCTCCCGAGGTACGTTTTGTTTTGTTTTTCAAGTGTGCAGGATATTTCGATAGAAATTGTGAGGTTTCAGATGAAGCCAGTTTTCCGGTGGATGGTCCACATGTCTACTGATTTCTTCAAGCATTTCCGGATCTGGATCATGACCACTTCCAGAATTGCTCCCTTTTCGAACTACAATCAGCTAAGTTTTTCTTATTCTGCACAACAAGAGGACATGTTGTTATTTAAGTGTGGGGGAGGGATTAGTGGTATCTACACATGTGCTTAATTATTATACTTATCTTTTGTATCTTTTGTTTGTGAAAAATCAAAATTTTTTGAAAATTTTAAAAATCCGTCCCGAGCATGATTTTCTTTTGGTTTACTTACTTGCTATATTCCCATACTTGTGTTAAGTTGACTAGTATTTTAGCATAGACCTTTGGTGATAAGCTTTTACTCGAATTCTTTTCACGTAAGCCTCTTCGATGATGAGCTGAACTTAGTAGATCAGACTCATTTAAACCGATGATGTTTTATTTTGATTATCGGACCGTTAAGCAATGCTAATGTCATGACAATTGTAATATGTATGTAGTTGGAATTGAAGTAGGAAGTATCATGAATATGCCAAAGCCTGAATGTGATAAGTAAATCGTAACTATTGTGCTTTGGGAAGAAGTTGAATTTAAAAATTGGAATTGGGTATGTCGGAAGCTGGTCGATGATTGGAGTGAGGTAGGGTATACCACGTATGTCCTATACCACTATGATGACCAAAAGATCATGACAGTCAGAAGAAGCTGCCTTATGATTTGAGTAAGGTAGGGTATATCACGAATATCCTATTCTGCTATGACGGGCAATAGCGCATTCTGATGTGTGTTTAAATGTGAAGTGAATTAAATCAACTTATATAAGGAATTTGGTATGAATAAGTGAAAGACTTAGTTATCGCCTACCTTATCCCCAGTATAGGCCAAGGTATATGTTGTAGGGAATATCCTCTGGGTACAACTGAAAAGATTTCGAAAACACATGTATTACTCTAGTCATGACGTGAGTAGTTTTGTAGGGCGTATGTATAGTCAGGGTGATTCATTATCTGTCTTGAATGGGTATTGGTTAGTTAGCTTGATTTTAATTGTCAAGTGTGGAATCGGTGGAAGTTGAAGAAGGCTTTGCACACACTACACATTCGAGTACTTGTTTATTACATGGGATGTATGTTTTTTTTATGCTAGTCAACCGGTCGTGATTTGATATATGGGACTTTATGTGGTTCAATGCATGAGTAAGCCTTGGTTATCTTGTTTTGTTTTGCTCGGGACGAGCAAAAGCTAAGTGTGGGGGAGTTGTTAACGGTGATTTTTACGGTTTATATGATATTATTTCGTAGCAATTTCCTTCGTGTTTTACTAATTTTTATAGAAAATTAAGTGTTTAAGTGAAATATTGAAAGAATGCGTATGGAAATCATTAAAGTGCAAAACCGAGCTAATTACATGGTTTTATTGGTGTTTGCTATCAATATGTATGATTTTACATTTTGCATGTTTTTGTCGTGTTGTAGGTACGCTTGCATGTTATGGAGGAAGCTAAAACGATGTTCACTTGAAGTTTAAATAGAAGGAGGAAGATACAACTTGAATTTGGAATGAAGTTGAACCAGACAAGCGTTTAAAATATACCAGACTGGCTTTTGATCAAGCTTAGCCCGATTCGAAGAATTCATTTAATCTGAACGAGCGTCCAGAAGCTTGGACGGACATCCAGAAGGGCGGAATAGGGAATTTATTTTTATTAGGGTTTTATTTTTAAAAGAGAAGAAAAGGAAAAAAAGGATAACAATTATACCCTAAGTCGGCTAGACAAGTATAAAAGAGAGCAGGCATCGACAGAGAACAGAACAATTGATCTGGAGACAAAAATCGGCGGTGAACCCTGGAGTAGGACGGCTCGGTCGACCGAACCACCCTACTCGGTCGACCGAGCTGCACACTTTATTTTTTTTTTATTTTTTTCGTTCTTTCTGGAGATGAGTAGAAGCTGAGCAGTTCAGAACAAGCTTGTGAACCGATTCTAACAGCGTTTTGATTTCAACTTTGGATTATCTTGTGAGTTTTAATTAAAAGTTGTATCTTTTCTATGTTTAATTTATTATTATACAATTTCAATCGATGGATGTGTTGCTGTTGATGTTTAATGTTTGATGAGAATCATTGTTAAACCCAGATCACCATAGTAAAGGTTAGATCTTTAATCTAATTAACGAGAGTTGCTAGGTTAAATTTCTAGGTTGCTAGATTGAGAAATCTTACACCTTTGTTATGGAAGCGTTAATCTTTAAGGTCGAGAGATGAAAGATTAATAGGCGAATTATCTACGAGAGTAGAAATTCATACCTTTGATAGGTGAACCACATCTTTATTAAATCTTCACTAAACGATCTAGGGTAGTAATTGAGAGTTGCGAGATAGGTGGATCATAGCTCGTTCTTCGTTAAAATTAATTGAAATCATCTTTGTGCCTTGTTCTTCGTTGTTATCTTAGAAGTTTATTTTCTTTTTAGTTTATAGATTAGAGTTATTTTCGTTCGCAATTATCTTTCTGGCTTTGATGACAATCCTCTCATTCAGTTTATTTTATCTTTTTTTTTAGTGTCGTTTTAGTAGTAACAACCTTAGGAAAATTAATGAACTAGATACCCCGATTCCCTGTGACCGACTCCGGTATTAATCGCTATACTACGATCCCTGCACTTGGGGAATACCAGATTTATAAATTTTATTACTTGTTGCTTTCATTACTTTTGTTCGGAGGATTTTGCATCACTAAACAAAAAATAATTTATAAACCTATACCTAACATGCAAACTAACTCCTAACCGACCGAATATCGGGTAATTGCTAGCATAGTAGGGTAAGTACGGGTATCGATCCACATGGAATTGGGATGTTGAACCTAATCTTATTAATTCCTTAAATTGTTACTACTATTTATTACTAAACCTAAACTAAAACGGAAAATAAACTGGACAGAGGATTGTCAATCCAAAGCCAGGAAAGATAAAAGCGATAATAAATAAATAAAACTATAAACGAAAAGAACATAAAACAAAGACACATGGGATCAAACAATATACAAACCAAGTGATCTCAATCCTAGTTCATCTCATGATTTTAATTCAAATTGTGGTTTCACCTTTACACGAGATACGAATTCCTAATCTCTTAGTGAATCTATTTCTCAAGCTATGAACTCCTAATTCCTTAGTGAATTCAATTTCCGATCTCTCCTCTTCCGAATGTTGAGACCAATTTCCATACAAAACGAAGGTGTAGATTCAGATTAACTCTCGTATTTTAGAATCTAGAAACCTAGATAATTAATCCATTAATTTGTCACGAATTAACGATTAAAGATCCTATCTTTCTATGGTGATCTAGTTTACGCAACTTCCGTATGTTGTAAACATATCAATTAGTAAACAAATCTCTCGATATGAGTTCACACGATAGCATCATAATCATAGAACGATACAAAATAAATCAAAAATCATGAAGAGAAACAAAGCTTGAATAAATCAAAAGATGAACTCACATAGTTTATACAATGGATGATCAATGAATTGAAAACGAAAAAACGATCCTAATCTAACCTCGGATCACCCGAGCACAAGGCTCGGGTGACCGGCCTTCAAACCCTAGAAGTGCGGCTGCTGTGATGTATTTTTCGTATGAGAAAATCTGAATGAATCAGGGTTGGGGCGATGCGGCTATTTATAAGATTTTAGGTCGGCCAGGCTAAGTCGGCGGACGGACGCCCGTCTAGAGTACTGGACGCCCGTCCAGAATGCCTTGGACTTGATCAGACGCTCGTTCACTCAGCGTCCAAACTCTCTGTACCAAATTTCCTCCCTTGGACGCCCGTTTGCTTTAATGGACGCCCGTCCATAGTGGACGGCCTTGGACGCTTGTCCAACTGGGTACAAATTCGAAATCTTCAACTCTATCTCTTCTCTTCTAGCCAATTCCATCCTTATCTCTTTCTCATCATATAAATCCGACTTGATCATCTTTAATCCTCTTTTTGGTCGAAATTGTGTATCTACAATACATCAAACACATACCAAAGCGTAACGATATTCCAAAATAATATAAAATCACAATTTAAGCACATAATTCGTTACGTTTCGCAATTTAACTATTAAAAACACCATTTGCTCAATATTTCAATATAAAGCTCGATTTGTATGAGAAACATACGAATATGGGGGAAATTGATATAAAACATATCCTTATAAAACGTATAAAATCACCCTTAACAACTCCCCCACACTTAAACCTTGCTCGTCCCGAGCAAGACAAAACATAATCAAGACTCGAGACATATAAACATTTATGCAACCATAAAGCATATTCAATAGTTTAGAGGTTCACCCAAGTGTGTGTGCATAGCCATAATAAATTTCCACTAGATCCACACTTGAAATTGATTCAAGCAAAACTAGCCAACATCCCATTTAGAGCTCGAAATATAAAAATGATTATAACATGCACCTCACAAAACATACATATTCCGAAAAGGATAATAAAATGCGCTTAGGATCCTTCCGACATACTCAGAGGATAATCCCTACAACATATCTTTCAGTTTATACTGGGGATAGTCAGAAGATAACCACGGTTCTCACCCATCTTTTCACATTACCATTCACTAATTTTTCTTTATAGTTAAATCAATTCCACATATATAGCATATATGCCCTCATTCCCAGCAATCAGGAGGTTTCGTGATAACACCCTAGCTGGACTACTATCATCAGGCAGTCGGGAGCTATTGAACCTCATAGTGGTATAGGACGTTTCGTGATAACACCCTACCGCACTCAAATCATTGGCATCTACTTCCGACATACACATATATTATTCATATTATTCATCTTAGAGTGGTATCCAAACCTTAGATTATATCCCTCCTATCACATTCAAACCTTCAGATATTCACAATATGTCATACTTTAATTCTAAACACAAACTATTAAAATTTTCAAAATCCGTATGTAAGCAAAGAATCATGCGATAATCATCAAAAATCTCTAATCAAATGGGCATAGCTTTAAAATATAGCTCATCATTTACTATGGCACGTGAAAAATAGTGTTGGGTGAGACATCTAAATTTACTAAATATGCAAAATAATGCACCAATGATATAAGAACTCAAATAAAGATATGCCTTTGCTCACTTGGGACAAAACAAACAAAATTTTTAAAATTTAGCACTTTTTCATAGAAATATAATAGTATGGCAAATGAATGTAGATACATAAAACCATTTCCCTCCCCCACACTTAAATTACAACATGTCCTCATGTTGTGCAGAATTAAAGAAAAGATAAAAGAACTTAACTGATTTGGTAATGATATAAAGATAGGCTGAAGAAGGATAGATAATCGATCCGCGTTTCCGAGGCACGAGATGTCATAGGTATTCCTCTCCAGATTCACTTCCAAGGCCAGCTTAACAAAAACAACTAAAATGTAACTGCACCACTTGAGAAACATGGCAGTATCTCGGGGACACGGGGGAAATATAACAAGCAACAATAATTATAGACAAGAAATAAGCACATGATATAATGGCTCAGATGGAAAAATCACCACACAGGGAAAGTACATGACACCTAAGCATCAAATAAGCCACAGAAGCTTATAACACAAATAAGGTCCCACATGTGCATAAAGCTCATATAAAGATGGAACATATACATGGAACATTACAAAATAGCAGGGCTAGGTGCACTATACGAAAATATATTACAATGCAATCTACATGATAGGCAATTATAATAAAAGTGGTAGCGTACGGCAAGCCGACAGTAACTACCCTCAAAAAAAATAAAAGAAAAATAATGCAACTAGATGACATGCAACTAAATGATATGCATCTATATGATATGCAAAAATAAAAGAAAGAAAACTAGCCCACTCATTTGCAACATGACATGTATATCATAAACGCTCACCAAATAATGATAGTTTACGATAAACGATGCAAGATTATTCATTACATGCAAGCAGGTAGACGCTTAAGACTCATCAAAGGTGATAGCATTATGGAAAACCAACGATTAGCTATACTAAATGTATATAACTCATAAGAAGACATGGTAGCATACGGAAAACCGGCAAGAGCTACCCATATGAGTTACAAGAATAACAAGAAAGCACATAGGTCTCAAAGCTCACAGATTCATCACAACGATATGTAGCATACGGAAACCGACATTAGCTACTAAATAACAATAATAAAACGATTATAGCATACGAGAACCGATAAAGAATTATAACATGCATGGATGAATCATGACACCCTGAGATGAGCGACAACAGAACACGGCATAAGTCATATTAGAATCACATCTAGCTAGGTGAATTACTCAACATGGATTGCAATAGATGGAAAGAAAACCACAACGGTGAAAGAACAGACATCTACGCATATACAAAGCCGCCACAGAGGCTCACAATAAAACATCCATGTCAATTAATGTAGCATGTATATAAAAATTAATCAATTATTTAACATGGATTCGTAGATGGAAAGATGTAAACATGCAAGTTCAGAACATCGACGTAAAAATAATTAGCCACAGAAGCTCATATGAAAATATCCACGTCAAATAAAGCACTAAAAATCAAGATAAGAAAAATATGGAACCTGGACGTGCGTTCAACATACCAAACGGGCGCTTGCCTGGAAATTTATCATCGACGGGCGCTCAATGAGCCGAACGCCGCTCGACTCAAAATCGAACAGAGTTGAGCAAAAATCGACGGACGGGCGCTCATCTAGTCGACGCCCGCTCACCAGATATGTTATGGATCGGACGGGCGCTCGCTTACCTTGAACGCCGTCCAAACATCGAATTTGCACGTAAAAGCAGTGAAAAACACAGAAACCCTAAATAGATTATCAATTCAAAACAAACCGAATTCAAAACAACCACGGATAATTTTAAGCACAGAGGGCACTAGGTTCTGATTAGGTTACACTTCACGCTTCACAAATCGAGTAAAAAACTTTTGCACATTCTTAACCCAACGGTCATCTTAACACGGCAAAAATAAAAACTCTCAATTTGTGTGACGCTACTTTATTGAAAACTACCTAAAAGATACGGAAATGAAACCTAAGCCTAAACTACGAAAAATTTAAAACAGAAAACCCTAAAAAAAACGTGTTGAAATCTTCTGAGCCCAAAATGGAAGGAAAACAGTGGATTTTGACCTCAAAAACGGCACTAAACTGCCTACGGCGTTCACCACGTCGTCGGTGTCGGAACGAGCTTTCCGAATTGGGGTCCTGCGTTCCAAACGGACACTCGAGCCGAAAGTTACGGCCAAAATACTAACGAGTGCTAAAACGATCCCTTTTATCCAAAAGTTCGATCGTACAAAACGTGGGGTCAGATAATTCAACCTCATATGTCCCCGAATCAAACTAGAAACTAGAAAGGATAGAAACGAAAACCTATCTATGAAAAATTCGTAACAAAATAGAGAAATTAACTCAATTAGATTCAACGAAACACCGTTTCCCCGGCAACGGCGCCACTTTTGTTCAGAGGATTTTGCATCACTAAACAAAAAATAATTTATAAACCTATACCTAACATGCAAACTAACTCCTAACCGACCGAATATCGGGTAATTGCTAGCATAGTAGGGTAAGTACGGGTATCGATCCACAGGGAATTGGGATGTTGAACCTAATCTTATTAATTCCTTAAATTGTTACTACTATTTATTACTAAACCTAAACTAAAACGGAAAATAAACTGGACAGAGGATTGTCAATCCAAAGCCGTGAAAGATAAAAGCGATAATAAATAAATAAAACTATAAACGAAAATGAACATAAAACAAAGACACATGGGATCAAACAATATACAAACCAAGTGATCTCAATCCTAGTTCATCTCATGATTTTAATTCAAATTGTGGTTTCACCTTTACACGAGATACGAATTCCTAATCTCTTAGTGAATCTATTTCTCAAGCTATGAACTCCTAATTCCTTAGTGAATTCAATTTCCGATCTCTCCTCTTCCGAATGTTGAGACCAATTTCCATACAAAACGAAGGTGTAGATTCAGATTAACTCTCGTATTTTAGAATCTAGCAACCTAGATAATTAATCCATTAATTTGTCACGAATTAACGATTAAAGATCCTATCTTTCTATGGTGATCTAGTTTACGCAACTTCCGTATGTTGTAAACATATCAATTAGTAAACAAATCTCTCGATATGAGTTCACACGATAGCATCATAATCATAGAACGATACAAAATAAATCAAAAATCATGAAGAGAAACAAAGCTTGAATAAATCAAAAGATGAACTCACATAGTTTATACAATGGATGATCCATGAATTGAAAACGAAAAAACGATCCTAATCTAACCTCGGATCACCCGAGCACAAGGCTCGGGTGACCGGCCTTCAAACCCTAGAAGTGCGGGCGCTTTGTGATGTATTTTTCGTATGAGAAAATCTGAATGAATTAGGGTTGGGGCGATCGCGTTATTTATAAGATTTTAGGTCGGCCAAGGCTAAGTCGGCGGACGGACGCCCGCCCGTAGTATCGACGCCCGTCCGTAATGCCTTGACTTGATCGACGCTGCTCACTCGGCGTCAAACTCTCTGTACTCAAATTTCCTCCCTTGATGCCCGTTTGCTTTAATGGACGCCCGTCCATAGTGGGCCTTGACGATCGGACGGCCTTGGACGCTCGTCCAACTGGATCCAAATTCGAAATCTTCAACTCTATCTCTTTTCTTCTAGCCAATTCCATCTCTTTCTCATCATATAAATCCGACTTGATCATCTTTTAATCCTCTTTTTGGTCAAAATTGTGTATCTACAATACATCAAATACACACCAAAGCGTAACGATATTCCAAAATAATATAAAATCACAATTTAAGCACATAATTCGATACGTTTTGCAATTTAACTATTAAAAACACCATTTGCTCAATATTTCAATATAAAGCTTGATTTCTATGAGAAACATACGAATATGGGGGAAATTGATATAAAACATATCCTTATAAAACGTATAAAATCACCCTTAACACTATCCCTATCTCAGACCTTACCATACCCAAAAGATCCAGTATCATACCCAAAAATGTGTATACCTTGGTCTCAGTCACACTCACAAAGGCCATAAGTGTATGGACACAAATGGCAGAGTCTATGTTTCTGTGCATGTTAAGTTTAATGAATCAGAATTTCCCTATAAGTCAATGCACGCTCACAGCACAACTAGTGTGATAGCTAGTCCTATTGCTTCTAATGATATATTTTCTGTTCCTAGCTATATTGTTCCTGCAGGTCCATCATGTCAGGGTACCATTTCAAAAGTACAATCTGCTAGTCCAACACCAACACCACCAGTGCATACACCATTACCAGATTATACAGTTTCACCAGTGCATCCACTTTCACCAGACAACACTCACTCACCTGGTGTTGAGTATCCTATCTATCATTCACCTGTTCCTTCACCATCAACTGCATCCCAGTCAAGTGATTCATGTTCAACATCATCTTCAAGTCCTTCACCACCAAAACACCAGATGCAGACAAAGGCCAAGAGTGGTATTTATAAACCCAAGAAAATCTTCACCATGACTACTGCAGTGGAATCAGATGATATTTTGGAACCTGTCTCTGTAACACAAGCCATGGCAGACTCAAGATGGCTGAAAGCTATGCAAGAAGAATGTCAAGCTCTAGTTCAGAATCACACTTGGGAACTAGTGCCACATCATCCATCACAGAATTTGGTAGGGAATAGGTGGATATTTAAGACCAAGTTGAAGCTAGATGGCAGTGTTCTAAAATACACAGCCCGGTAGTGGCTAAAGGGTTCAATCAAAAGGAAGGCATTGACTATACAAAAACCTTCAGCCCCGTGGCCAAGGCAGGGACAATCAAAGTAATTCTATCTATAGCAGCATCTTTCAATTGGAAGATTCATCAGGTTGATATAAATAATGCGTTCCTAAATGGAAGAGTTTGTGTATATGCCCCAACCAGAAGGTTTTCTTGACACCAACAAACCTGGCTATGTATGTCACTTAAAAAAAGGCCCTATATGGTCTCAAACAAGCTCCAAGGGCCTGTTTTGATGAGCTGAAGGCACAGTTAATTCAATGGGATACTTTAGTCAGTGTCAGATACATCTTTTTTTATTCTGAGGCACAACCACACACTTCTTTATGTGTTGGTTCATGTTGATGACTTTCTGATTACTGGGAACAATACTGTTGCAATCCAGAAGTTTATTAGACTGCTCAACAACATGTTTCCCTTGAAGGACTTGGGAGAAATCAGTCATTTTCTTGGTGTTGAAGCTCACAGAGACAGCAGTGGTATTCTTCTAACTCAAAGGCACTATCTCAAACAACTTCTACACAAACTGAACATGGATAATGTCAAGCCTTGTCCTACTCCTATGGTGACAGGTAAATCCTTTCTTTCAGAGGAAGGTACTCCCATGAAGAATCCTTCCTTGTACAGGAGTGTCATTGGTGCTCTTCAGTACTTAACTTTTACAAGACCAGATGTGGCCTTCGCTATAAACACCTTGAGTCAATTCATGCACTTTCCCAGTGATGTACATTGGCAAGCTATAAAAAGAGTCCTCCGATATCTGAAAGGCACCATGGAGTTTGGTTTACACTTCAAGGCACAGGGCACACTTGAACTCACAGCCTATACTGATGCTGTTGTTTCTCTCACATGTTATAGTGATGCTGATTGGGGGTGTTGCAAGTATGATAGAAGGTCAATGTCTGGTCACTGTATGTATCTTGGTGACTCTCTTGTGACTTGGAGCTCAAAAAAACAACATGTGGTCTCCAGATCAAGCACAGAATCTAAGTATAGAAGCCTGGCAAATGCTACATCAGAGATCACTTGGCTCAAGTCTCTTCTCAAGGAACTTGGTATTCAACTCACTTCCACACCAGTGTTGTACTGTGATAATATCAGTGCCAATTCTCTAGCACAAAATCCAGTTTTCCATGCTAGGACCAAGCACATTGAAATAGATGTTCATTATGTTCAAGATCAAGTCATCAATGGTGATTTAGTGGTGAACTACATCCCTTCTAATGAGCAGCCTGCAGATATCTTCACTAAAGCCTTGTCAGGCACTGCTTTTGTTCCTTTTCGAGCCAAACTAAATGTTGAACATCACCCTCATTTAGTTTGAGGGGGGATGTTAGAGTATATGGCAATATCTAGATGTTTAGGGTCTTAGATGTAATATCTATAACTATGATATCTAAGATAGATTCTCTTAGACAAGTGGTGTAGTGTACAAGTGACATATGTCCTAGTCTATCTTGTATATGTAATGGTGGAACAATCAATACATAATTATCTGTTTGAGCTCTATCCGATTATCTAAGTGGGTTCTATAGGGCCTAAAAGAAATTTCTCACTTAAACCCTTAAACCCCTCGATACCATCAGGCAAACAACATTTGAGGAATTAACTATACAACCCAGAGAATGAAACTAGTTGACAAAAAAAAGGTTGAACGAGTTCAGCTAGTAGGAATAAAGCTCGAATGATGTTGTCACTTGTCATTATTTGATAGTCAATGCATTTTGAAAAGTTACCTCTCCAAGTCCAACTAGAGATTTTTACATATTTTGACCACACCTAGTTCACTTGGAATGTGTAATATGAACTCGTTTAATACATGCATGGATTTTCTAAGATTCAAATAATTATTTACCTATCTCTTTTAAATGTCTCCCCAATTGCATTATAATCCACTCTAAATTTACCAGGAACCCAAGTTACAGATGCAATCAAAGTCTAAAAGTAGTTCAAAATGCAATACTAACAACATAACAATGACAATTACAATAATAGCCACAAGAACACTAATGATGATGATGGTTAAGACAATATATTATAAACATAATCACTAATTTGATGGGCTCTACATCCAAGATCAAAAATTTACAACGCATAATGAAAATATGACCCAAATCCTTTCTTGAGAAAATAGGTTGATCGAATAAAACATCTAAAATTTCTCAATTCAGGAAAACCCAGGAGCTTTCTCCTCGTCTAAGGTTAAATACTTGAAGAAACACCGAGTAGTATCATCTTTACAATTACAGATCAAATTAAATGATTCGTAATTCCCCTCAATTTAGAAAGTCAAAGACAAGGAGGTTACCACAAAACTAAAATCCATATAAAAAAAATTTAAGAGAAAATGTAACTACAGTAATCGTTTAAAATATAACAAATTTCCTTTACAATTACAATGAATTATTGAGAAAAATGCATAAATCCAATATCCCAAAAAAAAATCTGACCCGAAACAGAGCGAAAGTGTTGAGTATATAGCTTTTATTATGTAACAATATTAAAATAGAATATTCCTTATACACCTGGACAGTTTTGGGAGACTAGTTGTACATAGTATAAGTAGGATGGAATATTCAGCATTGTAATATGATAAGAAAATATCAATAATACAAAATTCCGTTTTATTTTGTCTGAGGGAAAAACCCTAAATTCCTTTTCAGTTCTTCGATTTAGATCCTTGCAGAAGTGATTGAGATCACTTTCCACATGGTATCAGAGATTGTTTAGAGAATCAGATTATCGGTTTCGTCTAGTTTTTTTTTTATTCCCTTCTTTGTTTTTTGCGATTTCGAATTCAGATCTAAAATGGCGAATGAGAGACATTTGCGAGCTCCAGCAGAAATTGAAGCATCGAGCCCTTATTATATCCATCCGAGTGAGAATCCTAACCTCGCTTTGGTAGATCCGCCCTTGATTGGAAGAAATTTTCATTCCTGGAGCAGATCGATGAAAATGGCTCTAGTAATGAAGAACAAATTAGGTTTTGTGAATGGGGAGATATCGAAGCCTTTTGATGATGAGAGATTGAAGAATCGATGGGAGCAATGTGACACTACAGTCATGGCATGGATAACAAAGTCAGTTTCACTGCCGATACAAAGGAGCGTCATCTGGGTGAATAGTGCGAGAGAGATTTGGGACGATCTTCACCGGAGATATTCGAACATGGATGCATTTCGTCTATCAGATTTAATGGAGGAAATTAATCAAATCAAACAAGGTAACCAAACTATTACTGAGTATTTTGCTGCCTTGAAGACTGTTTGGGATGAGATTATGATATTGAAACCCATCCCTAGTTGTACATGTGCTGTGAGGTGCACTTGCAATGTTATTCCGACTTTTATCAAATATTTGGAGTCAGAATATGTGATAAGGTTTGCTAAAGGTTTGAGTGAGGCTTTTGCCCCTGTGAAGTCTCAGATTCTACTGATGAAGCCCCTTCCTGATATTAGTGATGCTTTTGCTATGAGCATTCAAGACGAGGCGGCGCTTGGAATATCTTTGCTACACATTCTCGAGTGTACAACCAAAGAATTTTTGCTATGAGTGCACACAGTTCAATAATGTGAGAGACAGCCTAGGTGGGAAGGAAACCAAAGGACTGGAAGTTATAAGAAAGTTCATCAAAATATTGTGGATATCATTGGTCATACCATAGAGGATTGTTACAAGAAAAATGGATTTCCACCAGGGTGGAAACCAAAGAAGAGGATTAATTTTGCAGAAAGCAGTGATGGCATTGAGGAGATTGAGATGCATCAAGGAATTGAACATGGAAAATCCTGTGAAGGGGGACTAGGACTGACTGTGCAACAACTTCAGAAACTGACTAAGTTCTTGGATAAGATGAACCTTGATGAGAAACCAGAAAAGGAGCATCTGGTGAATCAAGCCAACACCATGACACTCAATTTCAAGCAGACTGACAAGGAAGTGGAAGGTAAATGTATTAATTCCTGGATTATAGATTCAGGAGCAACAGATCATGTTTCCAATTCTATTAACATGTTTGAAGAATGTGATAGGGTTGAGGGGATCACAGTAAGTCTACCAACTGGTGTAACTGTAAATGTGTCACACATAGGAACGGTAAGGATTAATGACAATTTGATACTGAGTAAAGTCTTGTGTGTACCTGAGTTTCAATGCAACTTGATTTCCTTGAGTAAGTTGGATTGCTTGATGAAGCAGTTGTGTGTCTTTGTTTGTGGATGGTGTCCGTCATGTGCGGACAAGACAAGCTGGCAGAGAGATTGGTATAGCTAGAAAGGAGAGAGGACTCTACATGTGCTAAAGACAGAGATCATCAATACAAGAAGAAATAACACTTTCTTTGAGAGATTTTGCAACAACACCACAAGCACTCTTGAGGCGCTTTTGAATAAAGATTTGCTATGGCACCTGAGGTTGGGCCACATGTCTCACCAAAGGATGAGTGCACTGAAGCAAAGTCATTTAGAGGTTGTAGTTCCCAATCTAGATAGTATATGTTACATATGTCCACATGCTAGAATGAAGAGGCTATCTTTTCCATTAAGTACAAGTACTGTAGAGTCTTGTTTTGACTTGGTGCATATGGATTTGTGGGGTCCATATAGACATTCCACAGTATATGGGCACCATTACTTTATGACAGTGGTTGATGATTTCAGTCGTTATACGTGGGTTTACTTGGTAAAATCAAAAAATGAGGTCAGATCTTTAATACAGAATTTTATTGCTTATGTATCAACACAATTTGGGAAGATGGTTAAAATTCTGAGAACAGATAATGGGGCTGAGTTCAGATGGGAGGAATTCTATAGTGAAAAGGGAATTCTACATCAAGAAAGTTGCGTCTCCACTCCACAACAAAATGGAGTGGTGGAGAGAAAACACCAGCACATCTTAAATGTGGCTAGGTCCCTCCTTTTTCAAGCTACCTTGCCAATCTGTTATTGGGGGCACTGTATTCAGCATGCTATGAAACTAATCAATCTCACTCCCACACCAGTCCTAGAAGGTTCAACTCCTTTTCAGTTACTACATAATAAGGTACCTGAAGTGAAGAATTTGAGAGTTTTGGGCTGTTTAGCTTTTGCTAGCACACTCACTAGGGATAGACATAAGTTTGATACTAGAGCCAAGACTTGTGTACATTTGGGAATGTCAGAAACTTCAAAGGGGTACATTCTACTCGATCTGGGGACAAGGGATATTTTCATTTCCAGAGATGTTGTTTTTCATGAGTTGACATTTCCCTTTCAGAATCCTGTTAACCAGACCTCTTTGGATAAGTTCAGTAATTTGCCTACACCATGTGTCACTTTTGATTCAGATAACTATGAGAACTATACTCCTGTTGACACATCTAATTCTGGTCATGAGCAAACACCAGAAAGTCCTCCAGAATACACACCAGAAAATTCAGCAGACAACACTTCACAACCTGCAACAAGACCTACCAGAATTCACAAACCACCTAGCTACCTACAAGATTATGTTTGTGCCCATGTTCAGAAATGCTCTTCACCTTACAATCTAGAGTCAGTTATGAGCTGCACACAGCTTTCATTTCAGCACAGTGTTTTTGTTGCAGCCCTGGATAAAATTCCTGAACCACAAACGTACAATCAAGCTGTGAACAGCCCAGAATGGCAAGCTGCCATGAAACAGGAAATTGATGCCCTTGAATCTACCAAAACCTGGGAGATTGTTGATTTACCTCCCGGGAAACGACCTATCGGATGTAAGTGGGTCTACAAGGTCAAGTACAAGTCAGATGGATCTTTAGAACGTTACAAAGCACGGTTGGTGGCAAAGGGTTACACACAAATGGCAGGCATAGATTACGAGGAGACTTTCTCTCCTATTGCTAAGGTCACTACTATACGTAGTTTGCTTGCCTTAGCAGTTGTAAAAGGTTGGCTGCTGCACCAACTGGACGTAAACAACGCGTTTCTCCATGGTGACCTTGATGAGGAGGTTTACATGCGATTACCACCAGGGGTTCAAGCAGCTCGTTCTAATCAGGTCTACCGATTAAAGAAGTCACTATACGGGTTAAAGCAGGCTAGCCGTCAATGGAATCACAAACTCACTATGGCACTTCAAAGTTTGGGGTATACACAGTCCAAACACGATCACATCATGTTCAGCAAACGCCTAGGGGACAAGTTTATAATTGCATTAGCATATGTAGACGACATTGTGTTAGCTAGTAATCACATGCCCCTTATTACTGAAATCAAAGAGCATTTGCACAGGCTGTTCAAAATCAAGGACTTAGGAACTTTAAAGTACTTTATGGGGCTTGAAATATCTCGGTCTAGTTCAGGCATTGTGGTTTCACAAAGAAAATATGCTCTTGGCTTATTGGAGTCTTTTGATATGCTGAATTGCAAGCCTGCTAACACACCCACGAAGTCCAATGAGTCCTTATACCACGGTGATTCAGAACTCTTGAGTGACAATACACTGTATCGTAAACTGGTAGGGAAACTGCTCTATCTTACCATTACACGCCCAGATATTTCTTATGCTACTCAGCAATTAAGCCAGTTTTTGGATGCACCCACGGTCCACCAGTACCATGCAGCACAACAAGTACTTCGCTACATCAAATCTGCACCAGGTAAAGGACTTCACTATTCTGCCTACAATGCTTCTATTTTATCTGGATACACGGATTCAGATTGGGGTGCTTGTAAGGACACCCGTCGTAGTATAACTGGGTATTGTATGTTTATCGGGAATGCTCTGGTTTCATGGCGATCAAAGAAACAGAGCACAGTTTCACGTAGCTCTACTGAGGCAGAGTATAGAGCCTTGGCAATGGCAGTATGTGAGCTCCAATGGCTCTATTTTCTGGGGACTGATTTTGGCACACCTTTTCCAAAACCAATCTCTTTGCATTGTGACAATATAAGTGCTATACATTTGGCTCACAATCCGGTCTTTCACGAAAGAACAAAACACATCGAGATAGATTGTCATCTCATACGTGAAAAAATTCAAGATGGCCTAGTGAAGCTTGTTCCTGTTCCTACACTACATCAGCTGGCCGATATCTTCACAAAGCCGTTAGATGGTCCTATTTTTCATTCACTGATGACATATTTTCATATGAAGGATGTATATTGCTCCCCAAGTCCATCTTGAGGGGGGTGTTGAGTATATAGCTTTTATTATGTAACAATATTAAAATAGAATATTCCTTATACACTTAGACAGTTTTGGGAGACTAGTTGTACATAGTATAAATAGGATGGAATATTCAGCATTGTAATATGATAAGAAAATATCAATAATACAAAATCCCGTTTTATTTTGTCTGAGGGAAAAACCCTAAATTCCTTTTCAGTTCTTCGATTTAGATCCTTGCAGAAGTGATTGAGATCACTTTCCACGAAAGCTTAACTCACCAAATCACCTCGGAAAAAATCGCTTGATTCTGACAAAGACAATGATTCAATCAAATCAAACACATCGCAGATCTAAACACTAAAATAAATAAAAATAATAAAACAAAACTCAGATAATCAGATGATCAAAGCGTAAGTAGAAGGATCAATGATTGCTTTCTTTGTTAAGTGGAAATAATTGAAACAAATGGGAAGAAACGGTCATGCAAATTCGAGAAAAGTGGAAGGGGAAAGATGTTTAAACCGTATTTGCTTGAAAAATGGACATCCGTTGAAAAACTAGGATGTTGCCACGTTACATTTTAATATTGCTTTACTTTTTTGAACATGACATGATTTTGAACAGAAATTGGAAAATCAGGTCGTGTCAGATGTTTGACTAGCAAATCAGATCATGCCTTTTCTGATATGGAAAATAAGGTAAATGTAACGATCCTTACATTTAAATGTAAGGAAATTCAAATAGCCATCGATCTGAAAAGCGCACTAAACGTAGGCACATTACGTTTAAGCGTAAGAAAAGCCACGCGCTTGGGCGTAAGGAATCTATAAAGTTGAAAATAACACTGACTCTCTCTTCTATCCCCTTTCAAACATTCATATTGTAACACCCCGGTTTCCAATCCTGTCGGCCGCCGGTATTGGTCACTGTAGTGCCACTCTTCACGACACACAGTCGTGGCGGTACATTCAACATTCCACAACAGGAAGAAAAATAAACATTCACCATTCATTATTTTAAAAGAAAGTATTAAAGTGAGTACAACTATCCTGAAGAAAACGAAATTATGCGGGACGCCAGAATCTTTAAAATTTAAAATCCCAAATAATGTAGAAAAGCGATGATCTGCGACTACGTGGCTCTCAAACCCCGCGACATCCCAAAGAACAAGCAAACATCCATAGAAGTGCTCGCTAAGAATCTCGCTCCCATAAATGGATCATAGCGAGGTCAAACGAAAGCAAAACCGCCAAACTATAAAGTTGAGTAAGAATAAATCTAGTTTACGTAAGGTAAAACCAACCCATGAAAATACCACCGCTTTATGAAGGACCCAACCAATCTATACCAATCACGACCAATCCATAACGGATACCATACATCACAACTATCCACCTAAAGGTCCCGAATGTGCACATCCTCAAAAGGGTAAAGCCCTGAGAGGAGGATCCTAAAGGTCATCCAATGGTACCATACCGGATGGACCATCACGTCTTCGGGTGCAAGGAAACCTTCCGGGTTCCCGGCCGGGTGCTACCCTATCCGGCCCGACCATACCAATGTCCGCAACTCCCAAGCACGCTAAGGTCATTGAAGTCGTAAGAAACCTTCCCGGGTTCCCGGCTTCGGGCGCTACCCTATCCGGCCCGACCACTATAGGTCTACAAACCCCAATGCCTAAAATCCAAATCTCACAGTATTGTCAACACCCCTGACCCATCAAGACATGACTCCTAAAGCATATTCATAGGATTGAACCACGCTTACAAGAAGAAAACAACATAGACTAGACGCCCGTTAGGAAGGCGGGACGCCCGTCCGTACTTTCTTTGGGCGCCCGTCCAGAATGTCCAGACGCCCGTCCACTTTAACAGGGTTAGATCCTGAATGTAAAACAACCCCTCAGACGTCCGTCCAGGTCACCCAGACGCTCGTCCAAGGAAAATTACCTAGGGTAGACGCCCGTCCAGGAAACCCAGACGCCCGTCTGAACTGAAATCAAGGCAGACGCCCGTCCAGTGAATCCGGACGCCCGTCCGCCTGGGTTTCAGCTCGAACCCTAACAATTCTCCACGCGATTTTTGAGCCGTTTCACAACAAAACAGCAGCCAAAGCAACACTTTAAGCCCAGAAAAACTCCATACAAAAGTACCATGTCGACTATAGATTTTAACCAACGCAAAAACACACTACTATGAACGTATAACGTCCCCGAAACAGGACAACCAAGTGTAAACACCCTTGAATAAAATTTGATAGCACAACACTTTAGAAAATTAACATTCTGATTTCCTTTCTTTCAAAACAGGATTAAAGCCATCTAAACGCTTTAAAAACACACCAACAGCCCCAAATTACTGTCAGAAATCCTTGAACAACAATACCAAACATTCAAAACCATACACAACCCGGCATATTACCTCCAAGTTCATCTTTCAACCCAAACGAAAACACAAACCATAGAAGTATCCTTACCGTTACGCTGCGTTTCTTGAAAGCCCTCGATATCGAGCTAAAATCGCTCCTCTACGAAGCCCGAATCTATATACAAAGAAAACAAAGATCATCAAACAATTCTAGTGACCCCAAAGGTAGAACCCTAGGTCGAACACAACCCTTCCCCATCGCATAAGGGATCGGCCATGGCCTTAGGCCGGCCGATCGTCATGCTCGAGCTGTAGGAAAAGACATAACGATGCTTACCGATGATGACGACGACGAATTCCTAAACCCCAAAGAGAGATTTTTCTCTCCTTCTTCCTTACAATAGGGTCGGCGGCAAGGGGAGGGTTTTTGGGGCTGAAAATTTTTTTGCTTTGGGGAAAAATAAGGTAGGAAAAGGAGAAAATCCCTTTTAATTTATTAAATGATTAAAACTCCTTTTTAATTATTAACAAATCCCTCCATAAAATTAATAAATCCCATAATTTCCCAAATAATTAGATCTTTTACTAATTAATTTGGAAGTCAAAATTTCGGGATATTACATCCTCCCCCCCTTAAAACAAAACTTTGTCCTCGAAGTTCAGGTTCGTACCGGGCGTTGTTCCACCCCCCCTTTAAAACACCCTTCGTCCCCGAAGATAAGCAAAAGGATTATACGTACAAGGCTTGAAAATTGCATACCTTAAGAGAACAAATGCGGGTACTTCTGTTGCATAGCGTCCTCAGCTTCCCATGTCGCCTCCTCGGTGGCATGGTTAGACCATAAGACCTTGACGATGCTAACCTCACGTCCCCTTGTTTTCCGTACCTTGGTATCTAATATCTGCACCGGTACCTCCTCGTAAGTCAAGGACTGATCTAGCTCAACCACCTCCGGTTCGATCACGTGAGAAGGATCACTCACGTACTTGCGCAATTGAGATACATGGAACACGTTATGCACTTTATCCAACGCCGGTGGCAAAGCTAGTCGATATGCTACTTCACCTATGCGGTCCAAGACCTCGTATGGCCCCACGTACTTGGGACTCAACTTCCCCTTCCTGCCAAAACGCATCACTCCTCTGGTTGGTGATACCCGTAGCAATACTTTATCGCCCACGGCGAACTCAATATCCCGGCGGTGTAAGTCTGCATAACTCTTCTGCCTATCCTGGGCAGCCTTCATCTTTTCTCGGATTATCTGCACCTGCTTAATCGTATCTTCGATCATCTGCGGTCCCAAAACCGCTGCCTCGGACGAATCGTCCCAACAAACCGGACTCTTGCATTTCCTGCCGTAAAGTGCCTCAAAAGGTGCCATCTTAATACTGGCATGGTAGCTGTTGTTGTATGAAAACTCAATAAGATCGAGCTTTTCCTCCCAAGAGCCTTTGAATTCTAACACACATGCCCTCAGCATGTCTTCCAAGGTTTGTATGGTCCTCTCCGTCTGACCATCGGTAGCAGGGTGAAAAGCTGTACTCATTCGTAGTTCCGTCCCCAAGGCTGCTTGTAGCTCCTGCCAAAACCGAGATATGAATCTCGCATCTCTATCTGACACAATGCTGCTGGGTATACCATGTAGTCTCACAATATTTCTCCGGTATGCCATAGCCAACTCCGTCTTACTCCAAGTGTCTTTCATCGGAATGAAATGCGCCGCTTTAGTCAGTCTATCCACAACGACCCAAATCATATTATTCCCTTTAGGGCTCCTCGGTAATCCGCATACAAAATCCATGGAGATGGAATCCCACTTCCAAACCGGCACGTCCAACGGCTGCAGCATACCCTGTGGCCGTCGATGTTCAATCTTGATCTTCTGACAAGTCAAGCACTTTGACACAAATTCTACCACTTCGCCTTTCATATTGGGCCACCAAAAGGTTTTCTTGAGGTCTTTATACGCTTTGTCTCCTCCCGGATGAAACGAAATAAGGCGTGCATTATGAGCTTCACTCAAGATCCGCCTCTTGAGTTCTTCGCCGGCCGGGTACACACCACCGACCCTTAAACCGGATACTACCATCCTCGTGTAACGTAAAATCACCGCCCATCTGTACTCAATCTTGGCCTTCTTTGCCTTGATCACCTTGTCACCCACTTGTCTCACCCGGATCTCAGTGTATAATTCGGGTTGCAAGACGAAGTCGCTTTTATCTCCGCCTTTCTGGATGACACAAATATCCATGCGGTCCAACTCTTCTCGCAATCTGATCCGAGCTACTTCCTCGCACAAGGAATGAATCGATTTCCGACTCAAAGCGTCCGCCACTACATTGGCCTTCCCTTCGTGGTATTGGATTTCCATGTCATAATCTTTGATTAACTCCAACCAACGCCTTTGACGCATATTGAGCTCCTTCTGTGTAAATATGTACTTCAGACTCTTGTGATCCAAAAACACCTTGAAAATTATCCCATACAAGTAGTGTCGCCATATCTTCAATGCGAAGGCCACTGCTGCCAACTCTAAGTCGTGGTCGGGTAGTTACTCTCATATGGTTTCAGCTGCCTCGATGCATACGCGATCACTCGCCTCCGTTGCATCAGTACGCAACCCAGACCGTTCTTCGACGCGACGGTATACACCTCAATGTCCTCATTACCCTCTGGTAATGCCAAAATAGGAGCCGTAGTCAACCGTTCCTTAAGCAGTTGGAACGCCTCCTCACATTTTTCATCCCACTTAAACCGGTTCTCTTTCTTCATTAGTACAGTCATTGGCCTCGCAATCTTGGAAAAGTCTTTTACAAATCTTCGGTAATATCCACCAAACCCAAGAAGCTTCAATTCTCGCAACATTCTTAGGTGTTGGCCATTTCGCCATCGCTTCTATCTTGCTCGGGTCAACGGATACGCCGCCTTTCGAGACAACATGCCCCAAGAATGCCACTCGCTCCAACCAGAATTCACATTTTGACAAGCCGCATACGCTTGTTTTTCTCGTAAAATCTGCAGATCTGAGCCTCGGTGCTCGGCATATTCTTCCTTAGTCTTAGAGTAGACTAGGATGTCGCCAATAAAGACTACTACAAATCCGGTCCAAGTAGGTCTCGAATACCCGGTTCATCAAATCCATGAAAATCACTGCGCGTTGGTCAATCCGAAGGCATGACCGTGAATTCGTAATGTCCGTGCACTGCACGAAATGCAACCTTTGGGATATCCGCATCTGCTACCTAAGTCGGCGATACCGATCGCAAATCAATCTTCGAAAGATACCGCCTTCGTAGTTGATCGAACAAGTCATCGATCCTGGTAACGGATACTTGTTCTTCATTGTGACGCGTTGTTCACCTCCCGGTAGTCAATACACGGCCGCATACTACCATCCTTCTTCTTCACAAACAACACCAAAGCTCCTCACTGCGGACACACTCGGTCGGATGTACCCTTTATCGAGCAATTCTTCCAACCGCACCTTCGGGCTCGCTAATTCTTTAGGGCCATACGATAAGGTGCTTTCGATATCGGTCTGGTCCCGGCATCAACTCCATCGCAAACTCCACCTCCTCCGGGGTGGCATACCCGATATCTCATCCGGGAATACATCCTCAAAGTCACGGACTACATCGATGTCCGTTAGTTTAGGGTCCCCATGCTTACATCATGTACGTTACACATAAACAACGGGTACCTTTCTTGACGAGATCTCAACGCCACCACCGAAATGATCTTCACGCTGGGTTTATCCACAAACCCCTTGTAAGATACTCGCACTTTTAGGGCCTCTCAAAGTCACCTTCTTCGCTTCACGAATCAATTTTGGCTTTATGCCGGTTCAACCAATCCATACCCAAGATAACGCCGGTTCTTCTCGAGAGGAACTCGATCAAGTCAACCGACAAGTTGACTCTCATAATCACTAACGGTACGCCTCTATACAACTTAGAGCATGGCACTAACTCTCCCGACGGTTGCATAAACTCACGCTTAATTACCTCGAATGTAGCTGGACCCAACCTCAAAACTTGCGAACCCGCTTATAAAGGAACATGATGCACCCGAATCAAAAAGTACGTAGGATAAAAATGAGTTAACCGAAAAAATTACCCGTCACCACGTGGTTGCTCGATCGGCCTCCTCCTCCCCGGTAGCGAATAATTTCCCGATCGATTTACTTGACTCCTCAGGATCAGGCCGCCGACCACGATGGTCGGTTCCTGTTTCCACCAATGGCGTAGGGTACCCCCGCCGGCTCTGTGCGGTACTACTACTCTCTTGCTGGCTACCCCTACTCATGTTTCCGTGCTACCCCTGAGCTCCACCCATGTTGCTTCCTCGTACCGATGCCGACCCGCAGTGTTGGAGCCGCAAAACACTCAAATCGCCTATGTCCAAACTTCCCGCAGTTGTGACAATGAACTTGTGCACATGAACAATCTGTACCCGGATGGTTTCCACGACACCGCTTGCGGTGATAACTTCGCGCCGACTAAACCCCCGAGTTACCTCTCATTTGGTGACCACCGCCGCCTCGTAACGTGGGAATTTGCGAAAAAAAGAGGGTCTTGGAGGGTTCCTGCATTACATCGTGTTTTTTGCCGCCCTCGATTGTCCTCGAGACACTCTTCCTCTTGTTAGTAGCATAAGCCGCTTTAACCTCTCCGAATTCTTTCAATGTTGCATGCTACTTCACACATCTCTTTTAAGCTCGTGAAGCCCTCGCTGCCCCCATACGATCCCGGATCGCTAAATCTAAGTGTTGCTCAAACTTTACCATCTTGGCCTCTTCACGGCACTAGCTCGGATGCATAAACCGCCAAGTCGACAAACTTCTCGTAATATTCATGAACAGTCATATCCCCCTGTCGGAGATTATCGAACTCAACCCGCAGCTCTTTCCTCTTAGATTCGGGAAAGAATTCACGCCTCAGCTCTGCTTAAACTCGGTCCATTCAAAGTGGTATCACTACCGATTCCCCTTGCTCATTTTCGATGCTGAGCCAACCGATCTTTGTTAGCACCCCCACCACAAATCACCACAGCCAAGTAGAAAGCGGCTTGGTCGACCTTCGCCCTCTGGACATCCTAGAGTGGCGAAGATCTTCTCAAACTCTCTAATCCACCACTCGAGTCCTTTAGGATCTCCCTTACCATCGTACTGACTAGGCCTCTGCTGACTCACGGCCCTAGTCATGCCGGTGGTTGACCCCTGAGAACGATCCTCCATCCGCCTTGTTGACCGCTGATCGAGTCTTGATTCATCTTAACCAACTGATCAATCACCGGTCCTCTCATTTCCATTCCTGTGAGGCATAGCTAAAACTACAAAAGTAAACAATCATGTATTCAATTATCACCTATATCATGCCACAGAACATTTCACATATACTAACACTTACTGTCCAAAATTAATTGCAACACACAGCCACATTTCCACATACATCAGAACATACCGCACCTTCCCTACATAGAACTCAATACCTACCCCACACATCCTCACTGTGCTTATTTCAGTGAACTTATTCTTAAGGTTCATTTTAGGTGGTGGTCCTGGAGTCGAACTTCTCTGATACCACTTTGTAACACCCCGGTTTCCAATCCCGTCGGCCACTGGTATTGGTCATTGTAGTGCCACTCATCACGACACACAGTCGTGGCGGTACATTCAACATTCCACAACAGGAAGAAAAATAAACATTCACCATTCATTATTTTAAAAGAAAGTATTAAAGTGAGTACAACTATCCTGAAGAAAACGAAATTATGCGGAACGCCAGAATCTTAAAAATTTAAAATCCCAAATAATGTAGAAAACGTATGACTGCGACTACGTGGCTCTCAAACCCCGCGACATCCCAAAGAACAAGCAAACATCCACGTATACTGCTAAGAATCACTCCCCATAAATGGATCATAGCAGGGTCAAACGAAAGCAAAACCGTCAACTATAAAGTTGAGTAAGAATAAATCTAGTTTACGTAAGGTAAAACCAACCCATGAAAATACCACCAGTTTATGAAGGACCCAACCAATCTATACCAATCACGACCAATCCATAACGGATACCATACATCACAACTATCCACCTAAAGGTCCCGAATGTGCACATCCCTCAAAAGGGTAAAGCCCTAGAGAGGAGGATCCTAAAGGTCATCCAATGGTACCATACCAGATGGACCATCACATACTGGGGTGCAAGGAAACCTTCCCGGGTTCCCGGCTTCGGGTGCTACCCTATCCGGCCCGACCATACCAATGTCTGCAACTCCCCAAGTACGCTAAGGTCATTGAAGTCGTAAGGAAACCTTCCCGGGTTCCCGGCTTCGGGTGCTACCCTATCCGGCCCGACCACTATGGGTCTACAAACCCCAATGCCTAAAATCCAAATCTCACAGTATTGTCAACACCCCTAACCCATCAAGACATGACTCCCAAAGCATATTCCTAGGATTGAACCACAGTTACCAAAGAAGAAAACAACATAGACTAGACGCCCGTTAGGAAGGCCGGACGCCCGTCCAAGTACTTTACTGGACGCCCGTCCAGAATGTCCAGACGCCCGTCCACTTTAACAGGGTTAGATCCTGAATGTAAAACAACCCCTCAGACGTCCGTCCAGGTCACCCAGACACTCGTCCAAGGAAAATTACCCAGGGTAGACGCCCGTCCAGGAAACCCAGACGCCCGTCTGAACTAAAATCAAGGCAGACGCCCGTCCAGTGAATCCGGACGCCCGTCCGCCTAGGTTTCAGCTCGAACCCTAACAATTCTCCACGCGATTTCTGAGCCGTTTCACAACAAAACAGCAGCCAAAGCAACACTTTAAGCCCAGAAAAACTCCATACAAAAGTACCATGTCCACTATAGATTTTAACCAACGCAAAAACACACTACTATGAATGTATAACGTCCCCGAAACAGGACAACCAAGTGTAAACACCCTTGAATAAAATTTGATAGCACAACACTTTAGAAAATTAACAGCATTACAGTTCCCCTTTCAAAACAGGATTAAAGCCATCTAAACGCTTTAAAAACACACCAACAGCCCCAAATTACTGTCAGAAATCCTTGAACAACAATACCAAACATTCAAAACCATACACAACCCAGCATATTACCTCCAAGTTCATCTTTCAACCCAAACGAAAACACAAACCATAGAAGTATCCTTACCGGTTACGCTGCGTTTCTTGAAAGCCCTCTGATATCGAGCTAAAATCGCTCCTCTACGAAGCCCGAATCTATATACAAAGAAAACAGTGATCATCAAACAATTCTAGTGACCCCAAAGGTAGAACCCTAGGTCGAACACAACCCCTTCCCCATCGCATAAGGGATCGGCCATGGCCTTAGGCCGGCCGATCGTCATGCTCGAGCTGTAGGAAAAGACATAACATGCTTACCGATGATGACGACGACGAATTCCTAAACCCCAAGGAGAGATTTTTCTCTCCTTCTTCCTTACAAGAGGGTCGGTGGCAAGGGGAGGGTTTTTGGGGCAGAAAATTTTTTTGTTTTGGGGAAAAATAAGGGAGGAAAAGGAGAAAATCCCTTTTAATTTATTAAATGATTAAAACTCCTTTTTAATTATTAACAAATCCCTCCATAAAATTAATAAATCCCATAATTTCCCAAATAATTAGATCTTTTACTAATTAATTGGGAAGTCAAAATTTCGGGATATTACACATATCCCTACGTCAAAGGCAGTTCCTTACGTTTGGACGGCGATTTTGCAAGAAAAGTTTAGATTTGGCACAATATCTCAAGTACAATGGATCAACGCAATACAGAAACTGTATGTATTTCCCATTATCTTTTATTTACAACGCTTTATTGTTAAATTGTCTAGTTTTTTAGGCTGCAATTTTTAGTGGTTTAGTTCTTTTGGCCTGATAATGTTTAGCCTGATATTGTTGCCTGATATTATTTAGCCTGATTTTTCGTTTTCTGGGTTGAAGAAGAGGAGTTTTTTGAAGAAGAATGTAGTTTCTACGTTTGGACGTAAGACCTTTAAGTTTCTACGTTTGAACGTAAGGTTGCTATGTTTGGACGTAGAGACCCTACGTTTAGACGTAGAAAACTGCAGATTTTTTGTTTTTTTCTCCAGTTTTGTATGCAGATTTCCAGTTTTGTTTTTTTTTTTCTAGTTTAGGTTATTAGGGTTTAGGTTATTCTTGATTGTAATTTGATAAAAACATGCAATTTGTGGTTACAAACTTCGACTGTCATGGTTTAGGGTTTATTTTGCATTTTCATTGTTGATTGTTGATAATAATCCATTCCATTTGTTTGTTAACAGTTGATTGGCCTTCATGGTTCTGATGTCTACAAAGAAAGGGAAAATTTGACGTGGACTTTTAGAGGGAAAAAGACCAAGCTTCGGGATCTTGTTGAAATTCACACAGAAGGATCGATTGAGGATACATTGACAGGTGGGGTTTTTGGACAATTCATTGAAATGTGCAATGAATGGTAGTTTTCCTCGAAGGTTTTGCAATATGTATGTTTCAATGCCGTTTATCCGAATGTGCCCGATGAGCTTCATTTTAGATTTGGTGAGACGACCGTGAAGTTCGGTAGACGGGAGTTTTTCATTATTACAGGTTTCAGATTTAGGGATCTCCCGGAACCTCCCGAACCTTATTCTAGGTGTTTTGATGAGGGGACACACTCCCATATCCATGACCTTGAACGTCGACCGATCACCATACCGGATATTGAGAGATGGTTATTGGATAAGACTGAGCGTCCTGAAGTTCTCTGCCGTGTAGGTTTAGTCTACCTTATTCACAGGATTATGATGGGGCATGACGAGACTACTGGCGTACCTCGTGAGACCTTCTATTTGGTTGAGAATATAGAAGGCATAAACGACTTTCCATTGGGTACTTGGTTGTGGGATCACACCTATAGAAAGATTTGTCACATGAAGAATACCTACAAGGAAAGCCTGTAAGATGAGTGATGGTACAAGGGGTTATACATGCCTTACAGTTTTGGGCTTACGAGACCCTCCAGGATATTGGTGTTCCGATGGTTGCTGCCACCCTCAGAACTCCTGATGCGGCTCCTCGGATGATGAGATGGAGTTGCAAGAATCCCCCTCCACAGTGGAAGACGTTGTTGGCGTAGGCAAAGAAGGTAATAAGCTTAATAAACATTTCCTTTTAATTATATGTAATATTAAAAATTTTGTTATTGTTAATTCTAATGAAATATACATTGTTTGTAGAGCCATGTTAGGGGATATCTGGATGCAAGGGAAGTTGATAGGGAGTTGATGGCAGCTAGGGGCATCCCTGATGCAGAGATTACTGAGCCGCCACGTGTGATCCCTTAGCCTGCACCAATTGCACGGCCACCTAGGAGACGTCCATCTACTACACAGCATCCATGCTCTACTACACATTAGTCAGCCTCTACTTTACACCCCTCTCCACATGAGTCACCTTTACCTACTCATTCACGACGTATGCCGCACATATCCTACACTGATATGCTATAGGCGGAATAAGATGAATCTGATGAAGAAGATGAAGCTGCTGGTCTTTATAGGGCTGTGAAGAGAAGGATAGATAATGGGCTGAATGAGATTCAAGAGGAAATTCACCGGCAGAATGATGAGAACCGGCAAGTACTTCGAGAGGTAGTTCAGCGGCAGAATGAGCATGAGGCGATACTTTCCGAACTTAAAGGGTTGGTGCATCCACTATCATCCAGAGATCAGGTAAAAAATTATTTCATTGTCATTTTTTTGTGATAAATTTACTTGTATGTATTCTGATACTAACCGGGCCACATCTTTTCAGTCTACCCCTCATTGGCCTCCATCTCCTCCACCTGATACTAACCGGGCCACATCTTTTCAGTCTACCCCTGATCGGTCTACACATGGTCATCATACTGATCAGTCTACACCTGGTCAGCATACTCATTAGTCTGCACCTGGTCGGCATACTCATCAGCATACTCATCCATCGCCTACCCCGACTGATGACCTGATGATGTTCGGGTTTAATAAGATTCTTGAAGGAATTTTGCAACCCCGGCAAGAGGGAGTGAAGCTGGATGGAGTTCAGCAAGAGGGAGTCAAGGAGGGGGACCAACATGAGGATGTGGTCGACGAGTTTTTGCTGGACGATCCTTATATTGAGACTACGATTGATTCGAGTAAGCATCATGTTATTTACATCTAAATATTGTTTAGTAAGTTGATTTCTATTGAATTTTGTATTATTAACATAGATATTGTTTGTTATCGTTAATTGATGAGAGTGCCTATTTTGATGCAGATACTCGCGAGGCTACTACTCCTGCACCGGTTAATGTCGAGGCTACCGTCCATACTGTTTATAGTAAGTTAATTTATATTGAATTTTGTATTATTAACATAGGTATTTTATTGTTTGTTATCGTTAATTGGTGATCTCGATTATATTTGGTATAGATACTGCCGAGGCTATGACAAGTAAGATGTATACCACCAGCCAGGCATCGGTTGTGGAGCCTGAGATTGATTATAGTAAGTTATTTGATTTTTAATTTTGAAACTAGAAATTATATTGTGAAAAACTATCTAACTCGGTCATGTATTGAATATTCTTTAGCTGCTGGTCCAAGTGTTGTTGAATTGGGTAAACGAAAGACGGATGATGCAAATGACAGAAGATTGACAACTCGTCAGACTACTAAACAACAACGATATTTAACTGATGGGTTGCACGTAGTCAGTCTGCCAGGTGCTAATAGAGGGACACCATTGAAAAAATTTCCAGTAGAGTTGGAAAACACTTTCAGTAAGTGGTATGAACAAGCACATCCACCTCCAATTACGATTCCCATGGGCTACGCAATTGGAGTACAAATTATATATCAAACGGACAAGGAGTGGTACACACGTCTCTATCAGCAGTATAAAGAGTTTGACCGAGATGTATATATTCTTGTGACTTCATTTTTATATTTCTAAAATTTCATATTTCTGATTTCATTATCTCTAACTTTTTTTTGCATGCATTACATCATTTCGAGGTGTGTCTCGGACCTTATACAACGGAAAATGGAAGCATATACTGAGAATGCTTTATACCGAATACTACCATTGCCTACTCTGATTTATCCTCCTTCTGCGGTCAGGGTAATATAGATCAGAAAAAGATGCCAGACACAACGGAAATTCTAGATCATGTGATTGAGTGCGTCAAGAAATGGGATGCATGTTTGGAAATCTACGCGGGAACGCAGCGGAATTTAAAATTTTATTTCCTATCGACCCAAGATCGACTTCGTTTAAGCAATAAACAAATAGATAGTAGACGGTGGTTACCTTGGTTGATCTAAAAGATCGACGCTTTGACCGTCCGAGGAGAGTAGTTCTACATAGAGCCGCCCAAGTGTTCGGCCTTTAACGCTAGTCCACACGAGCACCCCGACGGAATCCCATCATGGATTGCTATTGGAAAACTCCGGTTGCTAGACCGGCCCTTTTCCCCTCTCTCCAACTCTCTATAGGATCCTCTCTAATTTTACACAAGAACTATTAGTTCTTGGAATTGTGATGTACAAAAGAGCTTGACACCCACCTTCTATTTATAATGAAAGTGGCGCCCCAAATAGAGTTGAAAAGAAGAAAACATTTTCTCAATAAAATAAGGAAAATATAATTGATTGATTTATCTCATTTATTACAACATCTCATATTAAATATATCTAGGATATTGTCAATATCTTACATTGAATATTTCCAAGATATTGTCAATATCTAATATTGACTATCTTTATTTTATTACTATAAATCAATTTACACATGTGTATATATCACATATATATTACACAAATAAATCTATATATATATAAATATATGGTGCGCATTAATCACCAATTTGAATTGGTGCAAACACACGCTGTATGTACATATTTATAAATATTAATATCTAATATTAATATATGGTAATACCATTAATTAAATTGCACAATCCAAGTGTATCTTATACACACACAAATTATGCCTCATATGCCAATAAATTGGCATCCGTAATATTCTTTAATTAATATAATATTATTAATATCTTGTATTTAATTTATTAATAATAAATAAATACCACCATATTAATTTACCACTATAACCTTTATAGTCTCGAGATAAACTTTCCTTATTTGGTTATCATCTATAACCACATTTTAATCCGGCTAGATGTTCTTATGTGTGTGACCCGATAGACTTCCGAATATGTTGGCCGTAGACACAAAGTGCAAATTACGAAAATGTCCTTCATGCCTAACGATCACGGGATATCGTCTAGCAACACACCGTAACCCCCAATTATCAGAAGAGTCAAATGCAATGACTACTACCTTTCATGTGAAACAGTTACCGTGTAACTTACAATCCTATCGCTGTAATAATATCAATACGGTCGTTAGTCGAGTGTCAAAACATCAACGACCGTATCTTATAATCTGGATATCATGCTCTCTCGAAGTAACTCATTTACTCCCACTTTGCAAAGATTCACGAGAGTAAAACATTCCTTATAAGAAGGCCATTTCGGATATTCAATCCTAAACATAGGATATGCGATTCCCGGACGATCAATCATGTATACTCCGCATGCTTCAGCATCATACCCAATCACTACCGCATGATCGCCCCGTGGCTAGGGGAAACCTCAATAGTGTCAAAGCATGACAATCCACACCGTGATGCCATGAAGACCCCGGTCTTAAGGATAATTATACAACCGCCACATAGTGTGACACTTATCCGTGTAAGTGGGTCAGTCTAACGTACGCATTCTCTAATACACGCCCACGTATAGTCCAAGTGTCTCTACACTTCGATAGACGAGATCTATCCTCGCCCTTAAAGATGTAAGACATCTAACACGTGCTGAGTCTGCTTATACTATCAATGCCATGTTTAATAGTACATCACCTAGAGACATTTAAGTATCAAACTTATTAAAGTGATTAGAGATCTCATCAACCATAATCGCCTATCATGGTTTTTCTATCACGATTTTTAATACTAAGGGCGTTATCATATAACAATTACGCAATTGGTTCTTTAAAAGAACAAATATATGACAACATAAAAGCCATTATATATATGTATAAACATAAAGAAATAGTAGAAATGATCCGACCCGGTCGGATCCGGTCCAACCCGATTGGGTTTAGGACACTATTCCAACAATTTCCCACTTGGCCTAAAACCATCACTCGTACACACAAGACCGAGTTGAAACACAAGAAACTCATGCAATACTCGCAACCAGCCCTAGCCATAAACGGATCGCTATCCGTGGGGACTCAGACTATCTTCATATCATTTTCCAAATGACCAAGTCAAAGGAACTGCCTCAACACACACACGAATCTCTGACGAGACCCTGGTCCTTGCTCTAAGCAATGAATGCACTTACTATATCGTCTATATAGAAAGGTGGAAGAACCGCACAAGGTTCTGAATGAACCTTCTAGATCCATGTATCGCTTTCTCCATTAGCCTCTAAGGCACTACTTGTGTTTTGGCCTCGGTTATAGAATTTACAATGACCCATAGGCTAGAACATTTCCAGCTCAACACCGTATCACTTAATGAAAGTGATCAGAACCTGCATCAGCTCCCACTCGCCTTCGTAAGACTCGGGATATACGTCCCAGATATATCTACGTTTATTTAATTCCAAGTTTCAATAAACTAGAAACTTTCCTTAACTTGTTTAAGGATATTCTCGACATTCACCAGATTACTTTTATACTTGCTCATGACTATTCATGGACTATGATCATCCGGCATTACCTATAAGATGGTTCCTATTGCAGAGCGATGGAAACCTTCCATAAGCATCATCATTCACCTTATCATTAGGGACGAACGTCCCTAACATAGATAGATCTTGAAAACACCGGGTCGGGCGATCCCCGTCGCGACCTATGCTAAACTCTTTTAGCATCACATCTCAGATAGGTAATCCATAATCTAACAAAGAGCTTAAATCTATCGCTATAGATTCTTATTTCCAAAATTAAGAACTGCCAATCCAAGTGATTTCGGAAAGACCTTGGACTACCAAACATTAATTGACTGTGACATGGGGTGACAATTCTCGAGAGAGATATCCAATGCCTTACTCGAAAATCGTAACACACTCCCACTATCCATATTGCACATGGGGCATATCCTTCTTTTGACTAAATCAAACTGATTATCTAACAAAGAAATCGTCTAGAGAAACTTGTTTGAGTTCCATAAATGGATCTCGTGGGCTTACATATCATGTCATCGCCTATGAACATCGAGCTTTCTACCCAATGTCTTCAACACTATCATATAGCCATGATACGAGTTATAACAAGCATCATCTGATTAGAATTGGGCTCACCGGCAAAGATAAAGGTAATTACAAGGTTTACACCTGCACTTCTCAGCACCGTCACTATAGCCTCGATGGTAATCATATTACTATCCATGTCGACCTTTCGTGGACATTCCTTTGTAAGATGACTAGGTTCACAACCTGGTTGTCACTAATGGAATCTAATTCGATTTTATGGCTCTGGCCATATCTCTCAAACTCCGCTTTCAAAACATTCTTTCATAAGTCGTGAGATATTCATTCTTCAAGATGAACATACCAAAGAAACCCTTCAGTGCTTGAGGTTATCTACTGACTTACAGAACTTTGTGTGCACTTTGCAGCGTCCTCACACCTCATCGCTATGCGACGTCTCGCTTCATGTTCCAATGGTTGAATGTATCTTTGTGGTTCTCAAACTCTTTTGAGATCTCGATTTACTCCCAATTGCTTCTTTTGGAAGAAACACTTCCTCTAGAAGACAACATGTTTGGAGACAAACATTTTGCTCCACGGACAGTAAATAATATCTAGCGTACTTGCTAAAACATTCCACAAAGCTGCATATGTCGTACTAGGCTCCAAGCCTTTCTGACTTTGCTTATGACAACTTCAAATTATCGGTTAGGATAGATTCGACATTATCCTCTTCCATATCTAATATGGAATTTATTCAACCTTTATTCTTTGGAACTTGGTTAAGTATAAGGGCATTATCCCGAAACGGGTAAGGGATACTTCGCATGGCTTGCGTCACACCTTTATCATATAAAGCGTTGTTTCCACTTTGGGAACACAATCTAATTGCGTATCCTAAAGATGGTATCCTTCAAGGGAAGAATCTTATTCCTTTCGCATTTACTTCAAACACCCTTCGTATTAATTACTTCAATCCAATTGAAGATTAATTCCTAAGTAGCTCATCAATCTCATATTCAGATCTTGGTTCGAACTTTTCGGCTTTCCGAATTATGCACTTCACTGAGTACACTTGACTATTTCTAAAAATAGTCATAGAGATTAACAAACAATTATTTGTGGCATTAATTGTCATAAGCCAACAAACATCGGTATGTTTAGGTTTTAGACACTTTTTCTAGATTTTACAACCCATTTCATAAAATGGTATTTTAGTCATCTTTAGATAAGATACGCATTACCCACATGATTCATAATCATATGGTTCAACATCATCATAATGACGTTTAATTACACGCTTCCTTTCCAGAGAGACTATGTCTAGAAAAACCACAAATATTAAGGATAACAGCCATACATTTAGTTGAGATCTCATCATATATATCAACTATATACTGACATCAATATAGTATGTTAGATTCAGTGACCTTCCAACTTTATCGGAATAACATTTATTCTTTACGATTGAATATGTCTACTAAATCCTAACAAATAACTGAAAGCATGTTCTTTATAAGAACCATAACATAATAACATTTATTTAGTTCCCTTATCAGTTTACTAGATCCAGAATATGGTAAGTTGTTAAGGGTGATTTTATACGTTTTATAAGGATATATTTTATATCGCTTTCCCAGTATCGTATGTTTCTCATAGAAATCGAGCTTTATATTGAAATATTGAGCAAATGAGTTTTAGAAGTATTAAAGTGCAAAATCGAGGCTAATTATGTGATTTTATTGGATAAATGTCTTTAGATGTAAGATGTTACATTTTGCATGTTTTTATCGTGATGTAGGTACGCTTGCATGAGGTGAAAGGAGCTTAAAAGATGTTCAAGTGATGATTTGCATGGAATGAAAGAGATAGAGATGAAGTTGGAATGAAGATCAAGATGAATTTGGAAGAAAAGGGATCGAACTAGCGTCCGTAATCCCGAACTAAGCGTCCAGCCGAATCAAGGCGTCAAAGAGGTGGACTGGCGTCCAAGGGAGGAAGTTGATTCAGAGAGTTTGGACGCTGAGTGGACGGGCGTCTGAAGCAAGTCCAAGGCACCTTGGACGGGCGTCCAGAAAGTCGGACGGGCGTCCACGGCCGACTTAAGCAGCAGCCGACCTAGTTTTCTATAAATACCAGCACATATTTCAACCCTAAAAATACATTATTGAGACCTATTGATACATAATCATTAGGAGAAAACCTAAGCGCCCCCCTTCTTGGGGAGGTCAAAGGTTCGATTTTTCTTGCTTTTTATTTCCGTTTTGCTGTTGTTTTATGCTGAATGCTTGGAGGCTGAGAAATTGTTCAAACCTTGTGAATCCGTTTCAGCAGGTTCTTTATTTTCAATCTAGATTTGTTTTGTGAATTTGATTCAAGTGTATCTTTTCTATGCTTATTTGTTTTGCAATCGATATCGAGAGATGTATTGCTATTTGATGTTTACCGTATGACGAGAGTCGGTGTAAACCTTAGATCACCATAGGAAAGATGGGATTTTTAACCTTGACATAACGAGAGTTGAGAGGTTAGAGTTCTAGGTTGCTAGATTGAGAGATCTTACACCTTGTTTTGATAAATACGATCTTATATATCGAGAGATGAGAGATTGATAGGCGAATTATCGATTTAGAGTAGAAATTCATACGTTTGATAGGTGAACCACATCTTTAATTAAATCATCACAAGACAACTTTAGAGAGGAAATTAAGGGTTGCGGGATCGGTGGATTATTGTTTGTGCGTTGTTCAGTCACCATGATCATCTTCTTATTTACTGTTTATTTTATAGTTTATAGTTTAGATTTCGTTTTCGCTTTTATCTTTCCTGGCTTTGGACTGACAATCCTCTGTCCAGTTCATCTTTTCGTTTTGTTAGGTTTTAGGTTTTAATAATAGTAGTAACAATCTTAGGAAAATTAATGAACTAGATACCCCGATTCTCTGTGATCGACTCCGGTATTAATCGCTATACTACGATCCCTACACTTGGGGAATACCGGATTTATAAATTTTATTACTTGTTTGCTTTGTTAGATAAAATCCGTGACATAAGTGTTACAACGTTTGCTTCACCTTCCATATATGTATTTAATCTTTCTAATTTTATCACACTCGCAAGATATCGTATATCTAAGAGTCGACTTGAACTTAGATAGATTTATCTCAACTCACTTGCCTAGAATAGTAACTTCAATAAGTTCTCTATTTAAGCACATGCCCTAACTTTCCTTTTTAATCCTTTAAGCACTTGTAAATATTTCTTAGTGTAGTCTTCATAAGACTTAAGAAAGATCACAAGATCTATGTCTTTGATTTCCTTTCATAAAGAAAATCTAAAGTTTATTAAATAGTTTATTTATCCTTTTGAATCGTATTCAAAACATTGACTATTTAATTAACCTTTAAGCAATGGTAGAATTAAGTCGATACTTAAATCTTACAATTTTGAAAACAACCTTTCCAAAATTAGATGTGGTCATTCTTATCCAACGTTTGAATTAATTGTCATCGTATGACTGAATGATCATCTTGGATCGTATCCAATATATGACTAATTTGTTGAAACTTATTTCAAATGATTTAATCATATCATGAGCTTCCGCTTTCATTAATAATTAAAGTCTTGGAGCACTGCATCAATTATGTAATCTCCTTGTCTCTAACTACTATAACGGGATTGCTCATGTCATTGCTTATTTTAAAAGGATTAAAATTACTTAACCATATTTGAGAACGTTTCTCAAAATTAACAGTCATAATTTGGTTTTACTAATCAAGAATAAAGCATAAATATAAAGTTTGCTAAAACTACAACATAAAAATGAAAATAAAAGAGTGTTGTTGTTTATACACGCAAAATCAAAAATGGTCTTTTGATTTATGATTTTGCTCCCACTAGTCAACTACTCCCAATTGACTTTCAAGAATCTTTCAAAATTCTTTAGTGGCCAAGATCTCATCTGGTTACCCCGATTCCCGACGAGGGCCGATCAACCGGAATAATTCGAAAGGTAAATCACATCTCGATGTGACTCTTGGTGGTTGACTAGTCAACTCTTTGACAATTCACATCTTTATGTGGTAGTCAACCCCTTGCCTCTAGAATAAGACGGTCCCGACGAGGCCAATCACCGCAATACTCTCTAGTCAAGTCATAACCCATTATTCGCGAGATCTCATATGATCATATCTCAATAACGACGATATACCGTGGTAGGTCAACTCCCGACGAGGCCGATCGCTTGGATCCGAACAAAGGCTCTTCACCGTCGCTATAATATTGGGAGACAATTTTTCGACTTGATTTTGTTGTGGAAGTATTTACGTAAATTAATTCACTTAATTAATTTTTAATTACGGTCTCATCAAATATATCTATCTCTATAGACATACATCCTACACATTTATCTAGATCGTGCCTAGTCATGCATCTATCGTATCATAATAAAATAAATACAAGCACAAAATAAATAAATGCGTAAAGTAACCGGTATGATCATGGACTTTTCCTAGGTGCGGTTTCAAATACAAATCGACGAAACCAGCGGTCGCAATCTAAAAAGTAGTCGCAACCGTCAATAGGATCTTTAATGCTCCATTCTCCAATGAGATCTTTATTTTCGTATTTCTTTGGTCTTCATCTTCTGCTCCATTCTTGTTACATTTAATTCTATTTAATAAAATAAATACACCCGCCGCACACGGGGGGGAGCCAACGGGAATGTGATGAATGCAGAAAATAAACTAGGTCACGTTCTTCATAACGGCCTAGGACAATTTTTAAACCAACGAGAAAAATTAAATCATTCACATCTATCATATCGGTTGAAATCACGATCAATCTGGGTCCATATAATCATATTATATCTACTATATCTAATCCATACAATAAAATCTTATGAAAAGATAAAATTAAAATTTAACTACTTGCGTCTTAATCAATCAATTAACATTTAATCTATTAAATAATTTTATCCAATCAATTAACTAATTAACATTTAATTAATTAAATGATTTTAATCGAAATAAAATTAACGATTAATTTTAACTATTTTAATTTTAATTTTAATTAATTGGAACTATTCCAAAATAAATCAAAATTAAAATTATTTATCTTTTGATTATTTCCTTTTGATTCGTAATCAAAAAGGATGCATTTGGTTTCCTAAACCAAATTTGGCTTAGCCTTATTACTTTCCAAAATCAAAATTTTGAAAGTGGCTTGCGCCTAAGCCTTTACAAATCAAATATTTGAAAAGGCTTAGCTTATTTCAAACAAATATTTGGAAAGGCCAAATAATTTTGGTTTAGGCCTAGCCACTTTCCAAAATCAAAATTTTGGAAGTGGCCTAGGCCTAGGCCTTTTACCAAATCAAATATTTAGAAAGGGCCTAGGCTTATTCCAAATCAAATATTTGGAAATGCCATTATTATTTTAATGTCATGTGGCATCTCAATCGCCCAAACTATTTAAACCATTGGTTAACCACATGACACAACTAAACAAAGAGGTATCAATCACAACTATGAACAATGTTGAATCACAAATACATAAAACAAAAACGGGGACCACCGCATCACGCCAAAATGACCGCGCGGCTCGGAGGCCGCCGCGCTCGCGATCACACGGTGGTGGTGCGCCGCCCGATCGGCCGAGCACCACCATGGCCGCCTTTTTTCTTTTTTTTTTTTCTTTTCGTGTATCAATTTTGCAAATCAAAAATCTTTCATCTTTTAATTACGTGATTTAAACGATAAAATTAACTACGCAAAATAACATGCTTATTGCTTAAGCTCAAGCTCTCTCGATACCACTTTGTTAGGAAATCTACGCGAACGCAGCTGAATTTAAAATTTTATTTCCTATCGACCCAAGATCGACTTCATTTAAGCAATAAACAAATAGATAGTAGACGGTGGTTACCTTGGTTGATCTAAAAGATCGACGCTTTGACCGTCCGAGGAGAGTAGTTCTGCATAGAGCCGCCCAAGTGTTCGGCCTCTACCGCTAGTCCACACGAGCACCCCGCCGGAATCCCATCATGGATTGCTATTGGAAAACTCTGGTTGCTAGATCGGCCCTTTTCCCCTCTCTCTAACTCTCTATAGGATGCTCTCTAATTTTACACAAGAACTATTAGTTCTTGGAATTGTGATGTACAAAAGAGCTTGACTCCCACCTTCTATTTATAATGAAAGTGGCGCCCCAAATAGAGTAGAAAGGAAGAAAACCTTTTCCCAGTAAAATAAGGAAAATATAATTGATTGATTTATCTCATTTATTAGAATATCTCATATTAAATAAATCTAGGATATTGTCAATATCTTATATTGAATATTTCCAAGATATTGTCAATATCTAATATTGACTATCTTTATTTTATTACTATAAATCAATTTACACATGTGTATATATCACATATATATTACACAAATAAATATATATATATATATATATATATATATATATATATATATATATATATATATATATGGTGCGCATGAATCACCAATTTGAATTGGTGCAAACACACGCTGTAATGTACATATTTATAAATATTAATATCTAATATTAATATATGGTAATACCATTAATTAAATTGCACAATCCAAGTGTATCTTATACACACACAAATTATGCCCCATATGCCAATAAATTGGCATCCGAATATTCTTTAATTAATATAATATTATTAATATCTTGTATTTAATTTATTCATAATAAATAAATACCACCATATTAATTTACCACTATAACCTTTATAGTCTCGAGATAAACTTTCCTTATTTGGTTATCATCTATAACCACATTTTAATCCGCTAGATGTTCTTATGTGTGTGACCCGATAGGCTTCGAATATGTTGGCCGTAGACACAAAGTGCAAATTATGAAAATGCCCTTCATGCCTAATGATCACGGGATATCGTCTAGCAACACACCGTAACCCCCAATTATCAGAAGAGTCAAATGCAATGACTACTACCTTTCATGTGAAACAATTTACCGTGTAACTTACAATCCTATCATTTGTAATAATATCCATACGGTCGTTAGTCGAGTGTCAAAACATCAACGACCGTATCTTATAATCTGGATATCATGCTCTCTCGAAGTAACTCATTTACTCCCACTTTGCAAAGATTCACGAGTAAAACATTCCTTATAAGAAGGCCATTTCGGATATTCAATCCCAAACATAGGATACGCGATTCCCGGACGACCAATCATGTATACTCCGCGATGCTTCAAAGATCATACCCAATCACTACCGCATGATCGCCCGTGGCTGTGAAACCCTAATAGTGTCAAAGCATGACAATCCACACCGTGATGCCATGAAGACTCGGTCTTAAGGATAATTACACAACCGCCACATAGTGTGACACTTATCCGTGTAAGTGGGTCCGATCCCAACGTCGCGTTCTTTAATACACGTCCACGTATAGTCCAAGTGTCTCTACACTTCGATAGACGAGATCTATCCACGCTTACTTAAAGGATGAAGACATCTAATACGTGCTAGTCTGTTTATACTATCAATGCCCTGTTTAATAGTACATCAGCCTAGAGACATTTAAGTATCAAACTTATTAAAGTGAATCGCCTATCATGGTTTCTCTATCACAGTTTAATACTAAGGACGTTATCATATAACAATTCGCAATTGGTTCTTTAAAAGAACAAATATATGACAACATAAAAGCCATTATATATATGTATAAACATAAAGAAATAGTAGAAATGATCCGACCCGATCGGATCCGGTCCAACCCGATTGGGTTTAGGACACTATTCTAACAATGCAAACACAGTGGCGCACATTCCGTGGGCCATTACTCGTGGTCACTGGGTAGCTGTCCAAGTGTCTATTCCCGAGCGGAAGATTAGGGTGTTTGATTTTCTATCGGGCCAACGATATAAGGATGAAGTGAAGGATTGTATTAGAGCATGAGGTGTTTTGTTGAGGAGAGTGTTGGAGATGGATGCTCGTTTCCGTGAACTCCCACAAATGTTTGATCCACAGAAGCCTCCTTTTACGGTCAGAGTAGTATCAGCTGATCACATACCACAAATGCCAATCCCGTAAGTGTTATAAACTTCAAAGTATTTATCATATTATACAGTTTACACTATTCTTATCCTTTGATTAAAAAAAATTACATACTGTACATGGGTGATTATGGGGTATACACGGTGAAGCACATTGAGCATTTGCTGCATAAAGAAAATTTTACTATGATCACAGCTGATAATATGCCTTTAATAAGACATAAAATTTGTGTGCAAGTATTTAATCAGTCCTTAGATCCTTAGATATGTAGGTATTTTTGGTGAATGTTGTTAGCTACTACTATTTTCGTGTATGTTGTTAGCTACTACTATTTTCGTGTATGTTGTTAATCTTTCCTAAAACAAATACGTTTTAGATAAATGAGTCATTAGTATTGTTATGACACACCTTGGGTCACATCTCTGAGCTCGTCAATCTGAAAATTGGGAGTGAAGTGTTTAAAGTAAAAATCCTTGAACAGACACATCCTTCTTTTTTGAAAATCTAAAGTGATTCTTTTGAAAATCTAGTATTCTCTGAAGAAGAAGAACCCCTAGCTATATAGAAACGAGATCTTGATAGAAAAGTTTTAGAATATAATCGTTATATGAATGTTATAATAAGTGACATAAATCATAATTTTATTTTATTTTTTTTATCATTTTTAATCATTTTCACATAGCAAGTGTATACATGATGAAAATTAAAGAATGATAATGAATATGAATCATACATGTAGTAACAGTCTTACAATGAATCTTACAACGGTTTTATTACTCCCCCGTTTCGAAATAACAGAGGCAGCTGTCAAAAACACACATATTAAGGATGTGAGTAAATACTTAATTTAAATGTCAAAATAACTAAAAAGCCATTATTCTATAATTAATACAATGTTGTATTTATTATCTCATTTCTTAATAAATAATGGTAGATGTAGAAAAAACACAATAAATGTTGCATTGAAAATGTAACTGCCTCAACTATTTTGGAACAAATCATTTTGGCAACTACCTCAATTATTTCGAAGGCGAGAGTATAAAATTTCTCTGACTAGATGGTGAGTAGTGAAGTATCTCTAAATCTCATTGCATTATACAATTTCCATGCATATAAAAAGAGGGGGGGACAGGGCAGAGAGTGTGTGTGGAGGGGGGGAAGACACATATTGTTTTCAAAGTTGAAATGTAAACCTTGACTTACCTCTGCTGTCTGTGGAGTTTTATGAGAGCCTTAGTTTTTGGGGAAGTGATTGTTGTAGGAAACTACATAGGCTGATACTAGTCATATGAGTTGCCTCCTATGAAAAACTGAAGGAACAACTAGAAATTGTGAGATCACGATACATATAAATTAGTTTCAAGTCTACACAAAACTTGCAAAGAATCCCGTGTTCTATGATCGAAACAAGAATATAGACACAATGTTCATTTCATTATAAAAAACATTGCTAATAAGAACGTGGAACTCGAGTAGATAAAGATCTTGGACGCACGGATACGGATACGTGGATACGGGATACTGTGAGATACATGATTTTACAAAAATATAGGATATGGATAAAGAGATTATTTGTAAATAATAAAAATACAAGGACTAAACTCTAAATAATAAAAATAAAACGTTTATATATATATATATATATATATATATATATATATATATATATATATATATATATATCTGTGTGTGTGTGTGTGTGTGTGTGTGTGTGCATACATACGGCATGCACGTGTGTGTATCCGGTATAATGTTCTTCGGATACACGTATCTCGTAGTCAAGCGTGTATCCGGTAAACTATCCAACTTTTAAAATTTACAATTACCCCAAATCGTATCCAAGGGAGTATCCGTCGAGTATCGGTATCCGATACGTATCGGATACGGGATACGCTTGCAGGATGAAGTATACGTGCATCATAATGAAAGACTCATGATCAAGATGCATGTATTATTACAAAGCCATTGAGGTCCGAAGATCCTGTGTTTTATGATAGAAATAAGCATATCGACACAATATCGTTCATTTCACTAGAGAACACATTACTAACAAGAATGTGGAACCGTAGGATGTACATACTCATGATCAAGTTGCATGTAATTTTGCGAATCCACCGAAGTTCCAAGATTTTTAGTTGTGAGCAAGACTTGGAGTACACAAAGACGGGAAATACTTATGTGGAGCGCGCTAGAGTGTATTTTGAGGTGAAGTGACAGGTAAACGATGAGAAACACACAGTTTAAATACAGAATGAAACTGCGTGGTTTATAGTGCTCCACACGGTGACTCCACACATGTGTAGACACCACACAAGTATTTCCCAACAAAGACATTCCAAATTAGGGGATGTTGTGGCTTGAATGTAATACTTTGACTATATTAATATGTATTATGTACTAATATTATTATGCATGATTTTTCTCTTGTATATTGTTCATGAGTATACTAGACTTTTGGGTAACCGCAATGCGAATACCTTTGAAATACATTTAAAAGCCTTAGGGTTTTTTACATGTATTTCTTAAATACACGTAAAAGCTTAGGGCTTTAAATAAAGCGTTAAACGATGTATATATCCACACATCGGTGCACATCATAATTTTTAGAATTTTAGATATGCAAAGGTTTACCTCAGTGAGGAGAGTGTAGCAAAACTTCCCATTTACTTTGCTGGAGACACAGCTATCTACACTAACCCCTTCTTCAAGCAACACCTCCAATTACGATTCCCATTGGCTACGCAGTTGGAGTACAAATTATATATCAAATGGACAAGGAGTGGTACACACGTCTCCATCAGCAGTATAAAGAGTTAGACCGAGATGTATATATTCTTGTGACTTCATTTTCATATTTCTAAAATTTTCATATTTCTGATTTCATTATCTCTAACTTTTTTTTGCATGCGTACATCATGTCGAGGTGTGTCTGGACCTTATACAGCAGCAAATGGAAGAATATCCAGAATGCTTTATACCGAATACTACCATTGCCTACTCTGATTTATCCTCCTTCTACGCTCAGGGTAATATAGATCAGAAAAGACGCCAGACACAATGGAAATTCCAGATCATGTGATTGAGTGCGTCGAGAAATGGGATGCAAACACAGTGGCGCACATTCCGTGGGCCATTACTCGTGGTCACTAGGTAGCTATCCAAGTGTCTATTCCCGAGTGGAAGATTAGGGTGTTTGATTTTCTATCGGGCCAACGATATAAGGATGAAGTGAAGGATTGTATTAGAGCATGGGGTGTTTCGTTGAGGAGAGTGTTGGAGATGGATGCTCGTTTCCGTGTTCTCCCACAAATGCTTGATCCATAGAAGCCTCCTTTTGCGGTCAGAGTAGTATCAGCTGATCACATACCACAAATGCCAATCCCGTAAGTGTTATAAACTTCAAAGAATTTATCATATTATACAGTTTACACTATTCTTATCCTTTGATTAAAAAAAATTACATACTGTACATGGGTGATTATGGGGTATACACGGTGAAGCACATTGAGCATTTGCTGCATAAAGAAAAAATTACTATGATCACAGCTGATAATATGCCTTTAATAAGACATAAACTTTGTGTGCAAGTATTTAATCAGTCCTTAGATCCTTAGATATGTAGGTATTTTTGTTGAATGTTGTTAGCTACTACTATTTTCGTGTATGTTGTTAGCCACTACTATTTTGGTGTATGTTGTTAATCTTTCCTAAAACAAATACGTTTTAGATAAATGAGTCACTAGTATTGTTATGACACACCTTGGGTCACATCTCTGAGCTCGTCAATCTGAAAATTGGGAGTGAAGTGTTTAAAGTAAAAATCCTTGAACAGACACATCCTTCATTTTTGAAAATCTAAAGTGATTCTTTTGAAAATCTAGTATTCCCTGAAGAAGAAGAACCCCTAGCTATATAGAAACGAGATCTTGATAGAAAATTTTAGAATATAATCGTTATATGAATGTTATAACAAGTGACATAAATCATAATTTTATTTTATTTTTTATCATTTTTAATCATTTTCACATAGCAAGTGTATACATGATGAAAATTAAAGAATGATAATGAATATGAATCATACATGTAACAGTCTTACAATGAATCTTACAACGGTTTTATTACTCCCCCCGTTTCGAAATAACACAACGTAAAATTGTCAAAAACACATATATTACGGATGTGAGTAAATACTTAATTTAAATGTCAAAATAACTAAAAAAAACCGTTATTCTAAAATTAATACAATGTTGTATTTATCATCTCACTTCTTAATAAATAATGGTAGATGTAGAAAAACACAATAAATGCTGCATTGAAAATTTAACTGCCTCAACTATTTTGGAACAAATCATTTTGGCAACTGCATCAATTATTTCGGAAGGGAGGGAGTATAAAATTTCTCAGACTAGATGGTGAGTAGTGAAGTATCTCTAAATCTCATTGCATTATACAATTTCCATGCATATAAAAAGAGGGAGGGGAGGGGGCAGGGCAGAGAGTGTGTGTGGAGAAAATATAAATTTAGAGTCATCAGAATACACTTTATTTCATTTCAGGTTGTGTCAGACCTGACATTTTTTTTTAGGTTGCCGTGGAAATTTTCCCCCTCGTCCCGTGGAAATTTCCTCCAGCCCGTGGAAATTTTCCCCCTGATCCGGTTGAATTTTCCTCCAAAGATGTGGAAATTTCCACGGTGGGGAAATTTCCACGGGCGAGGAAAATTTTCCACGGGCAACTTAAAAAAATGTCGGTCCGATCCGACTGAAATGAAAAGCATGATGACCTAAATTTATATTTTCTCGTGTGTGGAGGGGGAGGGCAGACACATATTGTTTTCAAAGTTGAAATGTAAACCTTGACTTACCTCTGCTGTCTGTGGAGTTTTATGAGAGCCTTAGTTTTTGGAGAAGTGATTGTTGTAGGAAACTACATAGGTTGATACTAGTCATATGAGTTGCATCCTATGAAAAACTGAAAGAACAACTAGAAATTGTGAGATCGCGATACATATAAATTAGTTTCAAGTCTACACAAAAACTTGCAAAGAATCCCGTGTTCTATGATTGAAACAAGAATATAGACACAATGTTCATTTCATTATAAAAAAACATTGCTAATAAGAACGTGGAACTCGAGTAGATAAAGATCTTGGACACACGGATACAGATACGTGGATACGGGATACGCAGATACATGATTTTACAAAAATATAGGATATGGATAAATAGATGTATTTGTAAATATATATATATATATATATATATATATATATATATATATATATATATGTGTGTGTGTGTGTGTGTGTGTGTGTAAAAGCGTACATCTTGTAGTGCGCAGTGTGTATCCGGTATAATGTTCTTCGGATACACGTATATCAGAGTCAAGCATGTATCCGTAAACTATCTAACTTTTAAAAATTACAATTACCCCAAATACATATCCAAGGGAGTATCCGAGTATCCGTCGAGTATCGGTATCCGATACATATCGGATACGGGGAATGCGCTGCGCAGGATGAAGTATCCGTGCATCATAATGAAAGACTCATGATCAAGTTGCGTGTATTATTACAAAGCCATTGAGGTCCGAAGATCATGTGTTTAATGATAGAAATAAGCATATCGACAGAATATCGTTCATTTCACTAGAGAACACATTACTAACAAGAATGTGGAACCGTAGTATGTACATACTCATGATCAAGTTGCATGTAATTTTGCGAATCCACCGAAGTTCCAAGATTTTTAGTTGTGAGCAAGATTTGGAGTACACAAAGACGGGAAATACTTATGTGGAGCTAGAGTGTATTTTGAGGTGAAGTGGACGGGTGAAACGATGAAAACACACGCTTTAAATACTGAGAATGAAATTGCGTGGGTCATAGTGTGCTCCACACGACTGACTCCACACATGTGTAGAGACACCACACAAGTATTTCCCAACAAAGACATTCCAAATTAGGGGATGTTGTGGTTTGAATGTAATACTTTGACTATATTAATATGTATTATGTACTTATAGTATTATGCACGATTTTTCTCCTGTATATTGTTCATGAGTATACTAGACTTTTGGGTAACATAATGCGAATACCTTTGAAATACACTTAAAAGCCTTATGGTTTTTTACATGTATTTCTTAAATACACGTAAAAGCTTAGGGCTTTAAGTAAAGTGTTAAACGATGTATATATCCACACATCGGTGCACATCCGAATTTTTAGAATTTTAGATATGCAAAGGTTTACCTCAGTGAGGAGAGTGTAGCAAAACTTCCCATTTACTTTGCTGGAGACACAGCTATCTACACTAACCCCTTCTTGATCTTCTTCTTGTTGTTGTTGTTATGATCATCATCATGTGGGCTTTTGCAGCCATTGTTTTCATCTCCGGCAGCTGTGCTACCACCGGCATCACAAGCCGGAGCCGGAGCCGGAACCGGAGGAAGTTTAGAGTTTGGAATATCGACAAGATCTTGAAGGGTTATAGCTTTTTGTGGGAAAGTGTATTGAAAAAGAAGGGCATCAAGATTTTCTAAAGGTGTTAAAGAATTGAAACCATGTATATTTCAGCTATGTTGAATGATTAATATTTTGATTTTGTTGTTTAGTTTTAAAGATACAGGTTTGATGGTGTATCCAAAAAGTAGATAGAAAATAGGGTAAGTGATCATTAGCATGTTTAGGGTAATATAATTCTAAATCATAAGTTGACTTCATGAATGACCTCACCAATTCTTTTATATAATATAATAACAAATGTTGGTTTTGGATAATGCATATAGAGTTTCACGATAAATTGTTACAATAAAGTGGCATAACATTAATTTACGATACATGTCATGTATACTGCAATAAAATAGATACAACAAAATGGACATAAGACATCTTTCACTCAAGGACGTAGAGTCCAACCAGTTGTTATTTTTTATACAACAATAAACCAATATACTATAGTTCAACACAGTTAGTTATCTTAATACAGCTCACCTGACCATATATTGATAGTCCAGTAACTCAGCCAAAAATAAATTAATATCTTGCTCCGTTATATTAATTTAAATTGATTAATGAGTTAATATCTAACCCAGCCAAAGATAAATTAATATCTAACCCGGCCAAAGATAAATTGATTATGATGGGACGAGCACCATAATCAATTATGTAAGATGTGTTTTGCAGATTTTTGTATGTATCTATTGAATTTGTGGAAATAACATTACTTACTTTTACATTATTGATCTTGATATATGTATGATATATATTGATTAATATGAATCACACCATGCATGATTAATAGTGTAATAGAAAAATGCTATTTCTATAACAAAATAGTTACAACTACAGTAAGTTATACAACATATTTTTACATTATTGATCATAATAATATACCCATCAGTCAATGAGCCTCACACTATTATCAATGTTATAACAAAAAAATGTTGTGTAACTTTGTTGTGCAACTATCATTACTCTAGTGTACAAGTGCGTTGTGTCACTTTGATGTGACAATTTTTTTGGGTACTAGAATTTCTATATCAGAAACACTAGTTCCAAAACTTAATTGTCATAATAATTTTATATTAATAATCATGATAGAGTCATATCAATCAATGAATGTTATGCCGTAATCAATAGTGTAAAATGTTTTTAAATAACATGCTGTGATAGTTTATTGTCGAATCAAAATTGCTAGTTCCACAATAAAATTGTACAATTTTATATTATGATCGATGATATAAAAATATATTATGTAATCAATTGAAATTGGTGTAGAATGCATACACATGTGACCATCTTTCCACCTAACATAAATATTTTATTGGAGATTATAAAATTTTAATATCTCATGATATAAAAGTATATTATGCACATCAAATTCCATTGCTGTTGATTGCATACACATGCATGTGACCATCCTTCCACCTGACATAAATATTTTATCGGAGATTATAAATTTATAATATCATTGAAATGACATCCTTTTAAGAGGACAGGGCAAATTGCAGTGATTTTTGATATGGAGGTCAAATATTTGTCATTTTTTTCCCATATCACATATATTTATATATTCAATTTCATACATGTAATAATGAAGAAATAGATAAAAATAAAGCTAAATAATACTTAAAAATAAGAGGTTAATTTATGAGATGATGTGTTTATTAAAAATATCTACTATTTATACACAATATTTTTATTTTAGAGGTCAGTATGCACTTAAACCCCTAATGTAATGACCCCCATAAGGGGATATATATCTGCTTACTTTAATCAAGTTTTAGCTGGTAAAAAATTGACCATGTGAGACATGTTTGGCATCGGGGATTTGATAGCTGGAGATATGTACTATTTCTGTCCTTAAATGATAATTATTTCAACTAACTAAAATAAATTGTCACCTATCATTTACCAATTTAGCTAGCAAGTAAAACATTTATTACTTTATTCTCTCTTTTTTTGAGGCAATATTACTTTATTGCTTTATTCTCATAGTGATTTTTTTTTTTTTTTTTAAAACATTTAGAACTTTATGATTTAAAATTTATGATCGTTTAATATTACTCAATAATTATTTTGAATTATATGTTTTAAAACTTATGATATTTATCAACTTTTTTTTTAATCAACATGAAACCTTAAAGTATTAATTATTTAAGTACATGTGTAGTACTATATGATAAGAAAATAGCTGCCACTACATTTTCAAAGACTATATTTTTTCTTTACTTTTTATGAACAACAATTGATGTTAAGAGCAATGAATGGGAACAAAGGAACGTTAAAACCTCCCCACCCCCCAAGGTCCCCCCCCCCCCCCCCCCCTGGAAAAAACAACAACATTGAAAACACTACATGTCATGTTTGAATAAAGTGGACCTTTAATGCCTTAACATCATGTTTACAGCACATTAAAGATATGAATAAATTATGGTTTATGGTTAAATATTAATTTCATTAAAACAATGAATTCTAGAAGCTCCTTCGTTACATCAATTCATGTTCGAGAGTAATTATGAGTACAAACCGGGCCAGTAAGTCTATGTTTGCAATGAGGAAAATGTGGGGAAGTTCTTGTGTGATATATCCACATACACCTAATTGATCGATAAACAAATGTGAACCATACAGTTTGAATTACGTTTAAAAATAAAAGGCGTACAACTCTCCACATAGGTGTACTCCGTATATGGCGGGTGCACCGAAGAACTTCCCGAAAATGTGCGCCAGTGTTGTTTTTTTCCCTTTCGATTCTAGCAGATTTACTACTATATAATAACAGTATACACTACTATACAATTTGCGATATATATTGATAAAGCCACTTCTATATATAGATAACATGATTCGAACCCATTAACTATTATACTCCTATAAATAAATGTTTCACGCATTAATAACAATTTTTTGAGAGCAAAAATATTTCACGCATTAGTATTTTTAATTTTTATAAGTAAAATATTATCAATATTTGTTTTGATGTATCATTTTGATAATGATTTTGTATTTTATAGTTAGTAATATGTCAATTTGCCCAATTATTACATATGAAATTGGGCAAACATAAATTTTAGAGGGGTAAAAAAATTACACAACACATATAGTATTTTCCGGATGATGATGATGATGAGATCGACTACTTAGTTAGAAAAATATTTTTATAATCTCTTCTCGATGTGGTGGATTTTCCTACACCGGGTTTGCTACACATAGGGTTTAAGGAGCCAGTCTTATCATGACTCTATCACGTAAACTCAAATGGGCGGTAGGGATATGACATTCAACTTTGTATCTCTTTATTTGGTTTATTAATAAAATAAAAATATAATTTAAAAAATAATATTATATATAATCAATAGGAAACCATTCAAATATCCGAAAATATTGTCATAGTTATCCTTTGGTGTAAATAAATTAGAAATACATACATGGTACGTACTTACGTATATATAAAAATATAAAAGGAATGAAATAAAAACACAGGCATACCCAAGGGCGGCTCCAGAATTATTAACATAAGGGTCAGAAATTTGACGATTTTTCTCTCTCTCCAACATAGGTGTGTATATTCAATTTTATTCATCTAATATGGGTTAAAACATAAAAATAGTGGATCAATACATAAAAATTACGGCATCAATATGACATTATATATATATATATGTGTGTGTGTGTGTGTGTGTGTGTGTGTGTGTGTGTGTGTGTGTGTGTGTGTCCCTGTGATTGATATGCAAGAGTCATAGCGTAAAAGAGGAGGAGAATTTGAAACGACTGGCTCTTCGACAACCGCATTCTGACAAGCCTGCGAACCGGCATAATCAGCCTATATGTTCGGAATGTGCATGTCCTTAAAGAGATTTTCAAAATGACGAACAACCTCAAGTTTTATATCTTTGGGATTCTCATTCCAACATCCATTTATAGCCATACCAGAAATATTGCTTATGTTTTGTCTGCCTTTTATATGAAAGTACTTGGTGTTTTCATCATGCTCCCTTATCCACTTATCCCTAGCCTTCTGGCATAACATACTCTCAATAATTCTGTTTTTTTTCATATACATTATTTACGGCCTTCACTCTTGCATCACATCTAGACAGACTAAGGTCTCTAGTTTCATCAAGTAAATTAAAGTTTTCAACAACCTTTTTCGCATCCTCTAGTTCCTCCTTAAGCTTCCCAAATTTGCCTTTACTCCAAGTTTTTAAAGTCATTTCAACACTTTTCAGTTTTTCCTATAAAACAAAGCCAAGTCTCCAGTTACGGAACAATCATTCCAAGCTTTAGCAACTATCTAATCAAAACCCTCTTGCTCTTGCCAACAATTGAAAAATGTAAAAGGCGTGGGCCCAAAGTCAATCCCAGATTGTTTAAGAAGCTAGCAGGGACAGTGATCAGAGAGGCCTCTTTGTAAAGCTAATAGAGTTAATTAAATCTGGCCAACAAGAGATAACACCAGGGGACACAACACAAGAAATCTTTCTATTCTACTCAATTTGTACCAACTTCATTCATCCAACTGAATTTAAGCCCTTCCAATTTTAAGCAAGAACCAACCTTATAGCATTTCTTCTAAGCCACAAGATCCAAGAAATTGTTTTGATCAAAGCATCCCACAGCCGGAACCTCTCCTTATTATTGACATGAGCAGGAGCCAAACGAGTCAAATCAACAAGGGAAGAAACATACATAATACGCATACCGCACCAACAAGAAAAGAGCATCCACACACGATGAGAAAAAGAGCAATGCAGTAAAAGATGGATTAAATCCTCATCAACCAAGTGACAAAAAGGACAAAGCAGGTTTAAATTTCCAACTCCGCGCCGAGCCTTTGTAGGCAACCGATCCATTAAGCATTTCCATAAGAAAATATTTACTTTTTTGGGTACCAAATTGTTCCAGATGAAGTGCCACGAAGAAAATATATGTGTGTGTTTATACAAAAGTTTCTCTCATGTTTATACATACTAATTTTTTTTTATAATTAAGGGGTTGACCGCCCCACCCTTCACAAGGGTGGCGCCGCCCCTAGGCATACCATACTACATAAATAAAGTCCGAACAACCACTCATTGGCCATCTAAGTGCTTGACTATTCTATCATACACGTCTATCATAATTTCATCACATGACTTAGATTAAGGTTCAAGGGTATGCTCCATGAAGAAAGGGCCCAACATATGTCTCGTGAAGGTAGAGCATCGCATCATACATAACATTCCACAAAATGCAACCTACTATGACACTGCACGTTGGTAAAAACACTTATAACCGGCCCCATTTGTTACTTTAATAGACCCATTGGCGGGAACACTGTGCTAAGGGTACCAATGATTTTCTAAACTCGATCATAACATAGTAACATAATCCAAATCCTAACCAAGATCCGATTCATGGAATGCAAGCAATCATACATGCATGAAGTGTACTCTATCGCATAATGATTTTTAAATTGCCTACTATCATTCCCTGGGCACAAGCTCATAATGCCATAGCTTAAGCCCCCCTTCAAAATCCATATTTTTTTATGGTCATGTCTTCGTATCTTCCTACTGGATTTTATGTCAATTTTTATGTTTTACGTAAGTTGAAAAAATTAGTAAGACTTGTATCAATACATGTATTCAATCAAAAAAATTCTAACAAACTTATATATCATTTTTTTTTACATATCTCCACATTATATACCCTAAAAACAATTGTTATATCGTGGTTTTTACACAGTCGATGATCATAAAACAGAATTTCTTAGGCCTCCGATTACACAAGGACGCCTCTGCCGACGAGCATGCTCAAAATACAAATTGTAACGGTATTGGAAATAATGCATACGTATGATTATACAAATGTAGATCGAAATTTACCTTTGTCTACCTGCCACAAAAAAAAAACAAAACAAAACAAAACAAAACAAAACAAAAATGCATACGTGGTCCTACGTTTTGAGCGCTTGCGCTTAAAAAAAATAGGCTTATTAACACGAAAAAAATTCAATTTAAAAATGATTTTTCTAGTATTCAAATTCATTTCATCATTTTCATACCTAAAACATACATATATATATATATATATACATATTACTAAATATTAATTCAAGTATTCAACAATTCAACAACGCTCTTGAAGACATTTTGGGCGAAATCACTAATCAAAGTATAATCGTCAATTTCATCAACCGATTTCCGCTCAATCGATATTATGGCCAACCCATTCAAGCGTTCTTGAGTCATCGTCTTGAAGATGGGTCTTTATTAGCTTCAACTTCAAAAACTCCGTTCACGGATGCAAATCATTACCGGAATAGTCAACAATATCCGTAAACAACTTGTGTGTTTTCATAACTTAGAGGACATGTCTTCAAAAATTCAAAATTTCAGAGGTTCATCCACATCTTTGGGCAAATACGTGTATAAGTTGTAGAATCATAATACAACTCTTCCCAATCAATATCCTCATGTGCACCTTTTGTCAACATTTTATTGGGCTTTTTATTGGGCTTTTTTTTTCAAACATTGTGCGCTTTATAGTTTTTTTTTTTTATAAGATAAAGAGCATATACGTCTTTGGGCCCACCATAAGCATTGGCCTGGCGATTCTTTGCCCTGCTTGCTTAAGGGTTGGGCGACCCAAAAAATGAAATAATAATTAAAAAGGTACAGGGGATTTTTTTTTACTGAACGTGTCAACTTACATCACAAAAGTCGTATCAATACATATCATTTTTAAAACTACATGTTGAGTTCTTTAAACATTACAAAGAAGCAAATCGAGTTATAATTTAAAATATATTCCTAACACAAAGTACAAATCGAGTTACAAATTGGAATATGCTATTTTGTTGCTAATTATTACAAAAAGATAGGATTAAGTGAACACATCAACAACTTCGAATCGTGTCCTGATTTTCTGGTGAATTTAATATGCTCCTTCCATTTTATATTCTTTATTTGATATTTATAATGTTGTACTACCACTTGGATTGAGATAATAAGAAGCCTATTATTTATCATAAACTTTATGATATAATGGACGAAAGATTATTTAGCCTTCTAATACTTGGTATTATTAGAGGACAAGAGATAACAATGGCTTTCAAAGAAGATATATGGTTGATACATTGTTAAGATAAAAGTTGAAATAAAACATTTCAAAGTGCTATATTGTTCCATGGTTTTTGAGTAATCGAAATCCCAAAAGTAATTAATGTATGTTTGGTTAATTAGATTTGGTCTATGCAAGGTGGGTCGCCAATATAATTCAAATATAGGGTTTTGATGCCTCTCAAAGAATTGAATAACCGAAATAGGAATTATACCATTAATTGATTCAAAATTAGGAATAAAAAGTGAAGTGAATGAATCCGATTTATTTGAAGATCATGGGAGCTAAATTTGATTATAGTTTGTTTAATCTTATTTGAATTTGATTAAAACTCGAGTCTTGTTTATTTTCTTGTTTTCTTTTTAGAGCATTCTGTTGTTTTCTTTGTTAGTTAAGACTTAATCTTTTCAATATTTTAGTCAAAGACCACAACTTTAATTTAACCTAAAAATTTGTGGTTGGTCTTTATGGGTTAAGTTTTAACTCATTTTGAGCTATACTATATTTGACCCAAACTTTAACCTAAGAAATTGTGGTGGGTTTACGTCGGTTTGGTCTTGACTCGCTTTGAGCTTACTGCATTTGACCTGGTTCGCCTGTTAGTCCTAGTGATTTATGTTGTTTGATGATGATTTCACCGATACAAACATGTGATTGAAGTTCACTTAAGTCATCTGCTGTGATTAAGGTGATTAGACTTAATCCAACATCATTTGAAGTCCATTAAAGTCAATAACTGTGTTTGATGATGATTTCACTTAATTAAACATGTGATTAATGTTTAGTTAAACCGACTGCAATGATTGGCCCGGGTGAATTAGACTTAATCGAACAACAGTTTGAAGTCCAGTTTACTCAATCACAGTGTTTAATGATGATTATTTTACTTAATCAAATGTGTGATTATGGTTCAGTTAAGCTTGATTCAATTAAGCCAATCACGGTTTTTGATGATGAGTTCACCTAATTGAACATGTGAATGAAGTTTTTTTTGTTTTTTTTTTTTTTTGTTCGATGGTTTATCAAATTAGAAGTCAAAAGATTTGTTGTTCATGTAAATTTTATGGCGTTATTATACTTTTAATTTTTCTTATAGAAGATGATTAAATATGATAATACTTGCTCAATGCACATTTAAAATAAATAAATAAAAACATATGCTATGAAACATATACTTCCTACTTATCATTGACATCTCAATAAATTATAAATATGTACAAGCATTTTGAACTATATAGCTCCCTTTAGAAAGAAAAAAAAAAAAAAAAAAAAAAAAAAGGACAAAACAATAACATACTAAAATTTTTAAAAATAAATTGTCACAGAAAGCACTTCAACAAGTAGTCGGATCCTGTATAATCATATCCGTCAACGTTTTCTGCAACCCGATAATGTCAATGCACGATGGATCATCGACCTTATTCAACAAAAAAAGATACAAGTATATTTAGTAAAACGCAAAGAGGAAATATAAGTATTCTTCTAAGAGGCACCATATACAAATGAAAGTGATTCAAACCCTCATGTGGGATATAGTTGATCAAGTAACCATATATTTTTACTACTATCAAAGTAAATATTTCTTCCGGACTCTAGATCTTGTAGAAGTTTATTAGTTACTCAAAAAAAATGCTTTAAAGTTTAGGTTTTAATTTGAGGATGAAGGTCACCCTCTGTCTAACATAAAGTTGCTATATATATGTCTCACATCGAAGACTTGCTATTGTTTCACCAAACATATCAATGAATGAATTTTCCTTTCACCATTTTGTTTAGGTTTTGAGGTTGAAGGACACCCCCTCCCCCTTTTTACACATATGTTGTTGGACTAATGTTTATCATGATATCAAAACTAAGTCCAGAGGAGGTTTGTTACGGTTATTCTTGATCGATATATCCCACATTAAAGACTTGTTGTTTCATCAATACCATAATATGATATAGACTCCTTCCCGGCCATCTAATAGTCTAGGTCTCGATATATGTTTTCTTGATTTACATAAATTTTTCTCGTCTAATAGCCTAGGTTTTGATATATGATGTTACCAAGTAAGTAATTTACATATATCTCCCTCCCCCAACCACAACTTCCAAAGAATGTGAGAAAACAAAAATTTAGGGCCTTATTAGTGTTTAAGTGATCTACATATCTAAACACAACTTTAACACAATGTTTAAAAACAAAAGAATGAGTGGATTTAATTAGGCCCTATTATTGCTAAAGAAAATGCTACTATGTATCAAAACGAGTGACACAACAAACTTTTACATCATTGATAATGATGTAGACCATCAAAATCAGCGTGTAAAAGTGTTTTGTTACTCGTTGTGATACAACCGTACATTGTGGTAGTAAATCACTTGTTAAATCGAAATGAAACCTAAATGTTCATGCTATAAACATTGAAGAATTTACCTCACATTGAATCTTGTAAAGGGTACTTCCGTCATCACTTCTACTAGACAAGTAGCTAATCACATTAAAACCTTGAACAACCAACTTGTTGAGCACTTTAGACATAAGGAAAACTTCATCTTTTGGACTAAAGCTGATCAATATCTCCACCCCATTCTGGCAAAGATTCAGTTTTATAGTTGATCTCCGGCGACCGGAACAGCTCTCACCACTAGACTTTCCTGAGCTACCGGTGCTCAAATTAGGGTTCTTAGTAAACGTTTCGTTCTTCAAGCGCAATTGAGAAATATTCTTCTGCAGATGGTTTATGTAATTCACGGCCTCGTGCATGTGATCGGATGTTGAACGTTTTCCCTAAAACAAGTGAAACCATTAAAATCCCAGAATGAAATTCATTTATTGAGGTAAAAGAAGAATAATGTTATTGTCACGATTACTCTGACACAATAAATACCATATCCAGTTGAAGCTGTTGGAGATTCAACTCATTCTTAAATGTCAAATTTGAGTCCTATATAATTGTTACCATGTGAAATGATTTGTTTTTATTTTGTATCTCCAGTTTTGTGCAAGAAATGTATTAGAAAATTAAATGCAACTCCTTGACTCCATATATATAAATTGCATCTGATGAATATATATACAAATGTTATCGAGGCTTTTCTTTTCATAATTTAACTAGAATTTTCACTCAAAAAAACTGCATTATTAAAAGACAAGAAATGCCATTAATTACTACACAACTAAGCACGTGCGACGAGTAAAGAATAATACATATTTTTTGTATGATGATTTATCATAGATTCATAATCTAGGAAGAATTGATCATAATGCCGGCCGGCCTATAATAATCAGGTACAAAAGGGTGTTATTTTGGTAGTAACATCAACCAAATATTCAGAGAACCAGGTTACTTCCACAACGAAATATCAAACTATTAACATAAGAAGCATGGTAACATTTTTTTTATGTAGAAACTATATATTGTGAAAGGGAAAGTTAAAATAAAAAATAAAAAAGGGTTTTTTTCTTTTTTTCTTCACCTTAATATACTCAAGAGGTAGAAGATTTCTAAGAGAAGCATAAAGATTTGCCATTTCTTGCCTTCGTTGCCTTTCAATCTCACAATGATTACTTTTCTTTATGATCCTCTCATTATTTTTACCACCTTTCTCAGTACTTTCTTGATTTTCTGATTGATTCTTCTGCTTTTTCTTGCCACCGCCGGCCGCCGGAAATAAGTTGCTTTCCGGTGAAAACAGATTTTGATGAAGAACATTATCCACTTGTGGGCTCGTAAAAAAGGTTATTTGTTGATCTCCCAGATCATAGCTTTGCTGGAAATTAAACATATCTTGATATGTATGATCAGATCATAAACAAAAAGGGAAAATATCTCCTATAATATGGCAAATTATTGAGAGTATTTTAAAGAAAAAGATTTGTTTGTTAGGTTGATGAGAAGGGAAATCTTTAAAGTGGACCAAAGATGCCATGTCTATCTGTAGTATATATCGCTTTTTTTTTTTTTTTTTTTTTTTTTTTTTTTTTTTTTGGCAAAGAAATAATTTTATTAAAATGGAAAATAATAAAGTCTTACAAAGTCAATCCATCATCCCTACTTCCAAGATACGATAAAGTCATGACAAGATTGGCTCCTTAAACCCTATCGCAAGAAACCCAAAGATATAAAAATCCAAAGACATAGGGAAAAATCTTCGGCTATATGCACCCCAAAATCCCGACACCATAAATATTACAGTCAAACACATCATAATTATCCTCCACTCGAGACTTGTCTTTGCTTAAGCACAAAAGAATGCATGGTTGAATCCGCATAGCAATTCCAAGGGAAAAATAGCCCGTGTCTCCGACCAAGGTATGAGCCAAAGCCTCCGAACAAGCGCCTGAAGCACGAAAACGGTAACACTCCTTCTCCACCTTGTCCTTGCTGTTACAACCCGGATGGTTACACTTGGCATAGGAGAAAGATGATAACCCCAAAAATAACCAAAGAAGATAATAACCCAAGAAAGGAACAAGGACACCTGGATTGCACCCCTAACAGGATGATAGGGGTGCCTCCAAAGTTGAATGCCAATCCTGGTCCTATGCATTGAACCCTTTCTGTCGACCGCCAGCAGTCTGCTTATATGCGTCCCCTTCAAATAAAAATGTCTGGTCCAAGCTAGCCGAACATGAATCCTCAAAATGCAAACGCCGGTTAAAGCATAGAAATCAGAGAGCCATAAAAAATAAATCATTATACAAAGGATCCCATAAAGGAACATGTACACTGAATTGCACCCCAACATCATGATAGGGTGCTTCCAGAATCGACGCCACCCATGTCCCCTGGAAGAGGTGCCTCGACCGCCGCAGCAGATAAAAGCATAAAAATCGGTGAAAAAGTGTACTACGTGCCAAGTAATGAATAAACGATGGATAGAAAACATCTGATTTGCACCCCAACTAGAATAGGAGGGGTGCTTCCAGGTTGAATGAGCCATTCGCATCCAAACATGACAACGTCGATGTGGAAAAGTCGTCTCCCCTCTTTCACAAGTGAAGAGTTCTTCCCTAGTTGTCTGCAACATGTCGAATAAGAGGAGGGCCATGTAAATCATCACTAATAAGCTGTTAAATATGATCAGGTACATCGTCAAGATGATTAAACGTCATATCGTCTCCTTCCATAGTGGCGAAGCTGTCCGCCACTCTATTACATTCCCGAAACACATGAGAGATATTGTGTGGTATGTCTCGAAGACAAGCCGAAATCTGACCAATCGAGATGCAGAGGGGCCAACCTCCACTATGATTTCCGTATATCACACGAGAAACAAAAATGGAGTCAGTCTCAATATCAAGAGGCAAAGCATGTGGACGCAACCGAATACCAAAGAGCAGCGCCTTTACTTCAACATCAAGAACATTCCCATGGCCGAAGCAAGCATGAAACGCAGCGACAAAGTTTCCATGCGAATCTCGAATAATTCCACCCCATAAGCCACTCCATTTCTGACACTACCGTCTACATTGAGCTTCACCCGACCGACATGGGGAGGATTCCACCGTAATTGGATCAGTCGACGCTTGGGCCGAGTTTTCACCTTGAAAGGCTTGAAAAAAGGAACATCCCAATCAATCCCAATATGTTTACGATCAACAACCTTTCGGAAAGCTACCTGTCTAATCATCCTTTCAATGAGAATGTTGGTACGCTGAACAGACGGACAAAAATCTTCATGTCTACACTTATTCCTCTCCGTCCAGATGCCCCAACACACAGTAACCGGTACAAGAAGGCGCATATTATATATGTGGGCCGAAGAGTTGATCCAGAAATTAAACATAGGAACAATCCCAGTAGTAGGAGTGAAACGAAGGGCAAATTGACTCATAAAGTGAATCCAGATAGACTGGGCAAAAGGACACTAAATGAAAATATGACGAAGATCTTCCCCTTGCTGGCACGCAAAACACTTAGAAACCAACTGTGGAAATATTACATATAAAATAGTATGTAATATTTATTTATTTCATGTATACATTATTTGTACACTTTATTTGTAACGGACATATTAATTGTGGTACATATAAACAATTAATATGTCAAACTCTAGTTACTTTATGTCATAGACATACTTTTACTTTTTAGAGTAAAAGAAAGCTTGCCGCCCATATCTAGTGGCCGCCCAAGCTAGCTAGTATCTCCCATCAATTGTAGCTATTTATACCTCTTTCATTTGATGAATAAACTAAGTTGAAGTTTACTCAAGTATTATTTACTTTCTCAAACTCTCTTCATGGTAGCAGAGCCTTAAACTCCCGAATCATTGCAAACTCTCGACCTCTCTTTGAATCAAGAATGTCTTCATTATCCAAAGCTTCTCACCTCAGTTGAGTCCCAACGCCTCGTGACTGGGGTTCTTGACTCTTCATCTTACACTAATCATAGACTTGATGGCAACAACTACTTGCTGTGGTCAAGGTCTATGAAAATGTACATCTCTGGACAAGGTAAGATGGGATACTGTCCGACTCTAAACCTGCCCCTCATCGAAGATGACCCGAGATTTGAAGCATGGGATACTACTAATAATCAAGTCATGACCATTCTCACAAGATCAATGACAAAAGAGATTAGTGAGAACTTTATGATGTATGATACCGCAAAGAGATCCAGGATAATGCCAGGATCTTTACTCCAAGAAAGACAATACATCGAGAGGTCTCTATGAGCTTGAAGCTCAAATTCAAAGCTGAGACAAGGAGATATGTCTCGTGACTCAATATTTCAACCAACTATCTAAGGCATGGCAACACCTAGATATGTTGGAAACTCACTCTGGAATGATGTCGGGGATCTTTGCTCAGATAAAGACATCATAGAAAAGAAGAGAGTATTCAAGTTCCTCACCTGGGACTGAATCCTACTCTTGATGATGTTAGAGGTAGAATTCGCTACTAAACCTCTCCCAAATCTCAAATCCATGTTTGCCGAGGTCAAACATGAGGAAAGCAGGAGGAAAGTGATGCTCTTCAACTCCCTGCCGACAACCCTACTTGAGAGTGCCACCTGGCATCGTCGGGAACCTGCTGTGAGGTTCTTGAGGCTTACAGAAGCTTCTTGATAAAATCGGGAAGCGTTCGTGACCACTTTGCAAACGCACAAATCACACCAAGGACACTTGCTGGAAACTACATGGCAAGCCTAACTCCTCCAAAACCTCAAGACCTGCCAAGGAAAGTCAGGGCAGACACATAAGTGAGGAAGAAGATGACAACAGGTTGAATGCACAGCTTGCTGCATTCAAAGCCTTCCTAACTCAACAAAAGGGAGGTAGTCACTCTACTGACATAGCCTCTCATGCCAGTACAGGTAAATTCTACTCATCTATTAGTAATGAAACCTGGATTGTTGATTCTGGGGCCTCATCCCATATGACTGGTAATAAAAATCTCATTACTCAACTTAAGCCATGTCCCCAAATTCACAATGTTAAGACTGCTGATGGATCTATCTCTAGTGCACAAGGTTTTGGTAAGGTGCAGCTTACTAATAAGATATGCCTACAGGATGTCCTATTTGTTCCAAAATTAGATTGCAATCTCATATCACAAGAAACTTACTAAAGATTTGAATCGGATCTGTTGTTTTTAATGAGAATCGTTCACTTTCCAGATCATTCCTCAAAGGCGTGATTGGGACTCTAAACCGTGCTCGGGATCAGTATGTGGTCGACCTGCTGAAGAAGACAAGATCAAGATCGAATCGCCTCGGCTGCCTGCACTCAAAACCTTGACATTATACACTAGGACATCCCAGTTTTAGTTATTTAAAGTCTATAGATCCTGAATTTTATTAAAGGTTGTAATTTGAATGATCTTCAATGTGATATTTGTCAATTTGCCAAACTCACCAAATCTGTGTATGCAAAATTACCTCACTTACCATCCACACCATTCACCTTAATTCACAGTGATGTATGGGGACCCTCAAGAGTAAAAAGCATAACAGGGAAGAGGTGGTTTGTTACCTTCATAGATGACCACACCAGAACCACTTGGTTATTTTTAATGAAGGATAAATCTGAAGTTGGATCCATCTTTCAAGAGTTTTACAACATGGTCTCCACTCAGTTTGACACTAAGATCAAAATTTTGAAGACTGACAATGCTCTTGAATATTATGAGTCTAATCTCAGTAATTTCTTGATGAATAAGGGAATTGTCCATATCAGTAGTTGTGTTGAGACTCCTCAGCAAAATGGGGTTGTTGAGAGAAAAGAACAGATCCGCTAGAAATGGCTAGGTCTATCATGTTTACCACAAATGTTCCAAAATATATGTGGGGTGAAGCTATATTGACTTCCACATACTTAATCAATGAGACTTCCCAAAGCAGGGTGTTAGGCTTCAAAACTCCTATCAAAACCCCATCGCCACACACTCCTCGCCCCATCTTATTTCCCGCTTACCTCCAAATATCTTTGGTTGTCTGTGTTTGTCTATATCCATGCCCAACATGAAGCAAACTTGATCCCAAAGCTCACAAGTGCATTTTCCTAGGATATGCAAAGGACAGGAAAGGCTACAAGTGTTACTCTCCTTCTGAAAAGAGATTTTACAATTCTATGGATGTCAAATTTTTTGAAAGGACTCCCTACTACAGCAAGTCCACTGAGGCAGTCACTGATGGAAACCTGATTGAAATTGGCTCAACCCTTTCCTCAAAGAAACTCTTAACCCTCAAAGAACTCTATCGATTCTCAAAGCAGATCGAACCTCAAGACCCTCATCGACTCTCAAGACTTCATCGATCCTCAAGACCCTCCTGAACCTGAGACTACTGACCCAGAGCCTGCGACCTGAGCCTCACCGACACTCAAAGAATCTCTGAGACTCTCAAAGAACTGCCGACATTGATGATAGGCCTATTGCTCTCGGGAAGGAAATAGATCTTGCACTCGATCACTCTATTCATACTTATTTATCTTATGATCAGTTGTCTCCTGTCTTTGCCATGTTTACACAGGACTTGGACTCTCACTCTATTCCTAAAAATATTCAGGAGGCTCTTCAAAATGATAAGTGGAAGGCTGCTGTTAAAACAGAGATGACTGCCCTCCTGGATAATCATACTTGGGATCTCACAACTCTTCCAAAAGGCAAGAAGACAGGTCACCGCAGATGGTTATTCACTATCAAATACAATGCTGATGGTACAATTGACAAGTACAAAGCCAGGTTGGTTGCAAGGGGTTTCACTCAAACTTATGGCATTGACTATAAAGAAACTTTTGCACCAGTGGCAAAGCGAACATTGTCGAGTCTTTGATTTTACATGGTCATCCAACTTGACCGCCTCTACACCAATTGGATATCAAAATGCTTTTCTCAATGGTGACCTCACCGAGGAAGTCTACATGAATGTACCTCGTGGTTTTGTCAATCCTCACACTCAGGGGCAAGGTATGCAAACTCGTGAAATCTCTATATGGCCTGAAGCAATCCCAAGAGCCTGGTTTGGGAAACTCACTACTGTGGTCAAAGCTGCTGGATATCATCAATGCAACTCAGATCACACTATGTTTATCAAGACAACCAACCAGAGAAGGTCCATTCTTATTGTATATGTGGATGATATCATCCTTACTGGTGATGACTCTACTGAGATCCAAAATTTGAAGACCCTACTGGCAAAGGTGTTTCAAGTCAAGGATTTGGGCTATCTTAAATACTTCCTTGGTATGGAAATTGCAAGAAACAACCAGGGTATCTCTATCTCTCAAAGGAAATATGTCTTTGGACTCTCTTGAAGGAAATCGGTATCTTTGGGATGCAAACCTGCTGTATCCCCAGTAGACCCCAGTAATACCCTGCTGCATGGTGACATTGCTGTCAGGAAGGATCAATATCAGAGACTTGTAGGGAAACTCATTTATCTATCCCATACAAGACCTGATATTGCATATGGAGTCGATCTGTAAGCCGCCCATGCATTGCCCTACTGAGCAACATTGGGATGCTGTGAATTGGATACTGAGGTACTTAAAATCCACTCTTGGCCAAGGCTTACACTTCACCAAGTCTGCTGAGAGATCTATCAAGGTTTACACTGATGCTGATTGGGGTACATTCACACAGATGTAAGGTCTACTACTGGTTACTGTTCTTATGTATGGGGAAATCTTGTCACCTGGAGAAGCAAGAAACAACCTACTGTCTCCAGAAGCAGTGCTGAAGCTGAACTCAGGGCACTTGTTTTGGGTATTTGTGAAGCTCTATGGATAAAAAGGGTCCTGACTGAACTTCAGCAGCCTATTCAGCACCCTATCACACTCTGCTGTGACAATAACTCAGCATTATGCATGGCAGAGGATCCAGTCCATCAAGATAAAACCAAACATGTGGACATTGACAGACACTTCCTAAAGGAGAAGATTGATGCCAAGACTATTCAACTCCAAAGATGTTCCTCGTAAGACCGTAATCGTCGACATTCTCACCAAGGCCATTCCCCACTTATGTTCAAAGAGCTTTGTAGCAAACTTGGCTGTATAAACATATACAACCCAGTTTGAGGGGGGGTGTGGAAATATTACATATAAAATAGTGTGTAATATTTATTTATTTCATGTATACATTATTTGTACACTTTATTTGTAAAGGACATATTAATTGGGGTACATATAAACAATTAATATGTCAAACTCTAGTTACTTTATGTCATAGACATACTTTTACTTTTTAGAGTAAAAGAAAGCTTGCCGCCCATATCTAGTGGCCGCCCAAGCTAGCTAGTATCTTCCATCAATTGTAGCTATTTATACCTCTTTCATTTGAAGAATAAACTAAGTTGAAGTTTACTCAAGTATTATTTACTTTCTCAAACTCTCTTCACCAACGTAATACCACGCCGTTGAATGTTCGAATCCGTAGAAAGAACATTATTGACTAGTCTCCAGCAGAAGAAAGAAATCTTTAGAGGTAACATATTGTTCCAAATTAACTTGAAGAGAGGACGAACCGGTTTGTGAGACCGTAGCATATTCCACGCCGACTTAGTACTGAAATGCCCATCCGAATTTAAAATCCAGATCAACTCGTCGTCCTGGTCAGGTCGAAATGGCATGCATAGAATCTCATCCACTATATGTAGAGGAAGATGCTCTTGTAAAAGAGGAACATTCCACCTCCCATTCACAAAGAAATCCTTCACCTTCCTAGATTCGTTGTCCGGAGGATCGCCCAAATCAATGTTCATCCATTTATCTCTCAAAAAATCTATATTACCGGCATTGACCTTCCACGTGATAGCATATTCAGCAATATCACGCACTTGCCACACTTTCTTAACCATCTGCGTTGGATTCCTGGGGAGGGAAGCTTGCAGGGGCGACTGATCCGCAACATATGTACTATAGATAGTCCGGGCCCAAATCCCCTGTCTCATCCGAAGACGAACCCACAATTTAACCGCAAAGGAATCCATAACTTCGAAAAGATTTCACACCCCTAAACCCCCTTCCTCCGTAGGCTTACAAACACTCTCCCACGACGTCCAATGAATATGGCTCCCGTTGGGTCCGCCATCCCAAAGAAATTTGTTAAAAAGACGATGTAACCGATGAATAACCTCTTTAGGAGGGACCAAAACTTGAAGGATAAAAACCGGAATAGAAGTTAACACATGCCTCAGCAATATAAGTTTACCTCCAAACGACGACAAAGACCGACTTCCCCATGAAAAAGCCGATGACGAACCTTGTCAAGAATGTCTTGATAGTAGCTGATTCTATTCCGTCCTCGAAAAAGAGGAGCACCAAGATAACGAAAAGGCATATTCTCCCTCATAAAACCCAACACATTCTGGATCCAACGAAGTTGAGTTGCATGCAACTTATGGCCAATGAACGTGCTCTTACTCGCATTTATTCGTTGTCCTGAAACAATTTCATAATGCTGAAAAACCTCCTTAAGACGCTTAAGACCTTTCTTATTGCATCGAGTAAAAAGAATCGTATCATCCGCAAAATCCAAGTAATGTATCCCCTGTACTTTCGAATGATAGTGCATACCCGGGTTGGCGATCATGAAATCATTAATAAGCCTCCCAAAATACTCTGCTGCAAGAACAAAAAGAGCGGGAGAAAGAGGGTCACCTTGTTTGACGCCACGAGTCGCATGAAAGGAGGGTGACGGAATGCCATTCAGAAGGATATAGAACCAATTATCCGCCAAAGTCCGGAAGATAAGATCCACACAGGGGCTCTTGAAAGCCAAACATCCTCAAAATCGCATAATGAAACCCCATTCCATTCGATCATAAGCTTTCTCCATGTCAAGCTTAAGCAAAATGTTAGGGTCATGGATCTTCTTATTCACATCCTTACACGACTCTTGAGCTAAAAGAATATTATCCGTAATGGAACGACTGGCACAAAGCCCGACCGTGGTCTCGCCACCAAAGATAGGAGATACGCATTCAACCGTTGAGTGATTATCTTAGTGATGATCTTGGAGAAAACAGTGCACAAGCTAATAGGACGGAAATCTTTCCAACAATCAGCCCCTACCTTCTTTGGAAGAAGAATAATCGAAGACGTGGAAAAATAACGTGGAAGGTGACCACCGAGGAAAAAGTCAGAAACCGCATTAGTCATGTCATGCTTAATGATGTCCCAACACGATCGGAAAAAGTGAGAGGTGAAGCCATTAGGACCCGCAGCACTATCCGGATCAATGGAAAGAATAATATTGTGAATTTCCTCACTCGTAAGGGTCGCAATAAGGCTCGCATTCTGATCCTCAGAGATTTGAGGAAGGATAAACGATTTCAAAGGAGCACCAATCCCCGTCCGACTAGCCGTGAAAAGGTTTTCAAAGAAGGTCTTCGAAGAAATCCGTATCTCTTCTTGATTGTCAATCCAATTACCAGCCTCTGCCTTAATACGATGGATATAGTTCTGATTCCGCCTTTGCTTGCAAATAGCATGGAAGTACTTACTATTGGTGTCTCCCGCCAATCCATTTAATCTGCTTTCATCTTAAGAAATCGAGTCTCAATCTCGTTGCATCTCTCATAGTCCATAATAGCCCTATCGAGATCCACATGGGTATCAAGAGACCCGACTTGATCATGCCTCAACGCTTTAACATTGACCTCCGCCGCTAACTTTACGTGTGTTATCGAAAATATTCAAAAAAGCATGCGATTCCACTCGAGTAGCTTATACCCAAACTTCTTCATTTTAGTTGCCATGAACCCCATACCTTGACCAACTTCCTCGTTCACCCCACACAGATTTAACCACATCATAAAAAGATCCGTCATCCGTCCATACATTAAGAAACCGAAAGGAAGACTTACGAGCGGTGATAGAGCCACAAGTAGTGAGCAAAGGGCAGTGATCCGAGTGGACCCTTGGTAAGTGTAAAACCTTTGTCATGTTAAAATGGTCCAACCAAGCCTCATTAAAGAACACCCTGTCAAGACGTTGCCACATACTCCGATTGTGCCATGTAAATTGCGAGCCTTCAAAGCACGCCTCGGTAAGATTAGTCATTTGAATGCACTCATTAAAGTCCAACATGTCATTAGCCCTAGGGGGCTCCACCCTTCCTTTCCACCAAAGATCCTAACAATATTAAAATCTCCCTAGAAGCCACGGCCGTGTATTAACCTCTCGCCCGAGCTTTAACGCGTGCCAAAGAGGAGTACGAGCTTGACGAGAGTGCTTCGCATAAATGCCGACACCAAAACATGTCGCCATTCTCGATCCATGACCTCAGCCGAACACATTTGATCACAGTCCGTGGATAGCGAGCAAGTAACCCCAGTCCATAGAAACCAAATTTTACCTCGCAACAGAGATTGAGAGTAGTCAAATCCCAGTTTAAGCCGAATGGTGGAACAAAGATTAGCAGAACACAATGGTTCAATCAACACTAAAATTTTAACATTATTACGTCTACAAATATTTTTGAGACAAGTTTGAGAAGAGACATTACCAATACCTCGAACATTCCAAAATAAAATGTTGATCGGACTAAACATTGGAAGACCGAAGTTGATAAGCTTGAGATGGAGCCGAATCCGAAGTGTTTGTCGATTTACCTTTTTTCCTCCGTTTTTTAGCCGTAGCATTGATCATAGAGGGACCATCCGATTTGTCCTCCTCAGGACCTTGATCTTCATTTGCTAACACAATCGTGTCAATGTCCTCTCCATCATTCCTCGGGTTGTCGGCAATAGGAGAGCCAGGAAGATCGGTGGAGGGCGGAACTAAAGCCAACGCCAACTGACCCTCCACTAGACACGGCTCCAACTGTAGAATATCAGGTGCAGTCCCCACAATATTAGGGCCGGGCTAGTTGTTTGATCCGGCCTAATGCCCGACTGCTTAAAACGTTGCTCTAGCGTCCCATGGAAATCCTTTAATTCGGTGAGGACCACCTGCCGAGAGGATCCATAGCCGGCCGAGTGAGGACGATTTTCGTTTTGTCTTTCGCGGTCTTCTTTAAGAAGAGATTGGTGAGAAGTCTCCATTAGTTCCTCTTCAGTAAGAGACTCAAGGATGCTAAATGAATTATGCGTAATATTAACAGGTTGCGGACTTGAGGCTAAAGGAAGAGAAGTATTGCTCGTAGAAGGTCCAGCAGCCGTAGTCACACTATTCATGTGCAAATCAGACGGATTAATTGGAGTCACAGTACTATGTTGTTTCACTTGATAGACTTGATGAGGCTTAGTCGGATTTGTTACAGAATTATGCCTGTCAGTCTTCCTCGGTTGACCATTGCTCATGCCCGAATTATTCCGCACAATCTCCGGTGGTGGATTTTTCCGCCGACATTTCACCTCAGCATGACCAATGCGATGGCAAAAATTACAATAATCAGGCCAAAATTCTGCGTTAACTTCTTGCTACTGGCCATTATGGACATCTTCACCCAACCAAATACGAGTACACCGTGGTTTTAAAATATCAACCTCAACAAGAACCCGAGCGACCGACGGTCTCCTCAAATCAGTGGTAGCAGCATCAGTTTGTAATGGTCTACCTATCAAGTCACCTATCTTACTCACATATTTCGGATTAAAGTAAGGAAGGGAAGACCCGGGAGTTCAAACCAAATACGGACCAATGAGCAATCAGCATTGCAGTGAAAATCTATCGTCCACTTAGAGAGCACAAAACGATTTGATCCCATAAACCATTCACGACGAGTAAATAGTCTATTATAATCTTCTTGACAACCCGGATGGACAAGGACGTGTTTAGTATCAAGAAGACCTACTTTACAAGTAGCTTTCAGATCAAGACGCAAGAAAAACTTACGAATATCCTCGATACGAGGCCTGTAGTCAGGGAATCGGGCCACCAATGCATTCGCAAATGGATGTGAAAGTATCTCTAGTTCATTACGAGAGACGAAGAAAGTCGGCTCACCTTTGCACGCACTACATACACGCCAAAATCGGTATCTCTCTTTGCCGGGCTCATGCGTAGCACCGCGATAGGATTTTGCAGGTTGGCAAGTGGCGTCCGAGGCTTAGGATGATCGGACAAGTCGTGGCTCCGTCATCGAGCCCCACCGAAGCAACAGAAAGCCTCGCCTTTGTCGAAAAGAACCCTAGTTACAACCAAAATCAGCGGAAAACTCGCCGGTGAAGCTTGGAGAGCAAGAAACGAACGAGGTTGAAACCCTAACAATGAATAAAGTGAATCGCCACCCACAAGAGATAGATCCAATGGAGCGAAGCAATTTTTTTTTATATAGTCAATCCACAATCGGACCAGCAATTGAAATTGCAAATTGCAATCGATGGTCGCACAAACCAAACAGAATCAACAGTAGCATGCAAAATTTCGTATACATCGCTTCTTAAATAGCAAGAATGTATATATCATTATCATTACTATTATAAAAGAGCGGTGTGTTTCCCCCGTCAAGTGTTTCCCCCTTGAAAATTGTTATACATTTAATTTAGTATTCCATATATACAATCAATCAATCATAAGCCTTAATTAAATTCCATATAAGTAGCTATCCATAAATTTTTTTTTCTGTAGGAACTATCCATAAATTTAATAACCATTTTTTTTTTGTACCAACGTTAAATTTGGTTTTTCTTTTGGAGCAACACGTTTTTTTTTTAATCAACTTGTAGCAACATGTTAAAACCTTTATTTTTTTTTTTGGGACATAATTATTTAAAAAATTCAATGAACATGATAATTTATTTCAATAATAAATATAACAATTATAAGTAATTATTAAATTATAAATGTAATTCCTATTTAAAAAATCAATCGTCTATCTAATGTTAAATCCATCTTCATTTATTATTATAGATATAATTAGATTTAGATTATATATTTTGATATTATGAATTTATGGTGATATATTCTGCATTTATGGTTATATATTAAGCTTACTTTAGAAGCCTTTCGAGGCTTATATATTGTAATGCTTTCTATTGAATGACAACAAGCCTTTTCTCATTTTCACTATTCTATCATGGTATCGGAGCTCTAGACTAACGTCTTTCGATCCTGAGCAAGATCTACGAAAAAGAATACCCGGGTGGGGGTTTGTGACATCAATATGATCAAACCCTCACCCCCTCCCAATTTTATTTTATTTTTCACGTTGCAAATTTTTTTTTTTAGTTAATAAAACCCTAGCCGCCACCGCCACCGGCACCATCGCCGGCATCAATGGCTACTGGCGCCATGGATAGCCCCACCCTCCTTCTCATCGCAAAGAACAACAATAAGCCACCGCCGTCGGATCTCCTTCTCCGCAACTCGCGCGCCGCCGACTTCTTTGCATCTCTCGCCGCCACACGGCTCCACCGTGTCCTCACTCGGCACCCCTGCTGTCCGGACACCAGCTCTTCTTCTCCGATTCGCAGCAGCCCACTTTATGACACCCTTGGCCCAACAATATCTCGGCAGCATCACAAATAATGGGAGGTAAAGGTTTGGGGTACGAGGAAATTTTGGGAACGTAATTTAGGGTATATCCCTCCACTTTTTAAATTTTCTGCCAGGGTATATCCCTACACTTTTACTTTTCTGCTAGGGTATATCCCTCCCTCCTGCTAACACGGGTTGATTTTATTTTATGCAAGGGTAAATCCCTACAAATTTTATTATCCCTACAAATTTTATTTTCTGCAAGGGTATATCCCTCCCTCCTGTTTACACAGGTCGATCATCGGTTCTTTTTAGGGTATATCATGAAATTGCATCCCAGGGTTTCTTCATCCACCCACTACTCATTCCTCCCGGTTACTGCTGAAGATGCATCCAACCGCCATCAACGCCTACAAGTTTCAAGCTTCATGTCCGCTGCGCTCCCATGAGCTTGAGGGGGGCTATTATAGATATAATTAGATTTAGATTATATATTTTGATATTATGCATTTATGGTGATATATTCTGCATTTATGGTTATATATTAAGCTTACTTTAGAAGCCTTTCGAGGCTTATATATTGTAATGCTTTCTATTGAATAACAACAAGCCTTTTCTCATTTTCACTATTCTATCATTTATCAATCATTTTTTAACACAAAAATCAAGCCATTTATCATATTGAAGAGATCCACAAGCATCAATCGTTAAACATAATCATCTATCGTTAAATCAAGCCATTTATCAATCGTTAAATCCTATAAAAAAATACCAATCATCTATCTAATCTAATCATAAACATAATCATATATATAATCGCCCACATAAAAAATTACCCACATCAAATCAAAAAATATAAAAATACCAATAACAAATAATATAAGTTGATAAAGTTGGAAAATGATAGTGATCTAAAAAAAATCAACAATGATAGGAAAACAAAATACACTGTGCGTAGAAGGTGACCATACAATAATAAATTGTTAATAATAAATTGTAAATATAACAATTCATGTATTGTTTTTCATAAGCAGTCCATTTGTTAACATGAATTGTGTGTGTGGATTGTGTGTTGGTTATGTGTGTGTATTCACGGTCAATGTTAATTGAAACACTCTCAAATTAGCAAAAAAGTAGAGATTTCTAGCTCATTAAGTATGAAACAAAGCAGAAAAAATAATTGATATGCCTACGTGCATATTTCTTAAGAATAATTAAGTTGTGTTGAAATTGGTTACTATTTCACTAAGTGTGATTCAAAATCCAAAATACACCGTGCATGGTTTAACCTGATAGTTAACCCTCATTTACTCCATAGTTAGAATGAGTATTCAACAAAACAAAATTAAATTTATTTAAAAAAATGCACGTTAAACTCTATAAAAAATTCAATATATCTAATATAATCTAATCTAATCATAAACATAATCATCTAGAGATCTATCATCTGTTATTATTTTAATTAAAAAAAAAAGGCTTACGTGAAAGTAAACGTAATAAGCCGACATCAAAAGATTCCCCACATCAACTCAAAAAAAAATATAAACTTTCCTTTAAAAAAATAAAACAAAATGATAAACTTAAAAGAAATATTATAGTGATTTATCTATATAACAAAAGCGTACGTCAAATGAAAATAAAAAAGCGTAACTAAAAGCGTAAGAAAAATAATCACATTACATAACTTAGAAAAATACATTATCATCCATCTATCTATCTAACTAACAATAAACATAAGAAGAATATTCATATTATTATATAATATTTATTTCCATTAAATATGAAATAAAACTATATAATCATCTCTCATTCTAATCTAACGACAATAGTAAAAAGTACATCTAAAAAAATCTGCAGGACACGATAAAAACGTAAGAAGAATAAATCGTAAAATCTAAAAAAATCACACATACACTAAAAAATATTTTTCACAGTTATTTTATATCATTAAATATAATAATGTAGTTATTAAATAACATAGATAATTAGTGTGTTGATCGCTAACCAAATTTTAGAAATAGAAAAATAATAAAAGTGTAAGTGAGTTTCTTTCCTAAATATTTCTCTCAAAAAGTGTTTATCCCTAATTAATTTTCTCCTTATATAACAATCATGGTTAAATATTAAATAACATAGATAAAAGGTGTGGTAATAATGATAAGATGAAGTCTCTAAAAAATTGTGTTCATGGTTTGATGAATTATACTTTCTTGTGCCAGATAACTTTTTAAATGCTATGTATTCACCATCAGTATCAATATAATTTTAATAATAATAATAATAAATGATTATGTTTATGATTAGATTAAATAGATAGATGGTTTGGTATTTTTTTTTATAGGATATAATGATTGATAAATGATGATGGTTTTAACATTAGATAGACATTTGATTTTTTTAATAGGAATTACATTTATAATTTAATAATTACTTAATTATTATATTCATCATTGAAATATGGACAAGATTGACTATTGTATAATGTTATCAAATCAAATCCTCCCTGGTGAGTTAGAATTTGGTGGAAATGGGATTTCCCATATCCTTTTTTTTTCTTTCGTTGCTGGTGGTCGTGGTCCAGCTTTAGGCTAACGATGATCCGGATTTAGTTCGGCTATTTTCCGGCTTTGGTCCGGTTGTGTTATGTTGTTGTTTTTAGTTTTTAATGAATCCAACAAATCACATAAAAATATAAGAATTCATGGACTGAACCATGTATACTTGGTAAAATTATGTAGTATTTAAAACCATCACACGACACAATCGGGGATGTCCAAACGTCGGTGAAATTAATCTCTAGGGGAGAGGAATAACATAAAATTCAAGTAGCAAAAGAAAGTTTGTGACTTCTATTCTCTAAAGAAGCAAAACAAATGGAGTAAACAGACGTGGTGGCAACACTTAGATCATTTAGACAAAGAATATCTTGAAAATGGGGGTAGTTGTGTGACCAAGACGATGATGCCAAGCTCTTTTTGATATTTTATTCACTGTGAAAATCTGGAAATAAGGAGTTTGGTCATTCATACAATTCATCTTTAACATTCAATGAATAATAGGAGTCGTGGTTTGAAGATCCCTAAAGGAAATTTAGAGGGTAGAATTCAAAAGAAACATTATGGGATTGACAAAGCTAAGATATAGATAAAAAATTACGAGACATGCCAGGAACATTACAAACATTGAAATGACTGAGATCGGACACCCTACATGTGGCACTTTTCAAACTCACATAGAGTAATAAAGGTCCTATCAACATTTGCGCCGACATGGGCTCAACTTGATATCAGGCGTCAACCAGCAAGGTCCATCTTTAGTATAGTGCATAACGCCCATATATCTTCAACTGATATGACGCATGTCGTCCTTTGTCCGACATGGTGCATGTCGCCTTCTGACCCTCATAGCCGGTAAGATACAAGACGCCTACATTCTTTTATTGCTGACGTTGTGTAGGTTACCTCGGTCGTTTATGTTCAATACAATATACGTCATCCTCGACCTCAAGCAACGGTCACATTCTCTTCAATGATCGTTCCGGAGTTCACATATACATTACTTCTTGATAGTAACTGCTATAGTGATGGCTCTAAAATATACGTTCCGTTATAGCTTGAGCCATAACGGCTCCATAACATGCTCCTTTACATGAATATATGGTAAACTCCTTTGACCATGACTTCAATGTATCATAATCCACTCCCTCACAAGCTTAGGTAGATTTATATAAGTGATCATCATCCCCATAATACACTTGATATACATTCTCGCTTACTCTCTTAACAGAAATTCATCTATTCAAATATTGCCTTGAGCGTGAGAGTGTCCCCCCGGAAAAAGCTCCAGCTGTAAGTCCACTCTCAAATCCACTCGAAAAAATTATTTGGATCATCACTCAGAGGTCTATTTACCCGTATATCAACTAAATTGTAACCCGGACGATTTCAGACATCGTCAAGCATCATTCAATGTAAAATATTTCGAAGGAGAAGAGAAAATAGAACTTATGTGTGATGGCAAGATTATTTCCATCACCAACCTGATGTCTTCATTGTCAGAATAAGGTGTGTGTAATGCCAAAATTACGGAGCATCCAAAGGGGCATAAGAGGACGCAATGTTGAAGAATTTGGACCGAATGAGAAAAAGTTGTAAGAGGTTGAACACAGTAACAATTGCACAATTTCCTGTCTGTCCTTGCAATTTTCACACCGAGAATACCCAAGTAAGGTTTTTAAGGGGAAAAATCGGGCATACTTGCATGCGAAAAGTATTTTGTGTCTGTTTCCAAGAATTAGGAATATTAAGATGTGAAAATGAACCAGTACTCTGAGAGGGATGTCATACAGCTGAATGAGCTATAGCAAGACCAGCAAAAGCGACTGGCTGCAATTTTTACGGAAGAATATCATAATTAAGTAGTTTTTTCATGAAGCTCTTCAAAATCAATGGGGGTGTCACATGATTGAACACCCTTAGCCAACTCTTTATGGTCATCTCTCAAATTGTCCTAAATGAGTTTCACAAGATCATCTGGATCCGTAGACTAATTCATCAGCTTTAAATTTTCACAACATGAAGATAAATAGAGACTGTTTAAGTACTTTTTTTGCATAGATGTACCGTTTAATTTGTTTGATTTGTCTACGGGAGGGTTTTGCATATGTATCATATAAAGTAGAACATGCCTCACGAAGAATTCTTTGCCTGAGTGATAAACGGAATGATATTTTGAGAAGGAGAAGAAATAAGAGGTGTTCATCAGTTCACTGTACACGCAACACTCATCATGCCTCACATAGAGTGATAAATGACATATCAACATATGGGACAGCATGAGCTCAGATCGATATCGGTCCTTAACTAGCAAGCTCCATCATTATATCATCACCCGACATGACGTAGGTCATTGTATGTTCGACATGACATATGTCACCTTCTGTCCCTCATAATCGGCAAGATGCCAGACGTCTACAGTCCCTTATTAGTGATGTCGTGCAAGTCACCCAGGTAATTTATGATCAATACAATACAATCATCCTCGACCTCAAGCAATGGTTACATTCTCTTCAATGAGTGTTCCGGACTTCCCGCAGACATTACTCCACAATAGTAACGGATATAGTGATGGCTTTGAAATTTCACATTCCATTATAGCCTGAAATTTCAAGCAATGGTTAACCATTACTTCATTGCATCATAATTCACCCCATCTACGAAGGAGTGTTATATAAAGTATCAACATCCTCAATTACAAGGTACACACGTAATATGATCGCTATACATTCCTGCTTACCGTCTTAATAGAAATTCCTCTATTCAAAATATTGACTTGAGCTCCAGAGTATCCCTGAAGGCAAGCTCCACGACCCTTCACATTTTTGTGTGTTTTCAAGGCCCCCTCTCAAATCCACTCAAAAAGTTATTTGGATCATCACCTAGAGGTACATTTACCCGAATATCAACTCAATTTTAACCAAGAGGTTTTCATATATCGTCAAACATAAACTATTTTAAATGAGTAGAGAGAAAAATAAAACCTATGTGTGTGATGGAAATATTATTTCCATCACCAACCACGATGCCTTCATTGCCAGAATCAGGCATGCGTAATGCCAAATACTTGAGATCAGTGGTAACATGATGCATGGCACCACTACCAAGAAGCCATAGAGAAGATGACAGAGCATCCAAATATGCTTGAAGAGGACGCAATGTTGGAGGTCTGGACCGAATGAGAAAATTTTGTATGAGGTTGAACCTGGTAAGAATTGCGTCATTTCTCTTAATGTCCTTTCACTTTCCACACTGGAAATAACCAAGTAGGGTTTTTTAGGGTGAAAACTCGAGGCTACTGCATGAGAGAAAGTATTTTGTGCATGTTTCCAAGAATCAGGAATAGTAAGACGTGGAAACGAACCAGCACTGGGAGAGGGATGTCGGCCAAATGAGTTGCGCAAGACCAGAAAAAGTGAACCGTGGCATCTTTAGACAGAAGAGTCTCATAAGTAAATAGCTTTTCTTGGAGCTCTTCAAAATCAATAGGGGTGTCACGTGTTTGAACAACCCTAGCCAAGTCTTTATAGTCATCTCCCAAATTGTCTGAAATAAGATTCACAAGATCATCAGATTCGTCGACTAATTTATCAACTTTCGTTTTCCAAACATGAAGATAATTAGAGATTGTTTGAGAACTTTTTTTTGCATAGATTTAAGGTACTGTTTAATTTGTTTGATTTGGCCACAGAGATGGCTTTGCATATGTATCATATAAAGTATTCCATGCCTCACGAGAAGTCTTTTTCTGAGTGATTTACGAGATGATATTGTGAGAAAGAAAAGAAATAAGGGCATTTAAGATGAGTTGATCATGTCTAATCCAAAGATAATATGATAGGTAAAATTGGGGACAAAGAGTAATTCCAGGCTGTATAATCCATCTATTAAACAGGAACACATTTATTATGCGGAGAGATATGTTGGACTGGTATACATGGTTTTGGCAACTTCGTCGATTAAATAGGAACGATGAAAATATAACTTATAATATAACTGAATGATAGTTATAATGACTAAAGTATATGTCTAACCATTTACAACCGACAATAAAATTCTACAGTTTCACAATTCTTTCTATCATACTAATTAAAATTGAATCTTAGATTTATACATCAAATGTTTAAAATATACTGATCATTATCTCAAATGTTACTTTGTTTAATAAGTGTTACTTTACAATTAATAAAGTATATTCATATCTATGATACTAAAAACATATAAAATTATATGCACATGAAACCTAAATTATATAATTTTTTAATGCACTTATCAAAATGAATTGTTTAGTGTAAGAACGTCACAAAAGTTGCTTACATTTTTTTTTTGTTGTAAATGTTCACATTTTTACTAGATAATTATGAAGAACATGTTCTCAATATATATTAAATACACAGATTTGTAAATTTAGAATGCTTATTATCTTTAGAAGTATGCTGAATGTATCGAGTACATGAAATTATAAATTCAAAATGGTAAAAAAAAAAAAAAGAAGATTATTTTGTATAATTATATATAATAACATATTTATATTTTATGAGGAATAAATACTTAATAAATTATATATTAATTAATATTGTCTTCAAATGTATCATTTCACTAAATTAAAACACGTGCATCCGCACGTGCATTTTACTAGTATATATATATATATATATATATATATATATATATATATATATATATATATATATATATATATATATATATATATATAAAAGGTACACGTAGATCGAGATGGCTCGAGTCATAATCAGTTTAAATCACTCAAACTTGAAATGAATCGATTTGAAGATTAAACGAACGATACACGAACAATGCAATCCTTGACTCGACTACCCGTAAACATTGATGACGTAGATCAAGTGATAATAAAATATTTGACCACCATAAACCAATACTAGCAAGAGGACTAGGTCCATCGTAGTATAGTTATAGCGAATCAAGGTCGATCCCACAGGGAACCAAATGTGGGTCATTTATATACAAACAATTAATTATTCATGCCAAGAACACAAAGCGGTCTATGACCAACATGAGACAAGAAAAGATAAACGACACGACTCGACACAACACAAATAGTGACACGTAATTAATCTCCCCAATTATTATGTTATCGTTTGGATCTAGAGATTCTATATAATTAAGCTAGACTCGACAACTATTAATCCGATTCGTATTTCTTTTATATTGGCTACGGGAGTCATCCCCTAAACTAGATCTAGCTCCGGGTAGGCCATCTAGATCACTATGCTACATTACGTGACTTCGCTTTTTAGGCCTCCATCTCATATAACTCGCACGCTTACAAAACTAGGGATGCCGATATTAACCGTATTCCTCACCTACAGGGGCGGAACCACCCTTAGCCCTGGGTGGTCTCAAGCCCCCCCCCAAATGGTCACAAGCCCCCCTCCATATGGTCCCAAGCCCCCCCCCCCCAAATTTTTATTATTGTATTAGTAGTAGTGTTAATATTAGTATGTTATGTGTCTTTTTCTTGAACAAAAGACCTTATATCCTAGTGGTTTAAGAACAATGCATTTTCAGTCTCCATAATTCTAGGTTGTAAGTTCAAATCCCACTACCAACATTTTTTATTTTTTCCCCGGATTTTTTTTAGCTTTGCAGTTTATATACCAAGACCACCCCGAAAATTTTTCCTGGTTCCGCCACTGCTCACCTAGGCAACATTCCTGTGATTAGGCGTACTTCCTAAGCGATCGCATCAGTCTCTGTCCCATTAACAATTACCTGCACGGTCTCATGTTAATTTACGATTTATGTATAACTAGGTGAGCTCAATTCCCTAATACAGAACAGATCTAGATCTCGCTGAAAGTCCCGGAAGATCAATTCATGAGCCGACCTAAGAGTCCTATATTGGTATTTCCTAATAATACGCTAATTAAAACAGACGAGCAACGTAGCTGTAGCCATACCTACTAAGACAAGAAATTCTAGGTGGACAATCACACCATAAAGACGTGGCAAGATTGACACGACGAACAACTAAATCTTAGCGTTTACATACGTGTGAATTCTGATAAAATAGAGATTCATAAAGCAATTATATAGATCTACTAAAAACACGGTTGTCGATCATACCAAAGTCATCTATAGGTCACCGGATAACAGATCTGGGCATGTGGATCCTCATAGACAAGAAATCCCACTGCCTCATATCGTATCCTTAGATCTACATCGTTCGGTGAAGAACGAACAACCTCAAACGATAAATAATAATTGGGGAATTAATTATAAAGAACTAAGAGAAAATAAATACAAGAACTTACATAATTTCAGAACTTGTATAAACCACTCTGAGGAAAACTGAGGATTTTATTATATACTGAGAGAAGTGTCTGAGGTGTAAAAGTGTGTTTTCGCTAATGAAATAGCACAAATATATATAGGGATAAAAATCGAGTTAGGATAAGCCTTAACCGATCTAAAATAGTTTTCCTAAATCCAAATGAAGTATGAAAACGCGTTAGGATAATTCCAAGTCGATCCGGAAGCTCTAGGGCAAAATGCGCCCCACCCCTTATGCGTCCCCCTATAGTCGGCGCCAACTCTTTGGATTGGCTTGCCGGCTCTTGTCATGCCTTACTCATCTTTTCGTGCTTATCCGATCTTTATCTTGAATTTCCTTTGATTTATCTTGAGATTTAATTCTTCCATTTGCATTTATCCTCCAAAATTTATCTCAATCTACAAAATAAATATTTATCCCAAAGTAAATCATATTTAAATAATAAAAACGGTTAAATATCAAATTATAAATTATAAATCACATAACATTAAATAATCAATATAACACGTGATTTAATTATAAAATATATATTATTAATCTCGATTTAAGGTCAACGTTGATGACTTTTACGAGTATAATTTGACCGTCATCAAACATGCAAAGTCAAATACATATGTTATATAATAAAAAGCATATATCTATTTTTGTACACGTATATATATATATATATATATATATATATATATATATATATATATATATACACACACATACATACACACACATATATATTGATAGTCAATGTAATTATTATATCAAATGTTAACTTTTCATTGTTTATATAATTTTTTTGTCGTTTATCAAATATTTTACATTAAAAATATTATTTTATACTCCATGCCTAACTCAAGTTTGTTGAAATAGTGTCCTAAACCCAATCGGGTTGGACCGGATTCGACTGGGTCGGATCATTTCAACTATTTCTTTATGTTTATACATATAATAAATGGATTTTCTGTTATTATATATTTGTTCGTTTAACGAACCAATTATATTGTATATATGATAACATTACTAGTGTCAAACTGTGCAAGAGAAATCATGATGGTGGTTATGGTTGATGAGATCTCGAGTCACTTTAAAAGATTTGATACTTAAATGTCTCTAGTCGTATGTACTATTAAATGAGACATTACTAGTACGATTAGACTAGCACGTATCGGATGTTTTCTATCTTATGAAGATAGGGATAAATCTCGTGACACTTGGACTGTACGTGGACGTGTATTAGAGAATGAGTACGTTAGACTGACACACTTACTTTATTAAGTGTCGCACTATGTGGCGGTTGTGTAATTATCCTAAGACCGGAGTCTTCATGGCATCACAGTGTGGATTGTTATGCTTTGACACTATTGAGGTTTCCCCTACAGTCATGGGCGATCATGCGGTAGTTATTGGGTATGATACTGAAGCATGCGTATGATTCATGTTGCTCGTCCGGAAATCGCGTATCCTAATAGTAGGAGTAAATATCCGAAAGGGCCTTCTTATATGGAATGTCTAGCTCTCGTGAATCTTTGCAAAGTGGGAGTAAATGAGTTACTTTGAGAGAGCATGATATCCAAATTATAAGATACGGTCGTTGATATTTGACACTCGACGTACGACCGTATGGATATTGTAACAGCAATAGGATTCTATTTACACGGTAACCGTTTCACATGAAATGTAGTAGTCCTTGCATTTGACTCTTCTAATGATTGAAGGTCATGGCGTGTTGCTAGACGCTATCCATGATCGTTAGGTATGAAGGACATTTTAGTAAATGCACTTTGTGCCTACGGGCAACATATTCGGAAGCCTATCAGGTCACACACATAAGAACATCTAGCCGGATTGCAATGCGGTTATGGTGATAACCAAATAATGAAACTTTTTATCTCGGCTATAAAGTGTTATAATGATATATTAATACAGTGGTATTTATTTATTATGAATAAATATAATACAAGATATTAATTATGTTGATTGATTAAATGTGTATATGAATGGGTGAAATTTTTGTGTATAATGATACACATGGATTTTGCAAATTAATTAATAATAGTATTATATTATTGTTAATACTGGATATTAATATATATGGATATATGTGTAGTTCATACATATGATATATACACATGTATAATTGATATATATATTTATGATAATATTATAAAGATATATTCAATATTAGATATTGTCAATATATCTTGAAAATATTTAATATAAGATATTAGATATTAATGAGATAAATCTAGAAAATATATTTTCCTTATTTATTGGGAATTAGTTTTCTTTCTCCTCTATCAATTATAAAGTTTTTTCCCAATAAGATTGAGTTTTGCATATGACGTATCATCCCCTATAAAATGGGAGTTGGACCAACTATTTTACAACACAATATTCTTGCAATATTTTAGTGAGATAAAATGAGAGCTTTCTGTATAAAGGGTTTTGGAGAAACAAAAAAGCGGCCTAGCAGCTGATTTTTTCCGGTGGCAATCCAACGGTGGATTCTGGCGGTTGTTCGTGTGGATCAACGGTAGAGGCCGAACACTTGGGCGGTTTCGTGCAGAAACTACAACCGTAGACAAAAAGACGATCTATTTTAGATCATCCAAGGTATTTTCTTAGTCTACTTATTTTATACTTGTTGCATAAACGAAGTCGATTTTGGTAAAAATGAAATTAAAATTTTAATTTTGCTGCGTTCCCGCGTAGATTTCCTAACAAAGCTCGGGTCAAAATTTGAAAACTACCTTTAGTCTCAAATTGCTTACTCGTTTTGAACATTGCTATGTTTGACTCGGCTAATTTAAACTCCCATTCAGAAATCAAAGTGGCCATTAAAATTTTAGAAGTTTGAATTCTGTATCTTCCGTTTCTTTATCCTTTTTTTTTACAAACACGAAAGACATGTATAATAAAGGATGAATGTAGAACCTCGATCAGTTCAGATACGAAAGACATCTGACCGATTGGCAAGTCTCGTTGGCTATATCTTTTATTTCATACAAAAAAAAAAAAAAAACACTCGTCATTTATAAGATATTGATTACACCTTGGACGATCCAACTATTAAACCAACAAATGAGTAACAACATGCATGTATGGAACCCCATTAAATGTGAAAAAATATGTTGGCTTTCAACGCTATTTTTCAACACATTTGATGTGTACATTTTATTTATTAAAGAATAAACCAATACTTATTTTCCATTCTAACATCTAATACATTTTTTTAAGGGAACATCTAATACAATGATTCAAAGCAACATTTTACTTAAACTTTTAATGAGTAATTTAGGACTTATATGATAATTGCAATATCCAACATTCAAAAAATAAGAGATAAATTATATCTTCAAAAAAAAAAATTATCATGATATAAAATTAAGAGAAAATATGCCTAATAAGTTACTGCAACTCTTATGACTCAAATAACACCGATAGATTAAGTTATGAGATGCTAGAATAATATTTCTCATCCTAAAAGCACTACTACAAAAAAGCATAAATATCACGGTTTTTAAGTGTGATATATTCACATTAGTCACATAGTGCATAAAGTACTTTAATCCAATCACAGTTACAAACTGTGACCTATTATAATAGTTATCACACTTAGAAACCGTGATCTATTATAGTTGGTATCACACTTAAAAACCGTAATCTATTATAGCTTCATCACATTCAAAAACTGTGATCTATTATAGTTCTTATCATACTTAAAAACCGTGATCTATTAAAGGTTTTATCACACTTAAAAACCGAGATCTATTACAATTAAAACTCATTTAAAACCTGTGATCTATTTTAGTTGTTATCACACTTAAAAACTGTGATCTATTATAATTTAAATCACACAAATAAAAGTGTTTTTTTCAAAAACAATATATAAGCGCACATATATATTTTTGTCTTTGTCGGGACTCGAACCCGGATACTCTAGATTAACTTGCCACACTATTTACCATTAGGCCGATGCTTTCTTTCTTCTAATTTTTGACCACACTTAACTAAGATCTCATTATAAATTTTAATCACAGTCAAAAATTGTGATTGATTGATGTTTTTGTCTCTTTTTTCTAGAAACCGTGATAATAAAAATTATGATATATTTTAGTTGTTATCACACTTAAAAACCGAGATCTACTATAATTTCAACACATTTAAAAACTGTGATCTATTTTAGTTGTTATCACACTTAAAAACCGTGATCTATTATAGTTGTTATCACTCTTAAAAACCGAGATCTATTAAAATTTCAACACATTTAAAAACTGTGATCTATTTTAGTAGTTGTTATCACACTTAAAAACCGAGATATATTATAATTTCAATCACACCTAAAAAAGTGTGATCTATTATAATTTCAACACATTTAAAAATTTTGATCTATTTTAGTAGTTGTTATCACACTTAAAAACCGAGATATATTATAATTTCAATCACACCTAAAAAAGTGTGATCATTCTTTTTTTTCGAAAACAAAATAAACGTACACATAGTTTTTGTTGCCACTGGGACTCGAACCCAGATACTCTGGATTAAGGAACCACACTAATTACCGCTGGGCCGATGCCTACTTCATTATCATTTTTGGCCACACTAATCTAAAATATCATTATAAAATATCATATTATTTTAATCACAGTTAAAAATCGTGATTGATTGATGTTTTTGTCTCATTTTTTCTAGAAACCGTGATAATAAAAATTATGATATATTTTAGTTGTTATCACACTTAAAAACCGAGATCTATTATAATTCAACACATTTAAAAACTGTGATTTATTTTAGTTGTTATCACACTTAAAAATCGTGATCTATTATAGTTGTAATCACACTTAAAAACCGAGATCGATTATAATTTCAACACATTTAAAAACTGTGATCGATTTTAGTAGTTGTTATCACACTTAAAAGCCGAGATCTATTATTATTTCAATCACACCTAAAAAAGTGTGATCATTTTTTTTTCACACCTAATAACTGTGATAAAAAAATTAAGTGTGATAAATATACATTTTACTTGTCTCGGTTTTTTAAAAGTGTGATCCTTATCTTTAGATAAATGTGATCTATGTCTCTTTTCTTGTTAGTGGATATAATTTGTCTCACTTTTTCTATAGTTGTGACAAAAATATCATGAATTCGATCACGCTTTAAAATGAGATTAATTGACATAATTTATCTCACTTTTTTTAATAACGTGATAAAAATATCGCACTAATTTAGTCACAGATTAAAAGTGTGATTGATCGAGATAATTTATCTCCTTTTTTGAATAATCGTGACAAAAATATCATATCAATTACACATCATTTGTTTGTGAGATTGATTGATATATTTTATCTCGCTTATTAGAAACTGTGATAGAAATATCATATCAATTCAATCACATTTTAAAAATGAGATTGATTGAAATAATTTATCTCGGTTTTCAATAACTATGATGAAAAATCATATCAAGTAAGTCATACTTTAAAATGAGATTGATTAATATAACTTATCTCGCTTTTTCATAAGTGTGATAGAAAGTTGTAAATGTGATATATATATTTTCGTTGTCTCGGCTTTATTGAAACTGTGATTGTTATCTTATCTTAAGTGTGACATATATCCTATTTTGTAGTAGTGAAGGCTAAAACAAACAAACTATATATATACATATATATACACACACTCTTACTGTTAGGGGGTTAGGTTTCAGAATTATTATATAGCTACTGTACATTTTGTACAAGAATGGTGTCCCACTTATGTGTTCCCACGTGGTAAAAAGAACAATCATTGGAGCCATTTTCTTGATTTCTTGGAGAAATTAACAACTTTTCACTTTAATAGTGTCAATGTCATGTGGTGTGTTGACACATCCACTACATCATATCTACACTACATATTCATTATATATTTTTATCTATTGATTATAATAAGATATATTTTAATCAATCACCCAACACTTTCATCAATGATCAAAAAGCATGTAGTGATTATACACTACAAATTATATAGTGCACATATTATTTTTCAGGTCATAATTAGAATACAAGCAAGCAGTTTGAAATTATATTATTATTCTAGAATTATTCGAATTTCTTTTTAAACATTAGAAAAAGATGTTTTCAAATGTGTTCATGTTATATGTATTCATTGCAAATAAAACTAACTTATATGTGTTATATATTGGTTTATAAAAACACCTAAATTACATGTGTTCTTTACATCATAATTACTCAATTTTTTTCTATAGTTGATGAGCTTAAAGACCTAAAAGTAAAGCATAAGCTAATTTCTCAAATCCTCAGCAAGAATAGCTTCAATTTCCTCCGGGGGAATCCTCAACTCTGGCCATAACATTGGTAGCCCGGTTAGACTCTATGGGTTTGTAATTAAGTCACCCAAGGCAGGCCCATCAGTGAGGCCTGTGAGACCCGGGTCTTAAGCCCAACGGTACATGTTTCACTAAAAGGAAAAAAAAATTCGTGTAGATTCAATCCGATCCAACCTAATATAATATGTTAATTTTTTTTTTATAAGGGCCCAATTTTTTTTTTTACTCCAATTGATAAAAGTCCCGATAAAAAATTTACTTCACCCAAATATACAAACAAGTTTTTTTTTTTTGTTTTATCAATATTATTAATTTATTATATATATATCTATATAATATATTAAAAAAATCACACACAAAATAAATAAAACAAACTTATTATATATATCTACAGTGACTTGTTTGAATCAAACTCGAGGAAACCCAAAGTTTTTCTGACGATGTTGTCAAACTTATGAATTTTCGTCTGCATACTTATGCCTTTTATAGGTTGCAAGTACCCCATAAACGAATGGAGGTAATCCTTGCACGAAAGGGTAAGGTTGTCACTGTTCACCGGATGAAAACATGCAACACTTACATGAAAGGGTAAGTACATATCAGTTCGAAAATGCATGTATCTGAAAATGCATATCCCTTCATGAACTGATGCATGTATCGAACCCCGTTTCATTGCGATACTATTAATTCGTACGGCAACTCGTATGCAAACGATAACCAAAACATTTACTTATGAAAAAATATCTAACAATAAGTATGTTTAAAAAAAAAAAATTCAACTAAAAGACCCAATTCCGAGACTTGGTCTTAAGCCCAATAAAAGCGAGGGCCGGCCCTGAAGTCACCCTACTATCTTCACTTATGCTCCTTATGTTGATGGCTATCACTGCAGTTAAAGAGTCAGATTCAACCTCATTGTCACTGTTCGTTTTGTATATGAGTGAGAACTCATCATTCTGTTCAGACAAGAAAAAAGAACGATCATGGTTGGAGTAATTTAAGCTCTTGTTTTCTTCAAGAATTTATGATTTCTTTGATTTTTGTTTGATAAGCTTAACTTATTATGATTAAAGATATAAAAATATATTGAGTTACTCGTTATACGTAAGTGATTATGACAATAGAATTACCCATCGAATACATGATTGCATAGAAAGTGAAGGAGATCATCGAATACATGATTGCATAGAATTACTCAAATCAAACTTTCTAATAATGATAAGCTTAGATATATTGTTCATCCATGCCATATATTCATATTCATGTTCTTTGAAGATCTTCCAAATGATTATATGCGAATTCAAAAAAACAAATGATTATATGCTTCTTGAAGTTCTATCAAATTACTTCATGCTTTTGAACATAAGAAAGAAATAATTTAAAACACTTGCATAAGATACTCGATCTTAACAAATTTTTTATTTTACAGTTTCAATACTATATTTTCGAATTTACAGAATAGTTATCCAATATAAAATGTAATAGATTCTTTATTTTTATAGAATTTGGATGAATTGATAAGTAATTTGTTTGCTTAAAATAGATAAATGCTGTAATATAAAGAAAATATTACAAAACATGTACATTATACCGAAAAATAGAGTTTTTCATTACATTGTTTTTTTTCTTCTTAAATCCGATGTTGAAATTTTAAAAATACAGCTTTCAAATCATTTACATTTTCTGCTGCAAGTGCTCTTAAAAGTAGGGGTGGCATCGGGTCAGGACCCGACCCGTAAACCTTCTACCCGAACCCGTCCTGACAAAATTTGGGATTCCATTTTTCTTCCCGAGCCTGTACTCGATAAGCGTCGGGTCCCAACAATCAGGATACCCGAATGTTCAGGATCCCGTCGGGTCGGGATTGAATGTGTCGAACATATGATCTTAAAAAATAGTCATGTTAATATAAAAAAATTACAACAATTACTTAATCAAAACAATACTTCAGAAGGTGGGGGCCGGAGAAATAAGTTAACAAATGTCAGCGGCGATAAATGTGGAGGCGGGTGGCTTTTGTAGGAAGAACACACCGAAATATTAGAGGCAGAAGAGAGGTGCATAGAAAGTGAGAAACGACGAAAACAGAGAGTGTAGTATGTTTATGTTTTTAGTATTTAGAGTTGTTGGTATTCATATCGAGATGGAAAATGTTATATATATATATATATATATATATATATATATATATATATATATATATATGGGTCGGGTCGGGATGCCGTTGTGATTGAGTTTTATACCCGATCCCTTTCCCGCACTTTTTTGGGTCGGGAAAGATCCTGAAATTTCGGGTTGGGAAATTTCCGGGTTCAGGATATTTCGGGACGGGATTCGGGATGGGTCGGGATTATCTGTAAATTAACCATACGATAGAAGACACATGATCAATCTCATATCATCTTTCGGTAGCTAGTTTATTTAGGTGGTTTGTAAACATATAAATTAGTGAGAAACCAAATAATCACAAATAAAAGTCGATGAGATTATGAAACATTTTTTGTTTGATAGACATAATATTGATTTTGAGAGTGAACATATCATTTTCCTAATACATGTAAACTTTCAATCCATCCGAACGAAAGTGCGCACCCTACAAACCACACTGACAATGCATATAAAACTTAGTACTCCCTCTGTCCTAAAACATAAGCCCGTTTAGACTTTTCACATGGTTTAAGAAAGTGGGTGGGTGTTATAAATCTTAAAGTTAAAAATCTATAATATCATTTGACTACTGTTAATATAATAGTTGTAAAGTTATTAAAAGTTGATGGATTGATAATAAAGTAAATGTAAGGTAAAGAATAATGCAATAAATTAATACACTATTGGTATACTCAAACGGATTTATATTTTTGGACGGATAGAGAGAATTTAATAAATTTTTAAGACGTTGCATGTATGTAAAATTGTCCACATTTTCTCCCAAGCTTTTTTTCTATAAAACAAATGAAGATATGTATAGATGACCGCAAGATTTCAATAGTAAAAATCCGAGAAAGTCTTGCATACTCACTTTATTCTTTGCGAAATAGTATGTTCACCGTAAAACACCTGCGTTTTTTTTTTATAGTGTAAATAACATTTACATTGAAAATAGTTGCTCCGTAATTAAAGAATGAAAATGACGCCCTAAAAACCCAGCACATGTTTTTGAACTTTTTAATACTAGTAAATTTTACTTTCATTGAGTAATTAAACATTTAATTTACAAGTACCACTTATACTATATAAATTTACAAGGACCACTTACTATATCAATTTATAAAAGTTGGCGAGTGACAAATTTGTTATGAAATAAAGAAACATTTCTCACATTTACCCTTGTGTTGGATATTAGCCTAGCAGTATTTTTTCTTAATTTTGAGACAATTATTATTGGAAATAATTAATTAGTTCACCATTGTTATTGGATTACTAATTTTGGCAATTATTGAGGCCATGTAGGACATTGATAAAGGAGGTCGGATCCTCTCGCTGTGGCGGATTCACAAAGAGACGGTGTTAATGACGCCAAAACGGCGTCGTTTTGAGTCTAAGAGGCGTCGTGTTGGTTCAGAGTTATAAAAAAGAAAAGAAAAACACACACAGCAAAACGGCGTCGTTTTGTGTCGAAACGACGCCATTTTGATCACAGCACAGCAGGAGCGGACTTACAGCAGACGATCCCAATTCATTGATAAAGACCTTGGCGGTTAGCCATAGCTTACACTACTCTTCTCGGTTATAATTTTCTTAAATATATTTAAAAAAATCGAGAATAATATACTTCTATATATATAAAAGATATGTAAAATGATCTGAACTATAACTAAAAATCCAATAAATTAAAAGTACCCGACAGGTCGATCATGAATTATGTATATTTTATATAATCCAAATAGTGTAAAATTATATATCATTTTTTAAATAAATATTTTTGTTGAACAAATCTTGAGAATTGGTCCACATGCACTTATTGTGGCAACAAAATTACATCACTTATTACGTGGAAATATAATAATGAAGATTAAACAAATAGTTTACTACTCAAATGTGCTAATGATTTTAGACGGCCCGTACCAAGTAAAAGTCGGGTTTACTTAATTTGAAAACGACCCAAAATGAAAAAGTAAATTAATGTATTACTATTTTTCGTGGGAAAATTAGGGGGAGTGATTTAAAAAGATAAAAAAAAGGAGGAAAATAGGAATCGTGATAGTGAAAATATAAATTGGGTGATAATGACAAATCCACTGTTCATAACACCAAATCCATCGCTTTCTTTGCAGCTGAATCGACCTTAAATCTATTGTTTCACTATCGATTGGAATAAGAGACACGTTTTTTACCCAAAAAATTCCACCTCTTTTTTCTCTATTTCCATATTCAAATTGTCTTTTTTAACAATAAACCCGGAAAATTATTGGTTTACTTAAGACATCGTATAAACAATCAATTCAAACCAGAAAAGTTTACTACAAATAATTAAATATGACTCATGATATTTGTAATAATAGAGAATTTTTTTTTGTGGTTTATCCATGCATGGATAGTATTAAAAGTTTAAGAGAAAGTTAGGGAATAATCCACCTTTTACTACCTAATTAGATTCTAATCCAGACTTCATTTTTTAGTTGCAATAAGGACAAAGTAATTTTGTTTAGACTAAATTGCCCTTCACTCAAACAAAGCAGATTAGTATTGCCTCGCGTACTAGAATCGCGGACAACAGCAAGAGCCATAAACTCTGTTCGCTTGTACATCAAAAGAGGAAAAATTTGCAACAAATCAAGCTATGTTCGCATGTTCAGCAAATTCAAGCTCCTTCGTCTTCTCCTCCAATTCAAGCTTTGGCAGCGGCGGTGGTGGTTTCTCATCCTCTGACAACAATCCTTTCTTTTGCAGGAAAAAAATTCAACAATTATGCTGAAGAAATCAAATTCTTCAACAATGAGCGAGATATAATAGATCGTAGGCAGCATTACGAGAACGAAAGCTAGGGCTTTGAAGCTATACAACGATTTTAAAAATGGCATGGAGTCCGCACAAAGAGTAAGTAACTCTCTGTGTCCCTTCAATAAATATTCAGTAATTTGGCTTGTAATCTCGACGATTAGAAAGTTCTTTCGTATCTGGGAATTATTATTAATTTGGGAAGTTTTGCTTTTAAATTTTTACTGTAGTTCAATGTTCACGAATTTAATTCATTGTTTTTCTGTCACTCTATTTAATAAATTGGCATAATTTTGAATGTTGTCTAGACGACTGTAGTTCAATTCAATGTTCACGGATTGCTGGTATGAATTCATAACCAGCAAATATCAATTATTTAAGTTTTTGTTAAAGGATGTAGCCCTTACTTAGCGCGCCCCGCTGTTAATGTACCTTTTCCCAAGCAATGTGACATAAATTTTGTTCTTTTTATCATCTAAGGTAGTTACCATTTGAAGTATTTTTCAATAGGCTTGAAAAAATGGTTTATGTTTGTATTTGAAATGCAAAGTATAGATGAACGGGTGATATGAGAAGTATAATTTTGGTTTTTGTTTGTATTTAGTAATGTGATTCCGCAAACCTTTAGATTGTTTTTTTTATAAAAGTAAACCTTCAACTTTTTCAGTAGACATTAATCTCATGAGAATGCATAAATGCAAGGCAAGTTGTTCCCTGCATTATGGAGTTTGCTTCTAGTTGTATTTTTAGGTGCTTAGATAATCCTTTCCTTGGTGTAACTTAATTATCATATATGTTGATGTTAAAATTGTTTATCATATATGTTGTAAGTTTTTTTTCCATTGTGATTGAATGTGTTATTTGAAAATACACAAGATTTTTGGGTGTTAATGTGATTGCATTATTGTTCAAATGATTTTTAGTTGACGGTTTGCTTACATTTTAATCCATAAAGGAATAGGTTGTCGGTGTTGTTGTAAAGCTTGCCGAGTCTATGATTTTTGGCTAGTCCCATACTATTAATGGTAATAGTAATGGTAATGGTGTTATTGTGTTTGTTAATAAAACATGTTCATGTGATAATCGACATCGTGATATTGATCATCGATGCTTTGATCTTGTGATTGTGATACGATCTTGTGATACCGATCTTGTGATATCGATCATCGATACCGTGTTACTGATATTATAGGCTCATTCTCTCATTTTTAATACAAAATGCAGTTCAATGTGGAAACAATTGAAGTAAATGGAGAAAATGCAGCTCCATTGTTTGAATTTATGAAGAAAGGCAACAAGTTCAATGGACTTATGCAAAGTTCCTAGCCAGTTGATATATAAGAATCAGCAGCGTGTTTCACATCAGAGCTTCCATTTTGAGGGAGTGCAAAGAGCTTGGGAATGCTGTACTTGATGTTGTTGCAGCTAATAGACTTTTTCGTGGCGTTTTAGTTTATTTTCGGAGCTTTAATTTTGTCTTGCTGATGCTTCTTCTCACATGTTGGTGGTTATTTTTTGCGATGAGCGAGACAAGTACTATATGTTCATTATAACAATATTTTTGCATTCTGGAAACTACTAGTATTATATTTAAATGTTTTAGATCAGACGTGATGCTATTGAACCTTGAACTACATCTGTTACTGTTACTGTGATACCGATACTAATAATGTGATATTGATATTGATACTGTGGTACTGATACTGATACTTTGATACTGATAATGTGATATTGATACTGATACTATGATACTGATACTATGATACTGATAATGATACTGATACTGATACTGGGATACTGATACTGTGTTAGTGTAAACGCTGTGATTAAATTCGGTTTTCAAAAACTACGTTGAAAGGGTATCGTATGAGATCTCAAAATGGAGAGAAAAAAATATAAACTTTGGTGAAAGAATTTTGATGATCGGTGTTCTAAATCAAAAGTTACGGTCGTTTATAAGATGTTTTCAAATGTGTTCATGTTATATGTATTCATTGCAAATAAAACTAACTTATATGTGTTATATACTTGTTTATAAAAACACCTAAATTACATGTGTTCTTTACATCATAATTACTCAATTTTTTTCTATAGTTGACGAGCTTAAAGACCTAAAAGTAAAGCATAAGCTAGTTTCTCAAATCCTCAGCAAGAATAGCTTCAATTTCCTCCGGGGGAATCCTCAAATCTGGCCATAACATTGGTAGCCCGGTTAGACTCTATGGGTTTGTAATTAAGTCACCCAAGGCCGGCCCATCAGTGAGGCCTGTGAGACCCGGGTCTTAAGCCCAATGGTACATGTTTCACTAAAAGGAAAAAAAATTCGTGTAGATTCAATCCGATCTAACCTAATATAATATGTTAATTTTTTTTGATAAAGGCCCAATTTTTTTTTTACTCCAATTGATAAAGGTCCCGATAAAAAAATTACTTCACCCAAATATACAAACACGTTTTTTTTGTTTTATCTATATTATTAATTTATTATATATATCTATATTATATATATAAAAAAGCACACACAAAATAAATAAAACAAACTTATTATATATATCTACAGTGACTTGTTTGAATCAAACCCGAGGAAACTCAAAGTTTTTCTGATGATGTTGTCAAACTTATGAATTTTCGTCTGCATACTTATGCCTTTTATAGGTTGCAAGTACCCCATAAACGAATGGAGGTAATCCTTGCACGAAAGGGTAGGGTTGTCACTGTTCACCGGATGAAAACATGCAACACTTACACGAAAGGGTAAGTACATATCAGTTCGAAAATGCATGTATCTGAAAATGCATATCCCTTCATGAACTGATGCATGTATCAAACCCCGTTTCGTTGTGAGACTATTAATTCATACGGCAACTCGTATGCAAACGATTACCAAAATATTTATTTATGAAAAAATATCTAATAATAAGTATGTTTTAAAAAAAACAATTTCAACTAAAAGACCCAATTCGGGGACTTGGTCTTAAGCCCAATAAAAGCGAGGGCCGGCCCTAAAATCACCCTACTATCTTCACTTATGCTCCTTATGTTGATGGCTATCACTGCAGTTAAAGAATCAGATTCAACCTCATTGTCACTGTTCGTTTTGTATATGAGTGAGAACTCATCATTGTGTTCAGACAAGAAAAAAGAACGATCATGGTTGGAGTAATTTAAGCTCTTGTTTTCTTCAAGAATTTATGATTTCTTTGATTTTTGTTTGATAAGCTTAACTTATTATGATTAAAGATATAAAAATATATTGAGTTACTCGTTATACGTAAGTGATTATGACAATAGAATTACCCATCGAATACATGATTGTATAGAAAGTGAAGGAGATCATCAAATCATGTCCCTCAAATCAAACTTTCTAATAATGATAAGCTTAGATATATTGTTCATCCATGCCATATATTCATATTCATGTTCTTTGAAGATCTTCCAAATGATTATATGCGAATTCAAAAAAACAAATGATTATATGCTTCTTGAAGTTCTATCAAATTACTTTATGCTTTTGAACATAAGAAAGAAATAATTTAGAACACTTGCATAAGATACTCGATCTTAACAAATTTTTTATTTTACAGTTTCAATACTATATTTTCGAATTTACAGAATAGTTATCCAATATAAAATACAACAGATTCTTTATTTTTATAGAATTTGGATGAATTGATAAGTAATTTGTTTTCTTAACATAGATTAATGCGGTAATATAAAGAAAATATTACAAAACATGTACATTATACCGTAAAATAGAGTTTTTCATTACACTGTTTTTTTTCCTCTTAAATCCGAATGTTGAAATTTTAAAAATACAGCTTTCAAATCATTTGCATTTTATGCTGCAAGTGCTCTTAAAAGCAGGGGTGGCATCGGGTCAGTACCCGACCCGTAAACCTTCTACCCGAACCCGTCCCGACAAAATTCGGGATTCCATTTTTCTTCCCGAGCCTGTACTCGATAAGCTTCGGGTCTCGACAATCAGGATACCCGAATGTTCAGGATCCCGTCGGGTCGGGATTGAATGTGTCGAACATATGATCTTAAAAAATAGTCATGTTAATATAAAAAAATTACAACAATTACTTAATCAAAACAATACTTGAAAGGTGGGGGCGGAGAAATGAGTTAACAAATGACGACGAGTCATTTGCCGGTGGAGGCGGGTGGCTTTTGTGAGGAAGAACACTCAAATATTAGAGGCGTAAGAGAGTGCATAGAAAGTGAGAAACGCACAAACAGAGAGTGTAGTATGTTTATGTTTTTAGTATTTACGGTTGTTGGTATTCATATCGAGATGGAAAATGTTATATATATATATATATATATATATATATATATATATATATATATATATATATATATATATATATATATATATATATATATATGGGTCGGGTCGGGATGCCGTTGTGATTGAGTTTTATACCCGATCCCTTTCCCGAACTTTTTGGGTCGGGAAAGATCCTGAAATTTCGGGTTGGGAAATTTCCGGGTTCAGGATTTTTCGGGACGGGATTCGGGATGGGTCGGGATTATCGGGAAATTAACCATACGATAGAAGACACATGATCAATCTCATATCATCTTTCGGTAGCAAGTTTATTTAGGTGGTTTGTAAACATATAAATTAGTGTGAAACCAAATAATCACAGTGAAAGTCAGACTGAGATTATGAAACATTTTTTTGTTTGATAGACATTATATTGATTTTGAGAGTGAACATATCATTTTCCTAATACATGTAAACTTTCAATCCATCCGAACGAAAGTGCGCACCCTACAAACCACACTGACAATGCATATAAAACTTAGTACTCCCTCTGTCCTAAAACATAAGCCCGTTTAGACTTTTCACATATAAATCTTAAAGTTAAAAATCTATAATATCATTTGACTACTGTTAATATAATAGTTGTAAAGTTATTAAAAGTTGATGGATTGATAATAAAGTAAAGGTAAAGTAAAGAATAATGCAATAAATTAATACATTATTGGTATACTCAAACGGATTTATATTTTAGGACGGATAGAGAGAATTTAATAAAATTTTAAGACGTTGCATGTATGTAAAATTGTCCACATTTTCTCCCAAGCTTTTTTTTCTATAAAACAAATGAAGATATGTATAGATGACCGCAAGATTTCAAGAGTAAAAATCCGAGAAAGTCTTGCATACTCACTTCATTCTTTGTGAAATAGTATTTTCACCTTAAAACACCAGCGTTTTTTTTAGTGTAAATAACATTTACATTGAAAATAGTTGCTCCGTAATTAAAGAATGAAAATGACGCCCTAAAAACCCAGCACATGTTTTTGAACTTTTTAATACTAGTAAATTTTACTTTCATTGAGTAATTAAACATTTAATTTACAAGTACCACTTATACTATATAAATTTACAAGGACCACTTACTATATCAATTTATAAAAGTTGGCGAGTGACAAATTTGTTATGAAATAAAGAAACATTTCTCACATTTACCCTTGTGTTGGATATTAGCCTAGCAGTATTTTTCTTAATTTTGAGACAATTATTATTGGAAATAATTAATTAGTTCACCATTGTTATTGGATTACTAATTTTGGCAATTATTGAGGCCATGTAGGACATTGATAAAGGAGGTCGGTTCCTCTCTGCTGTGGCGGATTCACAATGAGACGTTGTTGTGACGCCAAAACGGCGTCGTTTTTGAGTCTAAGAGGCGCCGTGTTGGTTCAGAGTTATAAAAAAGAAAAACACACAAAGCAAAAGCGGCATCGTTTTGTGTCGAAACGACGCCATTTTGATCACAAAGACAAAGAGGAGAGCGGACTTACAAAGAGACGATCCCAATTCATTGATAAAGACCTTGGCGGTTAGCCATAGCTTACACTACTCTTCTCGGTTATAATTTTCTTAAATATATTAAAAAAAGCGAGAATAATATAATTCTATATATATAAAAGATATCTAAAATGATCTGAACTATAACTAAAAACCCAATAAATTAAAAGTACCCGACAGGTCGATCATGAATTATGTATAGTTTATATAATTCAAATAGTGTAAAATTATATATCATTTTTTTAAATAAATATTTTTGTTGAACAAATCTTGAGAATTGGTCCACATGCACTTATTTTGGCAACAAAATTACATCACTTATTACGTGGAAATATAATAATGAAGATTAAACAAATAGTTTACTACTCAAATGTGCTAATGATTTTTTTTTTTTTTTTTAGAAGGTGCATTCATAAAATTAGTCAATGTCCGCATTAATAGCGGAAAGGATTACAGGTGGGGGTTTAGTACCCCAATAGTGCAAATTATTACAATCAAAAGAGAAGAAAAACCCTAATGTGCTAATGATTTTAGACAGCCCGTACCAAGTAATAATCGAGTTTACTTAATTTGAAAACGACCTAAAATGAAAAAGTAAATTAATGTATTACTATTTTTCGTGGGAAAATTAAGGGGAGTGATTTAAAAAGACAAAAAAAGAGGAGGAAAATAGGAATCGGGATAGTAAAAATATAAATTGGGTGATAAGGACAAATCCACTGTTCATAACCCTAAATCCACTGTTTGCTGCAGTGGAACTGACCTTAAATCTACTGTTTCACTATCAATGGAATAAGGACATGTCATTTTTACCCGAAAAAAAATTCCACTGCCCTTTTTCTCTATTTCTATGTTCAAATTGTCTTTTTTAACAATAAACCTGGAAAATTATTTGTTTACATAAGACATCGCATAAACAATCAATTCAAACCAGAATAGTTTACTACAAATAATTAATTATTACTCATGATATTTGTAATAATAGAGAATATTTTTTTGTGGTTTATCCATGCATGGATAGTATTAAAAGTTTTAGAGAAAGTTAGGGAATAATCCACCTTTTACTACCTAATTAGATTCTAATCCAGACTTCATTTTTTAGTTGCAATAAGGACAAAGTAATTTTGTTTAGACTAAATCGTCCTCCACTCAAACAAAGCAGATTAGTATTGCCTCGCGTACTAGAGTCGCGGACAACAGCAAGAGCCATAAACTTGTTCCCTTGTACATCAAAAGAGGAAAAATTTGCAACAAATCAAGCTATGTTCGCATGTTCAGCAAATTCAATCTCCTTCGTCTTCTCCTCCAATTCAAGCTTTGGCAGCGGCGGTGGTGGTTTCTCATCCTCTGACAACAATCCTTTCTTTTGCAGGAAAAAAATTCAACAATTATGCTGAAGAAATTAAATTCTTCAACAATGAGCGAGATATAATAGATCGTAGGCAGCATTACGAGAACGAAAGCTAGGGCTTTGAAGCTATACAATGATTTTAAAAATGGCATGGAGTCCGCACAAAGAGTAAGTGTGGAAATATTATATTACATTGTTGTAATTATAAATCGTTACATTGTTGTAATTATAAATCGTTAAATTGTAACATGTTACTTATGTATCTAGAGACATATTAATTGTATTGAATAAACAATTAATATGTCCTAAAGTCATAAAGTAACTCTGGTTTGTCCTATTATGTAATAGCCAACTCTGGCATTTATTACTAGCCGGCTCTAGTAACTTTTACTTTACTAGCTAGGACCTTTACATGCTTGTATCTATTTATACCCTTTCTTCACACATGAATAAACAAGTTGAAATTTACTCAAGTATTATTACTTTCTCAAACTCTCTTCATGGTATCAGAGACTTAAAATCCTGAATCCGCTGCAAAATCTCCCTAACTCTTTGGAACATCTCATCTCATATCAAGAATGTCTTCATTATCTCAAGCTTCCTCACCTCAAGAGAGTCCAGTACTCAAGCAGACCGGGTCACCGAAAACCATTCATTTACAAATCACCCAGACTTGATGGCAATAACTACTCTTTGGGTCAAGATCTATGAAAATGTATATCTCGAGGCCGAGCAAGATGGGATACTTGTCCGGCTCCAAACTCCGCCTGCTGAATCGACCCCAAGTTTGAAGCATGGGATACAGAAAATAACCAAGTCATGACCATCCTCACGAGGTCAATGACAAAAGAGATCGATGAGAACTTGATGTATGATCTTCGCAAAGGAAATGCAGGACAATGCCGAGACCTTTACTCAAAAAAGGACAATACATCCGAGGTCTATGATCTTGAAGCTCAAATCCAAAATTGCAGGCAAGGGATCTGCATGCGTAACTCAAGATTTCAACCAACTATCTAAGGCATGGCAACACCTAGATATGTTGGAAATTCACCCATGGAAGGAGGTAGAGGATGCTGCCTTATACAAGAATATCATTGAGAAGAAGAGGGTATTCAAGTTCCTTACAGGATCGAACTCATCCCTTGATGATGTTAGAGGTAGAGTTCTTGCTACTAAACCTCTCCCCAAGATCAAATCTGTGTTTCTTTGAAGTCAAACATGAGGAAAGCGGGAGGAAAGTAATCTTTGCAAAGCAACCCTGCTGATCACCCTACTAATAGCTCAGCAATGTTGGTGGTCAGGAAGCCTACTGAGGTTACTGAGATTTACAGGAACCCTACTGAGAAGGTAGGAAAATTGTTCTGTGACCACTGCAAATGCACAAATCACACCAAGGACACTTGTTGGAAACTACATGGTAAGCCTAACTCTTTTAAACCCTCCAAACCAACCAAGGAGAGTCAGGGCAGGCATGTCAGTGAAGAAGGGAACAAAGATATCAGGTTGGATGCTCAGTTTGCTGCCTTCAAAGCCTTCATTGCTCAACAAAAGGAAGGTAGTTCTATCACTGACATAGCTACTCATGCTAAAACAGGTATATTCAACTCACCTCTTAGTAATGATACTTGGATTGTTGATTCTGGGGCCTCATCCCATATGACTGGTAACAAGAGTCTCATATCTCAGTTTAGGCCTTGTCATCAAACCCACATTATTAGGATTGTTGATGGATCTATTTCATGTGCACAAGGTTTTGGAAATGTTAAACTAACTGATAAGATATACCTTCAGGATGTCCTATTTGTTCCAAAATTAGATCAGAACCTTATATCATCAAGAGACTCACTAAAGACCTAAATTGGGCAAATCTTGTTTAATGACAATCAGTGTATTTTCCAGATCTTTCTTCACGAGGAAGTGATTGGGAGAGCTAAAGCACACTTTCAGGATCATTTATGGTAAACCTGTGAAGACAGAAGATTGAAGATTGAAACTGCCTCAGCAGCCTGCACCCAAACCTTAGACAATATCATGTTACGGCATTATAGACTAGGTCATCCAAGTTTTGGTTATTTAAAGTCTTTATTTCCTGAATTGTTTAAAGGATGTAACCTCATTAACCTTCAATATGATATTTGTCTGTTTGCTAAACTTACTAAGTTTGTGTATACTAAATTACCTTACTTGCCTTCCACACCTTTCACTCTAATACATAGTAATGTATGGGGACCTTCAAGAGTTAAAAGTATAACAGGGAAGAGGTGGTTTGTCACCTTCATAGATGATCACACCAGGATCACATGGTCAAGCTTATGAAAGATAAATCAAGTTGGAACCATCTTCCAAGAATTCTATAATATGGTATCCACTCAATTTGACACTAAGATTAAAATCTTAAAAGCAGATAATGCCCTGGAATACTATGAGTCCAACCTCAAGACCTTCCCGAATGATAAAGGGATTATTCACTCCAAGAGTCGTGTAGAGACACCTCAAAGAAAATGGGGTTCTTTGAGAGGAAGAACAGGCACTTACCGGAGATGGCTAGATCAGTCATGTTCACCACACATGTGCCTAAATATATGTGGGGTGAAGCCATATTAATCGCCACATACCGATCAACAAAGTTACCCAAAGAGAGTAGGATTCCAGACTCCCATTCAAACCCTCGCGACAACTCATCCATGTCCTCACCTCATTCTTTGACTTGCCTCCAAAGATCTTTGGATGTACTGTGTTTGTCTATATTCATGCCCAACACAGAAGCAAACTTGATCCCAAAGCTCATAAGTTCATCTTCATAGGCTATGCAAAAGACATGAAAGGTTACAAGTGTTATTCTCCCATCGACAAAAGATTTTACAATTCTATGGATGTAAAATTCTTTGAAAGAACTCCGTACTACAAAGAAACCCTCTTTGAGACAATCCACAGATGGAAACCTTATTGAAATTGAGATCACTCCAATCCTCAACCTACTCCTCGGCCAGACTCGATACTCAACAACCTCATCGCACCTCAAATAGATTCTGAACCTCAAGCCATCTGCATCGAGCCCCAAAGATCTCATCGAACCTCAAGAGCCTCATCGAGCCTCTCGAACCTCGGCAGCCTCATCGAACCCATCAACCTCGGCAGAGTCTCATCGAACCTTCTCGAACCTCAAGCAGCCTCCCGAGCCTCATGACCTGCTCATTCTATCGATATTGATGATGACCCATTATTGTCGGGGAAGGAAAGAGATCATGCACTAATCACTCTATTCATACTTATGTGTCTTATGATCACTTGTCACCTTCTTTTGCTATGTTTACACAGACTTGGATACTCACTCTATTCCTAAGAATATACAGAAGCTCTCCAACATGATAAGTGGCGTGTAGCTGTCAAAACCTGAAATGATCGCTCTCTTGACAACCATACTTGGGACCTCACCACTCTCCCACATGGAAAGAAGACAGTCAGATGTAAATGACTGTTCACTATCAAGTACAATGCTGATGGTACTATTGACAAATACAAAGCTAGACTGGTTGCAAGGGGATTCACTCAAACATGTGGACTTGACTACAAAGAGACCTTTGCACCTGTGGGCAAAGCTAAACACTCGTCAGTCTTGATCTCACTTGTCATCCAACTTGATCGCCTCTCCACCAATTGGATATCAAGAATGCTTTCCTAAATGGTGACCTTCTGAGGAAGTCTATATGAATGTACCTCCTGGTTTTGTCAACACTCACACTCAAGGGATAGTTTGCAAATTGAGGAAATCTCTATATGGCCTAAAGCAGTCCCCTGGAGCCTGGTTTGGCAAACTTACTACTGTGGTTAAAGCTGTTGGATATCATCAATGCAACTCAGATCACACCATGTTTATCAAAACAACCAACGAGAAAAGATCCATTCTTATTGTCTATGTGGATGATATCATCCTTACTGGTGATGACCCTGCTGAGCTCCAACAATTGAAGACCCTGCTGGCCAAAGTATTTGAAGTTAAAGATTTGGGCTCCCTCAAGTACTTTCTTGGTATGGAAATAGCAAGAAGCAGCCAGGAGTATATCTGTCTCACGAGGAGAAGTATATACTGAGACCTCTTTGAAGAAATCGGCATGCTAGGTGCAAACCGCTATCTCTCCAGGTAGACCACAATAATCCATCGGTACATGGTAATGTTCTTTGAAGAAAGGAACAATATCGATACACTTGTAGGAAACTCATCTATCTCTCTCATACAAGACTGATATTGCATATGGAGTTAGCCTTGTCGCCGCTTCATGCATTGCCCTCTCGAGCACCATTGGGATCTTTGTCTACGAGAATACTCAGATACTTGAAGTCCACTCTGCCGAGGCCTACACTTCACTAAGTCTACCGACAGATCAATGAAGGTCTATATTGATCTTGGATCGGGCCGGGTTGCCGCATAGACAAAAGATCTACCACAGGCTATTGCACATATGTATGGGGTAATATTGTCACTTGGAGAAGCAAGAAACAACCTATGTCTCTAGAAGAAGTGCTGAAGCTGAACTCAGGGCACTGGTTTTGGGCATTTGTGAAGCATTATGGCTGAAAAGAGTCCTTCTCGACCTTCAAAGACTTCCTCAGAACTCGTCATACTCTGCTTTGTGACAATAATTCAGCTTTATGCATGGCAGAGGACCCAGTCCATCATGATAAAACCAAACATATGGATATTGACAGACATTTCCTTATAGAGAAGATTGATGCCAAGATCATTCAACTTCAGTATGTTCCCTTAGCAGACCAAAATGCTGATATTCTCACCAAGGCAATCCCACCGCTTATGTTCAGCAGACTGAGTAGCAAACTTGGCTGTATTGACATATACAACCCAGTTTGAGGGGGGGTGTGGAAATATTATATTACATTGTTGTAATTATAAATCGTTACATTGTTGTAATTATAAATCGTTACATTGTAACATGTTACTTATGTATCAAGAGACATATTAATTGTATTGAATAAACAATTATGAAGAGAGTTTGAGAAAGTAATAATACTTGAGTAAACTTCAACTTGTTTATTCATGTGTGAAAAAAGGGTATAAATAGATATAAGCATGTAAATGTCCTAGCTAGTAAAGTAAAAGTTACTAGAGCCGGCTAGTATTAAATGCTAGAGTCGGCTATTACATAATAGGACAAACTAGAGTTACTTTATGACTTTAGGACATATTAATTGTTTATTCAATACAATTAATATCAATTAATATGTCTCTTGATACATAAGTGACATGTTACAATGTAACGATTTATAATTACAACAATGTAATATAATATTTCCACACCCCCCTCAATCTGGGTTGTATATGTCAATCACCCAAGTTTGCTACTCATCTCGAACATATGCAAAGGGAATTGCCTTGGTGAGAATATCGAAGATTTTGGTCTCATTGCCGAGGGAATATAATTGAAGTTGAATGATCTTGGCATCAATCTTCTTTTAAGGAAATGTCCACAATATCCACATGTTTGGTTTTATCATGATGGACTGGATCCTCTCCCATGCATAAAGTGAATTATTGTCACAAAGCAGAGTATGACAAAGTTGTCGCCGAGGGTCTGGCGAAGGTCGATAGACTCTTTTTTTCACCATAATGCTTCACAAATGCCCAAAACCAAGTGCCTCGAAGTTCAACTTCAAGATCGCTTCTGTGAGACGATGAGGGTTGTTTCTTGCTTCTCCAAGTGACAAGATTACCCCATACATACGAGCAATAGCCTGTGGTAGATCTTCTCGCCTATGTGGCAACCACAATTTCGGCCAAGATCGTGATAAACCTTCACCGATCGTCAAGAGACTTAGTGAAGTGTAGTGCCCCTGCCGTGAGTGGACTTCAAGTATCTGAGTATTCTGTAGACATCATCCCAATGGTGCTCAGTAGGGCAATGCATGAACTGACTGACAAGGCTAACTCCATATGCAATATCAGGTCTTGTATGAGAGAGATAGATGAGTTTCCCTACAAGTCTATGATATTGTTCCTTTCTTACAGCAACATTACCATGTACCAGTGGATTACTGGGGTCTACTGGAGAGATAGCCGGTTTGCGACTCTAGCATGCCGCTTTCTTCAAAGAGTCTAGTATATACTTCCTCTGTGAGACAGATATACCCTGGCTGTTTCTTGCTATTTCCCTACCAAGAAAGTACTTGAGGGAGCCCAAATCTTTAACTTCAAATACTTTGGCCAGCAGGGTCTTCAATTCAATAAGGTTGCCATCTGTGACTGTCTCAGTAGGTTTGATGTAGTATGGAGTTCTTAATTGTTGTTATATCGACGAATTCATGTCTTAAAACTTGTTCTTAATTAAAGTTTGAATTAGCTTGTACACCTAGTTCATGATCTCACATACCACTTTTATAAATGTATGTTGTGAAGGGGTGTGGGAAATGGGGTTTAAGATCGTTTCTTATAATTGACTGAGTTGTTTAGATTTGATTAGGGGACGAGGTTTATCGGTTGTTAATCGAGTGATGTTAGAGCGTTTATTTTGTTTCAGTCAGTTAAATCCTTAAAGGCGGACTGTTGAACCGGGCAAAGGGTACTAGGTTATTGCATGGCGGCTAGCACCACTTTATGAGTTTGCACCCACGAATGAGTCGATATAGTTGTTAGGTTGGTCGGTTGGTTGGTAATGCCCATTCCCGAATAATCGATTAGAGGGGCGAAAGTATTCAATTGGATTATAATTTGGCTATGCTTCTCTCTCTTATTATGCTTAGTTTAAATAGCGTTGTAGTACAATTAGACCGTGAACAAACTTTGATTAACCTAAACTAAGTACGAAAATGACTTTGATTCTCAATTGATTCTCCGAGGGATACGACTTTTCCCACCTCTATAGTACATCTGATACGGTACACTGCCGGTTAAGGTTGGATCGTTACTATTTTGGTCATCAATACATCCACTACACAATATCTACACTACACATTCATTACACAATTGTATCCATTGATTATAATAAGACATATTTTAGTCAAGGGTGGTGATACATCCAACACACATAGTTTGTAGTGGATGTGTACAACACATTCTTGTCTATTCATCTGATATAGATACACTTCAATCATTGGTCATCCTTTATGTAATGTATGTGTACTAGACAATATGTGTAGTGCACATATCATTTTCTTTTATTCAATAACCCTACAGTTTCATCACTTGCTAGAAAACATGTAGTTAATGTGCGCTACACATATGTGCAGTGCACATATCATTTTCCTTACCTTTTCTACCCACGTCTAGACTTGAAATTTTTTTGCAGTATAAAAAAATATGATTGAAAATTTATTCTAGCCCACGGAAGATAAATCCTGGCTCCGCCATTGTACATATCAGAATGAGCAATGCCGCTGATATTGTTCAAAATTTGAGAAGATTTACTAGAAATTGGTCTCCACCTTCTTATTCATTGAATGATTATATGTGTCATAATGCTACTAGCAAAACTTCCCCTTGTACTCTTCCTAACATCTTTACAAAATATAAAGGAGGAAAAAAGGTTTCACTTTTCATTTTTTTTTATATCATTGCTTTTGTTCAGATAAGCTTTGAACATGGGTGTTAAAGTGTATAAGATGTTAATTATCAACATTCCCATCAGCTTAAGTCTCAAAATACCTCAAAGGATCAAAACACAACAAATTAACTCAAAGGAAGAAAAGGAAATGCAGCAGAGGAAGAGCTTGGGGAAAAGCTGAACCTTTTACATTGCCGTAAAATGAATCAAAGTGTCCAAAAAAACTCTCTGTTCCTGTACTACAACCCTTTATATAGGTAGGGTAATTTTACAGGGAATTTACATCTTTACCCTTCTAATACTTCACTAATTACAAACACTACTACTTACATATTACTGCTGCATATTACAGTTGTTTTACAACTTCTTTATTCGTAATACCCCCCTGCAAACCTGTGCCTCTGTAAAGGTCTTTAACACCAAGCCCATGGAGCAGCCGAGAAAGAGTAAACCGGTCAAGGGCCTTCGTAAAGAGGTCAGCAAGCTGAAATTCAGAGCGAACAGGCAACGGTTTGATGATGCCACGTACATATTTTTCACGCACAATGTGGCAGTCTATTTCAATATGCTTCGTTCGCTCGTGAAAAGCCGGATTTTTTGTGATGTAAATAGCACTTTCGTTGTCGCAAAACAGAGGAACAGGTTTGGTGTGTGTAATACCAAGATCAGCTAGGAGATAAAGCAACCATTGGGTTTCACATGTTGCCATGGCCATTGAACGATATTCCGCTTCCGAAGAGCTACGAGATGTTGGAAAGGTGTCCTAAACCCAATCGGGTTGGACCGTATCCGACCGGGTCGGGTCATTTACAGTCTATTTAGTTCATGTAATAACTTTATTATGATTAATAAAAGCACTTATGTTATTATATATTGTTTATCTTCATATTGTTTGTTGTATATATATAGTAACGTCCCTAGTATCGATCTGTGATAGAGAAACCATGATAGTGATTATGGTTGATGAGATCTCTAATCACTATAACAAGGTTGGTACTTAAATGTCTCTAGTCTTACATATTGTCAAATGGGACATTGATAGTATAATCAGACTAGCACGTATTGGATGTCTTCTATCTTTTAGAAGATAGGGATAGATCTCGTCTATCGAAGTGTAAGGACACTTGGGTATGTGACGTGGGCGTGTATTAGAGAATGCGTCGTTAGGCGACCCACTTATATTAAGTGTCACATTATGTGGCGGTTGTGTAATTATCTTTTTGACCGGAGTCTTCATGGCATCACGGTGTGGATTGTCATGCTTTGACACTATTGAGATTTCTCCTAACCACGGGGCGATCATGCGGTAGTGATTGGGTATGATATTGAAGCATGCGGAGTATACATGATTGGTCGTCCGGGAATCGCGTATCCTATAATTGGGATCGAATATCCGAAATGGCCTTCTTATAAGGAATGTCTAGCTCTCGAGAATCTTTGCAAAGTGGGAGTAAATGTGTTATTCCGAGAGAGCATGATATCCAGATTATAAGATACGATCGTTAATGTATTGACACTTTCGAGATCGATCGTATGGATATTGTTACGATGATAGGATTGTAAGTTACACGGTAACTGCTTCACATGAAAGGTAGTAGTCATTGCTTTTGACTCTTCCGATGATTGGGGGTACACGGTGTGTTGCTAGACGCTATCCCGTGATCGTTAGGCATGAAGGGCATTTTAGTAAATTGCACTTTGTGTCTACGGCCAACATATTCGGAAGCCTATCGGGTCACACACATATGAACATCGAGTCGGATTAAAATGCGGTTATAGTTGATAACCAAATAAGGAAAGTTTATCTCTAGACTATAAAGGTTATAGTGGTAAATTAATATGGTGGTATTTATTTATTATGAATAAATTAAATACAAGATATTAATTATATATAAATTAGATTAATTAAAGAATATTCCGAAGCCAATTTATTGGCATATGGGCGCCACTTTTAAGTGTATAAGATACACTTGGATTGTGCACTTTAATTAATAAGATTGCCATAATATTAATATAAGATATTAATTGATTTTGAAAAATAGATTTATGGTAATAAGATAATTATAATCAATATATGATATTGGCAAAATAAATTATAATTAAAGAGATAAATCAATCTAGTTGATTTTCCTTATTTTATTGGAAAAATGTTTTCTCCTCCTCCACACCATATGGGGCGCCCCAACCACTATATATAGGAGGTGGGTGTCAAGCTCTTTTACACATTACAATTGCAAGAGTTCATAATTCTTGTGTAAAATAGAGAGCCTTCCATAGTGAGTTTGTGAGGGGAGAAAAGGTCCGGTCTAGCAGCCGGAGTTTTTCCGATAGCAATCCAAGGAGGATTCCGGTGAGGGGTTCGTGTGGATTAGCGATAGAGGCAGGACGCGTGGACGGCTTGCGCATTGAACTACTCTCCGTTGGCGGTCATAGCGACGATCTTATAGATCATCTGAGGTATAACCGTCAAACTACTTAACGTGTTTATTGCATTAAACGAAGAACGATCTAGAAAAAGGAAATCAAATTTTAAATTCCGCTGCGTTAAACTAGTGATTTTCTAACACGAGATACGGTGGATTGTTTCTTGGATCGCCAAGAGATCAAAGCCTGGCCCGAAAGATACAATAACCAATGAATGAGACCGACGAGTTTCCACACAACCAAATTTCAATCCGAATCGGCGTAGGCTTTGAGAGTTAAGTCATTCTCGGAAGGGAAAAAAATACCTTGACCCGGATTGGTCTTGAAAAACGCGAAGAACCGAATTGCGCCTGGCGATGATTAAGCGTTGGCGCGTCAAGGAAGTGGCTGAGTTGTTGAACGGCAAATGAGATGTCCGGTCGAGTTAGTGTCAAATAGAGCGGTTTACCGATAAGGTCGCGATAACTCACGACTTCGAGAATGGCGTGAGTCATCATGGGATAGTTTGAGATTTGTATCCATAGGAGTAATAGCCCCTTGCGGCCTAACATCCCACTTTTATCCAAAATCTCCAGGGACATATTTATGCGTTGATTGAGTACCAAACCTGCTTTGGAACGGGCCACTTCAATTCCAAGGAAGAAATGAAGGGGCCAAGATCTTTGATGTGGAAAATGTGATCAAGATGAGCCTTGATTGAGTTAACTTCAAAGCAAGGTTGTTGCTTGCAATGACGATGTCGCCAACATACACAAGAAGTGCGAGAAAGGACCCTCGAACTCCGCTTTACAAACAGATCGTAATCATTGACCGATTGGGAGCACCCTCGTGCTATTAAAACTGCCGTTAACTTGGCGTTCCACTGTCGGCTCGCTTGTTTGAGCCCGTAAAGAGATTTCTGGAGCTTGCAAACTTTTGAGGTGGTGGAGGAAAACCCGGGTGGTGGCAGCATATATACCTCCTCATGGAGGTCACCGTGTAAAAACGCGTTATTGATGTCCAACTGTTCCAATATCCAACCTTTAGCAACAACAACAGCCAATAGAGTTCTAATGGTCGTCATTTTAGCTACCGGACTAAAAGTTTCTAAATAATCAACCCCTAACTGTTGTGTATACCCCTTCGCGACTAGTCGTGCTTTATACCGTTCGATAGAGCCGTCTGAGTTGTGTTTTACTTTAAAAAAACACTTACAACCAATGAGTATCTTGTTAGGGGGTAAATCCACAAGCTGCCAAGTGTGGTTAGCCTCCAAAGCCCATATTTCAGATTCCATGGCTTGCTGCCATTCTGGGTATTTAGAAGCCTCAATAAAAGTACGTGGTTCTGGATTAACCACTAAATTTAAAGCGAAGGACCTGTATTGTGGTGTCAATAAATCATAAGAGAGGACTTCGTGAAGAGGATGAGCAGTGGTGGAAGTTTGTGGAGCAGTGGTAGAATGAAAAAGATTGCAGTGATAGTCACGCAGCCAAGATGGTGTTTTGTGTTGCCTAACAGGTCTGTGGCCTATATTATGTGAAGTGGAAGTAGATGGACCTGTGTCACAAGGAGTGTCAGCTGGGGCATGGGAAGCAGACTCAGCTGGGGCCGGAATATCAATAGGCAAATCAGGAAAGACAGGTACATGAACATAATCTATAGTGTGGGGAGGCTGTTGTGTGTCATTTTGAGCGAAGGGGAAGCAAGATTCTACATACGTGATATCTCGGGAAATGAAAATTTTCTGAGTCTTAAGATTAAGCAAGATGCTGCCCTTGGTTGTGGGAGAATACCCGAGGAAACAACATTCTAATCCCCTAGGACAAAATTTAGATTTCTGGGGGTCAACATTGGTTGCATATGCAAGGCAACCAAAAATCCTCAAATGATCATAAGATGGTGCTATATCAAAAAGTTTCTCATGAGGTGTTTGATTTGAAAGAAGGGGTGTCGGGGTGATATTAATGAGATATACTGCATGTTCAATGCAATAACCCCAATAGGGAATGGGCAGATGGGCCTGGAATCGGAGGCAACGAGCAACAGCCAAAATGTGCTGATGTTTACGTTCAACTAGCCCATTTTGCTGTGGCGTGTGAGTGCAAGAGGTTTGATGAATTATCCTTTTTGAATTATAGAAATCTGACATATCAAATTCCTGACCATTGTCAGTGCGAAAAATTTTGATTCGTTTATGGAATTGTGTAAAAACATACTCATAAAACTGCACAATAAGTTGTCTGACCTCTGATTTGTGTTGAAGTAAAAAGACCCAAAAATATCTACTACAGTCATCCACTATAGTGAGAAAAAACGTTGATTGTGTAGAGCGGGATGCCTATAAGGCCCCCAAATGTCTAAATGAATGAGATCAAAGCAAGAAATTGACTCAGATGTACTGTTTGGAAAAGGTTTTCTTTTTAACTTTGATCTATGACAAACATCACAATCTTTATTTAAAGGTAAAGTGACAAAAGGTGCTACATTATGTACAAGTTGTAGTCTCGGTGTGGACAAATGTCCCATCCTGCAGTGCCACAACTTGTCATTTGCAGTAGTTGAAGAAAGAGTTGTTGAGAGCTGAACTCTTGAAGACTGTAATTGTGGGGTAACAGGAACTTTGAGTGATTGAGAGGCTTCAAGGTAGTAAAGGCCTGAGGATTCCTTAGCTATACCAATCCTCCTCATATGCCTCACTTCCTGAATATCACAAAAACCAGAATAAAAAGAGACAGTATAGTCACCAGATCTTGTGAGTGTACTAAGTGATAACAGGTTAAAATGAAATGCTGGTGCATAAAGGACCGAGTGCAAAGTAAGAAATTCATTTACTTGAACAACACCAGTATGTGTTACTGGAACAGAGGTACCATTTGGAAGTGTGATATACTTATTGTGAACTGTTTTATGTGAAGAAAAAAAGGGATAAACTACATGCCACATGGTCAGTGGCACCCGAGTCCAAAATCCAATAAATGAGTGAAGGTTGTTTGCCCTTACCCATGTCTGGTTGATTGAAATTGGAGTTTAGGATGGCTGCTGCAGCTGTAGCTTGCTGCTGTGGGTTGGAAGGCCTTTGCATCTGCTGAAAAAGCCTCAGCATTTCTGTGTATTTCTCTGGTGTGAAGGATGAGCCTTGATGATTACCCTCAGTTGACTCTATACCAGATGTGTTTATAGCTGACTGTTGCCCATCTACCTGTGCCATATGTACCTGTCTCTTGCTTTGAAAGCCTGGGGGGTAACCATGTTTTCTATAACACTTGTCCTCAGTATGCCCAATTTTGCTACAGTAAGTACATTGCATATTTCTTTTACCATTGGAATTAGAAGTCCCCTGCTGCTGACTGGTTATCATGGAACGCCAAGGAGGCAATTGCTTGACGAAATTTCCATGAGAATTCACTGAAGCATTTTGAAGAACAGTTGGTGTGGCTCCTAGTATATTCCTTTCTTGTCCATGAGAAAGCTACCTCTCCAATTTGATTGCCAGATTATACACCTCATTGATCTTTGGAAGGGGGTTCATGAGGAAAACCTTAGATTTTAAGGGCTCAAAGTTATCATTCAGGCCTCTCAGAAAACCAATCACATAGTCAGCTTCTATGTAGTCCTAGAATTCCTGTGTCACTCCATGAGGAATCGGTCGGAGCATGAGTAATTCCTCCCAGAGAATCTTTAGCCTCGTAAAATACTCTGTGACCGATGAAATCCCTTGCTTGGTAGCATATAGATCCTCTTGAATGTCAGATACCCTAAAAAAATCACCCGTTGAGAGCCTTTCCAGCAGCTCAACCCACACATCTCTGGCTGTATTTGCTCCTAGAAGGCTCTGTCTAATTGTTGGTGAAACCGAGTTAAGAATCCATGATAAAACCATGTTATTGCACTGGTTCCAAGCATCATAGTGCCTATCTGTGTTTACTGGACAAATTAGGGTTCCATCCATGAACCCTAACTTGTTTTTGAAATCAAGGCTCTGCGAACGGCTCTGCTCCACCCGTAATAATTGTTCTCGGTGAGTAATGGTTGAACGAGAATGATTGACGGATTCTCGTTAGGGTGCATGTATAGTGGGTACGCCGGCGATTCATCGCCATTGAAGAAAACCAGAAGTAATCGAAGAAGAAGACAAACCAGAAACAATCGAAGAAGAATGTAAACAGTGCGCAATCGAAGCTTCAATTATTTCTCTGATACCATCTCAAAATACCTCAAAGGATCAAAGCACAACAAATTAACTCAAAGGAAGAAAAGGAAATGCAGCAGAGGAAGAGCTTGGGGAAAAGCTGAACCTTTTACATTGCCGTAAAATGAATCAAAGTGTCCAAAAAAACTCCCTGTTCCTGTACTACAACCCTTTATATAGGTAGGGCAATTTTACAGGGAATTTACATCTTTACCCTTCTAATACTTCACTAATTACAAACACTACTACTTACATATTACTGCTGCATATTACAGCTGCTTTACAACTTCTTTATTCGTAATATTAAGCTTTTTGAAAGATATGCTAGTTTAACATGGTATCAGAGTCAGAGGTCATCGAATCGAAGTCCACATTAGCTTTTGGAAGAGATGATAGATAAAAATTTTCGATTTTTCATATCATCCAACGGCCTCAATTGAATACGCGCCTTAAGGCATACAAACTTACAAAAAAAAATGCATTTTTTTTCTCAGAGGGCGTCTAATTAATGATCAGGTTGAGTTATCTATGCCCTAGAATGGGGTTTTACATGACGGATTTATATATCACGGTTTCGAGCGCAATCTTATTTTCAATGCTTTCTCATCGGGCAAGTCTATGAACTATTGTGTAATATGAACACTTTCAGATTACTACTTTTTTCATATTTTTTTTATTTTTTATTTTTTATTTTAACTTTCGATTGCTGTTAAATCTTAATTATATTCCTTGCATTTGTGAAGGTCAGTCATAACAACTAACGTTTTACTTCTTACCTCTTCCCTGCAGGATAGAAACCCAAAAAATCCCCATTGCAGTTACTCTTGTTTTGAGCAATGCATTTATTCCTCCTCCATCATTTGAAGGTATAACCTTTGCCATAGCATTTATCGGTCCGCTGTTAGATGTATTGTACGAAAGACAATTTTTATAATTGTTTTTATAATTAATAAATGACAGATTTATTTATCATCTTATTATTTGTTTCGTGTTCATAAGTACGTAATATACTACTGAAAACCCTAAGTCGTATCATATATAATTATATAGACATATAACTTAGTGTGTATCACATGCGAAGATTAAGTTTATGTGATACACTTAAATTGTAAGTCTGTTGTGAGCTTAATCAAAATATGAGGTCTATTGATTAAACCGCCATTAATACGCCAAGAACATTTATGGTGTGACCTTCTTATATGGACCGTCGATATTGGTTATCTAAGTGGGGCATTTATATATGATGCAGTCATATAGGACTGAACCGATTTAATCTGTATTGCTTATATAATTTTTGTGATTGAGAAAACTTATTAAATCACAAGATAATCATATATGGATTAACCTTAATCCTGAAATAAATACCGACTCCTATTTGTTTCAAGATAAGGTTTAATGTGTATTGGGAATATAATGAACAGCTGGGAATGTGTTGCACCGATACGGAATCCATTCATCCTTACGGGAAGTAGAAAGACAATCATCTTATTTGTTAATCCTAGAAATTGATCGATCCCGGGAGTTCGCTGTAATATCCCGATTTTTGAAAAAGGGCAATTCGGTCTTTTAACAAAAATCAGAATATTATGATATTTTATTTAAAGGGTTTTTCAAAAAAAGGGGTAATAAAGGAATTAAGGAAAATAATTAGGTCATTGGGATTATAAAAGGAAGACTAATCCTAATTATAACCTAGTTATTTTTTTTACACAAAAAAAAGAGGAGGCCGCATATTTTGAGGGGAGAGGCGGCATTGGTCTTTGGTTCGAGAGAAGAAAAAAAAAAGGGGTTCGGGCACCGTCTTTCAATTTCGAGTCTTAAAGGTTGATAATTTGTGCAGACATGATAGAGAAAAGTGATCGTCTCGTTGCGAGCGTTCTTTTGACATCAACAATCCCTAGATCAGTTAATGTCTGATTAAGGTAACGTGGTTTTCTCATCGTAAGATTAAGATTTCGTAAAGTGGTAGAGAAATTTGTATGATTGTTTTTCATGGTTTTAATTCGTTTAAGTCGAGTTTGGGTTGAATTTGAGTAGAAAACGCAGAGTGCAGAAAAATGTCCTCTGTGGTGCAAGAAAAACGCGTAGCAGGTGCAAGAGGGAGGCTCGGTCGACCGAGCCTATCCATTCGGTCGACTGAGTGGTGGTTCATCCGTACGGATGAGTTGTGTATCCGTCTGACTATTTCTCGATGATCGGACAAAGAAGTTTATCCGTCCGACAGGGACTGCTTCGATCTTTGCTTTTTTTTATGTGTTTCAAGCTCCATAATAGCGTATTTACTTCTTAACCTTATGTGACAAAGCCTTGAATTAGCTTTTGATGCGTTTAGTTCCGGCACCACATGGATTCCTGATGTATTATTTTTATATGATTGAATTTACGTGATTTTATTACGTTTTGTTGACAAATTCTATGTAAAATATCTAAAATTATGATATAATTAGTATAAAATATTAATCTTTATAGTTTAGTATAGTTAGTAGTAAAAGTTAGTATTTATAATAAAAGTTGTAGTTTTTGTACCGGTTTTAGTAACCGGAATATTGTGTCTATTTTACACGGGTATTTTGTGTTTATTTCATTGCGTAATCCTAAGATGAATCAAATCCAGTATCGACACTTTTGAAGTCAATACAAGTCGGTGAAAGGAAGTTATAAAGCGTCACCGATATAAATGATCAAGAGAATAATTGTTTCGAATCTCGAAAAGGACGTATAATACAAATGGCTCATCGAGAATACGTTTTCAAGAAGTGGTCTTGATGAAAGTTGTAGAGAATTCAACGAGCTTTTCAACGGAAGTTCGATTATGTCATTCGATATCAAGAATTCAAGTTACGATTTTTAGAAGTTAATCGTGTAATTATATATAATTATATATATAATTACACAAAGACAAGTGATGATTAAGGGTAACATGCTTGCACATGTCGATAACAAATCGTAATGATTGTCATCATTACACGGACCGATCCGCAAGTTTTCGAGGACCGGTCCGGGAAGGGAAAATTCTATAAATAGGGGATCAGAGGCTCACTTTCACTTTGTACCAATATATATATACAATATTCTATATATATTCTCTCCCTCTTCTTTCTCTTTTTCTTCTCCTTTCTTAGTTTGTAAATAGGCTTTATGCCAAAATAAATTAGTAGTAGTAGTATCGTAGTAATGTTCGGGAAATTATCGGAAGGTTCAGTGTTGCTGAAGTCGTTGTAATGTCTGGAAAAAGACGATTTCTGAGTCAACAGTTGTAATCGGGTAATTTCTATAATAATTATGTTTATGTTTGTTATTTTCTTCTTTTTTATAATGTTATTAGGCTAGATCTAATAACTAGCCAAAGTTATGTAATCGTATTATTTCGATCTTTTCGTTAAAAGAATGATGTTAAAATAAAATTGACTAAAATTGAGTAAAATGAATCTTTTTCTATTTCGCTACGTAATGATAACATATTCGAATGAAGTAATCAATCATGATGAATACCACATATAACTGGCGATGTCTTGACCGGAGAAGTCGATATGAGTAAAAATAGAAAAACCGAGGGTAAAAATGGCCGTCGATTAACGGAATCCTATTTCCTACCGAGGCGATTTGTCCTAATAAAACAAATCTTATTAAAATTTGTACTCGAGATCTTAATAATGTTAAAATCACAGTTTAATTGAAACTACACCGCTTGTATTAAATCGATCCGCTTGACAACCGGAGCCTCTTGAATAACATCGCCATCCGACAAATGGAATCACCTCTTTTATCCGGGGTAGATTTGTACTCGCACTGCTTTGACTAACTAAGTTTAGCATGGGGCGATTGTGGACATTGGATGATGACAATTTGACATATGACAATTTCATACGCTCGTGTGAGGAGGAATTGTTGACATTAGAGTACACCGTTTCATTCACTCAATTGGACCTAATAAAAGGAAGATCGAACACATTCTATTAATTGAAAAGATCGAATAAATTGATTACATATACTTTGGCTAGTCTAGTCTATAAACTATATATTGGTATCTATATATTTATATATATATATATATATTTTACTATTTATGTACATCTATATATATTTATATATCTATATATATTATATTAGAATAACTTTTAAATTACGCATTTATTTTATGTTGGTTAGAGTAGTAGTAATCATGTTATAAAATTGCGGTTTAGATCGAGTTAATAGCGACTCTTTGGTGTTTAACCACACTTAAAAGAATTACCACTTTTTCCTCGAGGATTCGACACGACTCACCACTTTATCACTACAATTTGACCCGGTACATCGCCGGTTAGGATCCGTCTAACCTAGAAAAGGTCCATCCCTTTCTTGGCGCCGTTTCTAAGGTCCAGTTTGGTGACGTCGGCTATTCTCGGCGCCGTTGCCGGGAGACAAAGTCGCTATTTTTTTTTTTTTGTGTCTATGGTTACTACTTGTATTAGCTTAAAATTCTCGAGGATAAACCAACACTCTTCTTATCACATTTCTTTTTTATTTTTTTGTTGGTATCTACTTTCTTTTAGTACCAATTTTCTTCTTCTTTAAAACTCGAGCATTTTTCTATTTTAATTAGTTGATGACCGTAAGCGGTAAAACCTCACTTACTCCTTATAAGCCTGATATAAACGCTACGAAAGGCGCTTCTGGATAGAGAGTAAACGTGGTCAAACCACCTTAGGACTCCTTGGAAAATCTCCAACGGAATCATCTTCTAATAAAAATAAAGAAATGGCTTTGAAACTAGTGATGAAACAAACGAACAGAGGCTAGATCATGCTTTAGGGCATGGACAAAACCCCATTAATATTAATAATAATCGAATAATAATAATAGGAACAATCAAGATCGGAACCGAGAATAATCGTAACAATCCGCCAAACCCGAGACCTATCTCGTGATCAAACTGTAAGGAGAAACCGGACTAATAATCCCATACTTTTACCGAATGAAGGAGCGAATAATTTCAAATTAAGTCTCATCTTTTGGTTTAATTGACGCAAGAGCCCAATTTCTAGGAGAAGATGATGAAGATCCACATCATCATCTCTATCTGCTTGAAGAACTCGTGCAATACTGACCAAAAGTCAAGGTGCTCATAAGGAATTAACGAGGATGACTATGTTTCCTTTTTCTTTAAAAGGAAGAGCCGAGATTGGTTTATGTCTCTTCCACACCACTCGTTAACTAGTTGGGAGGATATTCAAACCGAATTTACAAAACAATATTTCACTCTGTGACGGAATTTGGAATTAAAGGTCGAGGTTGCTAATTTTAGACAAGGATCTCAAGAAACACTTGGGAATGCGTGGGAAAGGTTTAAAAATTGTTAAGAGCTTGTCCCGATCATGGTTATTCCTTAGATATGCAAATTCAACTTTTACGTCGTAAATTAAGAAAAGATTCACGTCTGCGATGTAGATCATGCATGTGGTGGTTCGTTAATGATGAGTGAAGCTCAAACAGCCACGATGCTATAGAAAAGATTTCCAAAACAACGAGAATGTGGGAAACCGGTTCTAGCACTAGAAAAGTAGCTTTTGCGAAGGATGTACGCCAAATCACGGAAGTTCTAGCACATTTGGAGAATTTAAGTAGAAAGTTTGATGGATTACAACAAGGTAAGAATCAAAATTCGAGAAAATAGTACTCCAACCGAATACTCAAATCATGATAATGTGTCATTAGGGATAGAAGAACCAACAGGATATTCAAAAGAGGAAGTGAGTTTTCTTGAAAGAAAGATAGAATTTGAACAATGCATATTCAAACTCATTTAATGCTATTAGAAGAGACCACCCAACTTTTAGATGGTCTCAAAACCCTAGTAAGCCAGGACAACCGCCGTATCGATTCGAGATAAGAATATGAATAATAATCAAGTTTATCAAGGAAATACATCTAATCGAATTTACAATCATTACCAAGATCCTATCCTCAACATACCACTCAAAGTATACCAAGAACTCAAAGTTCAACTCAACTGCGAAGGGGTTGAAAAATGGGAAAAAGCGATGGAAAATATGATGGGTGTAGTATCTACTCAAGCTAAGAATATGGAAACAATGATGACTTCTATAGGTTCAATCAAGAAGGACATGAGTACAATGAAAACATCTATGAGTGGACATGATACCGAATGAGAACGATAGAAGCTTCATTAAGGAATATGGAAGATCATTTGAGTAGGGAAGGTGAACGTAACAACAAGAGACCTCCTGGAGGATTACCAAGTAATCGAAAGAAACCCAAGAGAGGTAAATGTTGTAGTTACGAGAAGTAGGAAACTCTATAGTAGTAATGGAGTAGAAAACTTCGGGAATAATGAAGTAGAAAATGATTTAGATAAAAATGAAGAGACTAAAGATGAACTTGACTTTACGGATGAGGAAGAAGAAATCATAGAGAATTTCTTGAAAAGGAATAGAAGTTTGGAACCTGAGAAGGAAGGTGAAAAATGGGTAAAAATCCCTAGAATTTTGAAAGACCCCATGGATAAAGATTTAAGGAATCTATTTAAGGAACATGTTAGAGTAGAAGATAAAGAAAACAAGGATGAGAAACAGAAAGAATCAAGGAGTATGAAGTAGAGATTGATTCAGGGAACAAATTAAAAGAAAAAATTCAAGAACCTGAAACATGGCGATCAAGTAATACTCCAAAGGATAAAGGAAAAGAGAGAATGACTTCGAAACCAAAGGTTATAGATTTAGAGTCTTTACCTTTTCCACCTAAAGATCAAATTAAAAAGATTAAGACTGATCAGAAGTATGCTCGTTTCCTTGATACTTTTCGTCATATTCATGTTAATATCCCTGTTATCGAAGCTCTGATAAATATGCCTACCTATGGAAAGTTTTGAAGGATATACTATCAAATAAGAAAAAATTAGAGGAATATGAGAATATATGCCTAAATGAAGAATGTTCTGCAATTCTGCAGCATAAGTTACCACCTAAACTAAAAGATCCTGGAAGTTTTACGATTCCATGTGAAATTGGAGGATTTTTGTTTAAGAAGGTCTTATGTGATCTTGGAGCTAGTATAAATCTCATGTCTTATGAGGATTATAGAAAGTTAGGCATAGGAAAGCTTACTAAGATCGAAATGACTCTCGCAAATGGCGAATGATCGATTAAGTACCCTAAAGGAATTATTGAGGACGTATTGGTTAAAGTAGACAAGTTCTATTTTCCAAGAGACTTTGTAGTTATGGAAATGGAAGAAGGATTTTCAGCGCCGCTTATCTTAGGACGTCCATTTCTAGCTACAGGAGAACTTTAATCGATGTTCGAAAAGGAGAATTAATTTTGAGAGTCAATGAAGATGAAGTTGCTTTCAATATTTTCAAAGCTATGAACCATCAATACACATCACTGTAATCATGTTCTTTTATAGAAGATATTCATTCATCTATGATAATCAGTTATCAACTTTTGAAGATAGATTAGAAGAATGTTTAACTTTATCTATAAAGAAGATGAGGAAGACATTGAAATGAAAGAGATAATCCTTTCTCTAGATAAAGGAAGTTTTACTTTTAAACCACCATGGCATAAGTATTTAGAATTAGAACTAGAAGGACCAGTTCTTAAATCATCAATAGAAGATCCGCCTAAGAATATGGAATTGAAACCGTTACCTTTAAATCTGAAATATGCTTTTCTTGAAAATGATAACCTTTTACCAGTTATTATTTCATCAACTTTAACGGAGCAACAAGAAGATCAATTACTAGGAATGTTGAAAAAGCATAAGAAAGCTTTTGGATGGACAATTGCCGATATTCAAGGTATTAGTCCGAGATATGTGTTCATAAGATAATTCTAAAAGAAGATGCTAAACCTTGTATTCAACCGCAACGCCGCCTCAACCCGAATTTACGCTTAATCGTTAAGAAAGAGGTTATTAAGCTATTAGAAATGGGAATAATTTTTCCTATATCGGATAGTGAATGGGTAAGTCCAACTCAAGTTGTACCAAAGAAAGGAGGTTTCACAAAGTGAAAGAGAATGATAAGAATGAATGGATTCCAACAAGGAAATTACAGGATATCGAATGTGCATTGATTTTAGAAAACTAAATGATCATACTAAGAAAGATCATCATCCACTTCCATTCATAGTGCAAATGTTAGAACGTTTAAGTGGACATAAGTATTACTGTTTCTTAGATGGTTATTCAGGTTATTTACAGATATTCATTGCAAAGTGAGAGATAGGAAAAGACAACTTTCACATGTCCTTATGGAACTTTTGCGTATAAAAGAATGCCGTTTGGTTTATGTAATGCTCCCGCTTTCGTTTCAAAGATGTATGATGTCTATATTTTCCGATATGGTTGAGAAATTCTTAGAAATTTTTATGGACGACTTTAGTGTTTACGGAGACTCTTTTAATGGTCTGTTTGTTACATTTAGAACGAGTGTTACAACGTTGTGAGGATACCAATTTAGTGCTTAACTCGGAAAAATGTCATTTAATGGTATCGTAAGGAATTGTACTAGGACATAGAATCTCCAAGTAGGAATTGAAGTTGATAAAGCTAAAGTCGAGGTAATCGAAAAATTGCCTCCACCAGTTAATCTAAGAACGTTAAGAGGATTTCTTGGACATGCAGGATTTTATAGAGATTTATTGCAGATTTTTCAAAGATAGCAAAGCCTCTAAGTCATTTGCTTGAAAAAGAAGTATCTTTTAATTTTGATAGTAAATGTATGGAAGCATTTAAGACCCTGAAGCGAAGTTGATTATCGCACCAAGATTGGTGGCACCAGATCGATTTACCTTTGAGATTATGTGTGATGCAAGCGATTTAGTCAGTAGGAGCTGTTTTAGGTCAAAGGTATAATAGAATTCTCAAAGCTATTTACTATGCATCTCATACGTTAAAATGCAGCTCAACTAAACTATGCAACTACGAAAAGAAGCTGTTATTGTAATTTTTGCCTTAGATAAGTTTAGATCGTATATTGTTGGCTCTAAGGTAATAGTTTATACAGCACCATTCAAAGATTGAAATATTTAATGAGTAAGAAAGATGCGAAACCACGCCTTCTTAGATGGATTCTCCTACTTCAAGAATTTGATATTGAGATTAAAGATAAAAAAGGAAGTGAGAATGTAGTAGCAGATCATCTAAGTAGAATGGAAATCGAGGAAGAAATAGGAAATGAAATTAAAGATTCGTTTCTGATGAACAATCTGCTTTAGAATCGATACTCCTTCAACCATGCAATTATTAAAGAAAAGAATTCCTTCTAAGGAAAATTCACCTTGGTTTGGAGATATCATTAACTACTTAACTTTGTGGTTACATTCGTCTCATTGGACTTGGCAAATGTAAAAGAAGTTCTTTTATGACTTAAAATTTTATTACTTGGGAGGAACCAGATCTTTTTCAGTAATGTTCGGATGGGATAATCGTAAAATGTGTGCCTGATAATGAAATTTTAAGTGTTTTATCGCTTTGTCATGATCGTGAGGCAGGAGGTCATCATGGAGGTTGGAAAACTGCTTTTAAAGTCTTGCAATGTGGTTTTTATTGGCCTACACTTTATAAAGATGCGTATACATATGTTAAATCTTGTGAATCATGTCAAAAATGGGGAAATATATCGAAAAAACATGAAATGCCTATGCAACCTATTTTAGAATGTGAGTTATTTGATGTTTGGGGTATAGATTTCATGGGACCTTTCCCTATATCGTTTGGAAAAAGATTTATTCTTGTAATGGTAGATTATGTTTCGAAATGGGTAGAAGCTGAAGCTCTTCCCACTAATGATACCAAGGTTGTCATACGATTCCTTAAAAAAAACATATTCACTAGATATGGCATTCCAAGGGCGATCATTAGTGATAGAGGTTCGCACTTTTGCAATCGACCATTTACTAAGTTAATTGAAAAATATGTGTAACGCATAAGTTAGGAACGCCTTATCATCCGCAAAACCAAAGGTCGCAGAGGTGTCGAATAGAGAGATTAAAAGAATCATAGAAAAAACAAAGTGATTCAAACCGTAAAAGCGGGCGCTAGACTAGATGATGCGTTATGGGCATACTGTAATGCCTTTTAAAACTCCAATTGGTCGTTCTCTCCTACAAATTAGTCTTTGGTAAATCTTGTCATCTCCCAAGAGAGTTAGAACACCGAGCATTCGGGCTATTAGATTTTTAAATTTCGATCCTAAGGTCAGGTCGGTGATCATAGACTACTTCAGTTAACAGAATTAGAAGAATTTCGCCTTGATTCATATGAAAATGCTCGAATCTACAAGGAACGCACGAAATCGTTCCATGATAAGAGAATCTATAGTCGTGAGTTCCATGTAGGTGATCGAGTGTTATTGTACAATTCACGTTTAAAGTTGTTTCCAGGAAAGCTTAAATCAAGATGGACAGGTCCATTTAAAGTAACACGAGTTTATAAATCTGAGTCATTGAACTAATCGATGGGAATACAACTTTTATAGCCAATGGTCACAGGTGAAGCTATTTTTGAAGGTGAAGAAGTCTCTCTCATAAATGAAGTAATGTTGCCGATCGACCCTCCGAAAGACTAAAAAGCGAAGGTTTTAAAAGTCGAAAGTATCAAATTACCAGGTTTTATCTTTACTTTTATATGTCTAAACTAGTTTCGCTCTTTTACCGGATGTATTTAAAAGAACCTGGATGTCTTTTTTAGATAGATTAGGAGTTTTTGTTTTGCTTTTGAAGTTTGGTTTTAATAGAGATATCGCTTTACTATAGAAGCCTTAGTTTTTGAAAAGAACAAGCAATTGTTGAGAGAGAAAAAAATTGAAAGAAGTTTGTAATGGTACGTCGAGAAGCTCGATAAAGAGAAGGGCTAAGTTTTTAAGGAAGTGCGAGAATCATGAAAGATTGAACACAATGGGCAATGTGGGAAAAATATAACTCAATCTCGTAATGAGTGTTTGAATGTAATTAAGAAGGGAACGATTAGGTGGTTAACCGAAAATCCCGATGGACTTCCAAGATTAATTCAAACGCTACATTTCTAGGATATAGTTTGCTTGAACGGTATGTTAGAAATCTGGAGTTTATAGAAATTGAAGAATTAGAAACCCGTAAGTTCAAGTCTTTTTCTTTTAGTTTTATAAATTTTTTGCATAACTTTGAAAATTTTATAAAATTGGATCTTTATAAAATTAAGGAGTTTTATAAAAGTTTTATAAAAAGTTCTTTAAGTTTTTAGATATTTTATAAGAATTAATAGAAATTTATTGAATTTTTATAAAATTTTAAATAAGTTTTATAAAGATTTTATAAATTTTGAGAAATTGTTATAAAATTTATAAATTTTATTTTAAAGATTTTATTAAAGTTTTATAAGTTTTTATATCAAAAATCCAAAAAAAAAAAAAAAAATTACGAAAATTCACAAAAAATGCACACGGACCGATCCGGCCCTTATCAGGACCGGTCCGGGTTCGAGTTAACCTAAAAGGACGGGATCTTTTCTTCTTCTTCATTTCTCCTTTTTTCAACAGCAGCCGCAGCATCACCCTTCAACTCGAAAAATTTTATTTTTCTTCTCAAAAATACAAATTAAACTACACCATTACATACATTCTTCCTCTTTTACTCTCTCTCTCTTCAACACAAGTGAAAAATTTGAAAAAGATCGAACACAAGCTCCATTTCATCCCGGAGGCTTATACGACTTTTCCCGGCCACTTTTCAACTGCTTTTGTTCACTATAAGGTATAATTTGTTTACTCTAGTTATCAATTTCATAATTTTTATAATTTTTAGATTTATTTTCAACTGCTTTTGAATTTTACGTGTGTTGTGACATTTTATTTTGTGTTGTTTTTCTCGTTGTTTTTATTGTTGTTTTGTCAATTCAATATCGTAGAATGGCCTCATCCAAATAAAAAATCTCTAAGAAACGAAAGCCTAATATTCCAATAGAAGTACCGGTCGTAGAATTAAAAGATTTAACACCGGAAGAAGAATCATTAGTTTTGTCGCTACAAACTTCACCTCAAGCTAAGAATGCTTATAAAAATATCTATAGTAAATGTGGAGTTGTGTTGGAAAGAGGCTTAGATTTTGATGACTTAGGAGAGGAGGTTAGGCGTATTTTTTGCGAGACGCCAATGGTTGGATTTTGCAAATCGAGGACAGCGAGAGAGATCAATACTACCTTAGTGGCGAGAATTTTATGCGCTTCTGTCTACCTTGACACCCACCGAGGGTAGTATGATGTAGTCTATTCCCTTAGGTCTAGACATGTTTCTTTTAGTCCGGAACTGATTAATGCTTTGCTTTTAGGGGTAGAAGTTTTTCCGGATGAAGAAGATTATAGAGTCATTTTATAGATTAGATGATCCCGCTATGTATGATCAGATTGCCTCTAGAGCTCGAGAGGGAGTTTGATGCTACAGCAGAGAATGGGTGGATAATGATTTAATTATGGGAAGTGTTTTAGAGATCGAGGGCAATCAAAAGATTTTTGAGCCATACTCTCTATCCCACTACCAAACACACCGCTTTGGTAAAGAAGATTTATGTATTACTTGGGCGATGATTCATGATGTTAAGGTGGATGTGGGGAAGATCATGTATAGAAGGGTTTTCGAGTTTATTGTTACGCCAAGGCGAGGAGTCACATGTACTTTCCTGGCTTTATTTCATTTATGTCGTAGATCAGGAGTTCCTTTCCTGTCTAACGACAAGTTGATGATGGCAGATGAGTCCCTGATAGGCCCTAGTCTGAGGAGGTCTCCAGAGGGTTCGATAGACTCGATAGTTAGACGTAGTACCCCTCCACCAGCTCCACCAGTTTCAGCATTTTCATCTTTTTCTGAGCAACAGCAGACTTCTCTCCCAAACACTATTACATACGATATGTTTCAATCCTTAGTATCGAGATGTAGCCCGAGGACAAAGCTAATATGGCTTTGTTTGTTTGAAAGCGAGTAGGCAGTGGAGTGATGATTTACGTAGAGGGATGCTGAGACATGAGCAGATGCATCTTGATCCTTCTTTCGATAAAACTGCCTATCCGCCCTGTCAATCTAACCCATATACGTTACCAGAATGGATAGCACCTATTCCACCATCTCAGAGCTTTCATCATATGCCAAATCCTTTTGAAAGCCAGTCTAGTGGTCAGGGTGTCTTTTATACAGGTTCTCAGGGTGCTGTTACATCTAGCTGGGGAGGATTTTCGGATTTTGCAAGGATGACGATGAGTATGAGTTCGTTGGGTCTCGACAGTTCAGTTCGGACCACGACTACGTTTTCACAGCAAGAAACGTCATCGGTTCCAAGTTTAAATGATCCAGTTTATCCAGCTGAGGATGATGATGTTGACATTGTTTGATTTTAAACAACTTTTATTATTTCTAAACATTTTATGACTGTTTATTTTATTTTCTGCATTTTAACTTTAGTTGATAAGTTTGCTAGTTTAATAAGTTTTCGATTTCATTAATCGTTTTCTGTCGTAGTCGTAAATTTATTTTTAATAGTATTTAAATATTTCATAAAAAATCAAAAATCTAAAAATATATTTATCATTCGCATGTCGTATTCGTGTATGTCGTTTTATCCGTGATCGGTGAGATAATATTTAAACTACCTTTATAGCTTCTCAAATAGCTTGAAGGCTATTAAGTTGAACAAAGAAAACTTGAATTTTACAACCTTCATACGGTAAAAATATCTTAAAGGCCGGACCGGTCCGGTCGGGCCAGACCGATCCGGGAGTAAAAGCGCTTAGTCATACCGAAAGTGTTAGTATGCATGCACGTACTACTCTAATTTTTATTCATTTAAGGACGAGAGGTTGAAAGTAAAATTTGCCAATTCACTCACTACTTTCAATCCTCTTCTTTTCATGCATCTGCTTAAACTAAAATGTCAAACCGATCATCACCATCACCAATTCATACGATCCGGAGGCGCTTGATGTTTTTGTCCCGAGTCTAGCGCTTCAAATGTTAATTTGTTGGTGAATGCGAGGTTTGCAAATTCTCCTATATTGATGGAAAGGGGTATCAATTTTGAAAAAATTGATCGATTCGAAGGGATTTAATTCGTAATCAAGGATGGAAAAATTTGTTAAGCATCCTCGAGGAAGAATTAACGCTTTCTATTGTTAGGGAATTTTATTCACTCTTTCTCAAGCATTACTTACGGTAGATCCGTCACGGCTTATATCCGTTAGTGGGTACACTTATTCACCTGTCACCTCATATTATCAATCATATCTACGAGATACCGATTTTCAATCAAATCCATAATCTTCATTATGAATATCAATGGGCATTAGGAAACTCTTGTCATGTTGTTAACTATGTCACGGAAGCTTTTCCGTATTTGTTTCCGAGTTCGATCAAAATTACGACTCTACCACTTCCGCTCTACCGCTTTCATCCGAGAGCATGGAAACACTTCATTAACTCACGAGTCTATCCGACTAGTGACTTTGCGTGGGTTAGTGATAGTGAGATACTTTTGTTATTTGCGCTGATAAGCGGAGCTCATGTGGGTGAGGGATTTTGATTTTTAAGACGGCAGTAAACTTTGTAGTGGAACGGTATAATAATGGAAGGCCGATGCCTTTTGCTTGGTTAATTTCAAGGTTATGTATTCATTTGAATGAAGTCCCCTAAATTGCTTCGATGAGATATATCCGCCTCGTGATTGTCGTAGAGGATTGCTACCGGTAGAGAATCCGGGTTGTTCGTCAACTATTTGAGATAGTTGTTAGTGGTTTTATTTAATTTAGTTTAAGTTTGGTTTGCTTTAATAAGTTAGAGTTGATTAAGGTTAGTAAGTTAATAGTAAGTTTGTTTTATTAGTCTCGTAATAGTTTCTTTTTGTTTAATATATATGTTGTTTGATTTTAATATCGTGTGTTATCGATGTTTATAACGATCATCTATAATTTTAATTTAATTTTCGAACCTACTTTTCATACTCATTGAACATCGGGACGATGTCACTTCGTAAGTGGGGAGTAGAGTTAGGTTTGAAAATTCATTAAAATTTTCGAAAAAAAATAATAATAATAAAAAAATAATTATAAAATATAACCTTTTTCATATAAATTAGTACTTTAATTACTTATTTCTTAGTTTTAATTTTTCTTGAATAATTTAAGTTGGTTAATATATGAATAAAAATGATATAATTCGAGAGGATTAATTTTTGATTTAGTAAAATATATTAGATATATAATGAATATGTTTTATATCTTTTATAAGATTTTTAAGATTTTGAGTATGTATAACTAAATAATTTTTATCAAATATTTCTTTTATGGAATTATTCAAGTAATTTTTATATTTATAAATAAATTTTTAGATAATTTTCTTTTCAAGATTAATTATGAATTTGGAATCAAAATTAGGAATGATGATTTTTGGCACCACAAAAATATAACTATAAATAAAATAAATTTCACCCGAATAAAATTTCCAATTTTTGACCCCACCTCGCTTTTTAAGAGTGATCAAGACCTCACTCGAATATAGCCATTTTGATTAACTAGAAATTTCCGACCCTTAGCTTGTTTTGGTCTACATTTCTTTGACATCCTTTGAGTTTGTAATGTCTTTATGAGAGGAGATGATGACGTAAAAAGTTAAGAGTTGAGAAAAATGGTATATGATTGGAATGAGTTCAGATATGTTAGTGTCCTATGAACAATTTATATTAGGAACAAAGCACCATTTTTACAATGCATTAATCAAATATCGTATCTTCCCTATCTTTGATCGACAATATAAAAATAAAATATATCGGTAGTAGCTACCAATGATTTGAGTGCGATGAGGGTGTTATCTAAACGTCCTATATCACTATGAGGTATAAAGCTCCCGATAAAAATTCGAATCAAAAGATCTCAAGAATGATTACGTGTTTAAGAAACCGGACTCGTAATTTTAGATCGAAAGAGTAGTACTCCGATCAATCTTGATGAAGCAATGCTTGTAAAATTTGATTATTTACACACACTCACGCTTTAGTTCTTAATGTTAAAAAAATAAAAAAAAAAAAAAAAAAAAGAGAGAAAAAATCTGAAAAATAGTTGGAATAAAAGGATGTTACTAATCGAATCTGTTTTTGATCAAGAATGTGAAGACGTAGAGTGCATTTGACTTGCATCTTTCTCTTTTGATTTCCTTTTCTATCTTTTCGATTAACCAATGTCCTATCCTAATATATTAAGCCAATATGTCTTCTATCCTCACTTAGTTAATGATTCCGTAAATTGTAATAATCGAGATAGAAAGTATTTCTAATATTTTATTTATATTTACGAATTATTGCATGCATGTTTCCATCTAATTCATATTTGATACTTAATTCATTTAAGTTATATAATCTCCTTTCTTAAATTTCTATAAAATTTATAAATTATATGTTTGTAATATTGACGATATATATTACTTTTGAAATTTTAATCGATCAATTATATTATCTCATTATTTATATATTACCGCTTATTTTTGCTCGAGGACGATCAAAAGCTAAGTGGGGAGTAATTTGATGTATTATTTTTATATGATTGAATTTACGTGATTTTATTACGTTTTGTTGACAAATTCTATGTAAAATATCTAAAATTATGATATAATTAGTATAAAATATTAATCTTTATAGTTTAGTATAGTTAGTAGTAAAAGTTAGTATTTATAATAAAAAGTTGTAGTTTTTGTACCGGTTTTAGTAACCGGAATATTGTGTCTATTTTACACGGATATTTTGTGTTTATTTCATTGCAGAATCCTAAGATGAACTGAAATCCCGAGTATCGACACTTTTTGAAGTCAATACAAGTCAGTGAAAGGAAGTTATAAAGCGTCACTGATATAAATGATCAAGAGAATAATTGTTTCTGAATCTCGAAAAAGGACGTATAATACAAATGGCTCATCGAGAATACGTTTTACAAGAAGTGGTCTTGATGAAAGTTGTAGAGAATTCAACGAGCTTTTCAACGGAAGTTCGATTATGTCATTACGATATCAAGAATTCAAGTTACGATTTTTAGAAGTTAATCGTGTAATTATATATAATTATATATATAATTACACAAAGACAAGTGATGATTAAGGGTAACATGCTTGCACATGCGATAACAAATCAGTAATGATTGTCATCATTACACGGACCGATCCGGCAAGTTTTCGAGGACCGGTCCGGGAAGGGAAAATTCTATAAATAGGGGATCGAGAGGCTCACTTTCACTTTGTACCAATATATATATACAATATTCTATATATATTCTCTCCTCTTCTTTCTCTTTTCTTCTCCTTTCTTAGTTTGTAAATAGGCTTTATGCCAAAATAAATTAGTAGTAGTAGTATCGTAGTAATGTTCGGGAAATTATCGGAAGGTTCAAGATTGTTCTTTGAAGTCGTTGTAATGTCCGAAAAAACGATTTCGAGTCAACAGATGTAATCGGGTAATTTCTATAATAATTATGTTTATGTTTGTTATTTTCTTCTTTTTATAATGTTATTAGGCTAGATCTAATAACTAGCCAAAGTTATGTAATCGTATTATTTCGATCTTTTCGTTAAAAGAATGATGTTAAAATAAAATTGACTAAAATTGAGTAAAATGAATCTTTTTCTATTTCGCTCGTAATGATAACATATTCGAATGAAGTAATCAATCATGATGAATACCACATATAACCTGGCGATGTAATCGACTGAGAAGTCGAGGATATGAGTAAAAATAGAAAAACCGGAGGGTAAAAATGGCCGTCGATTAACGGAATCCTATTTCCTACCCGAAGCGATTTGTCCTAATAAAACAAATCTTATTAAAATTTGTACTCGAGATCTTAATAATGTTAAAATCACGTTTAATTGAAACTACACCGTTTGTATTAAATCGATCCGCTTGACAACCGGAGCCTCTTGAATAACATCGCCATCCGACAAATGGAATCACCTCTTTTATCCGGGGTAGATTTGTACTGCACTGCTGTTTGACTAACTAAGTTTAGCATGGGGCGCTTGTGGACATTGGATGATGACAATTTGACATATGACAATTTCATACGCTCGTGTGAGGAGGAATTGTTGACATTAGAGAGTACACCGTTTCATTCACTCAATTGGACCTAATAAAAGGAAGATCGAACACATTCTATTAATTGAAAAGATCGAATAAATTGATTACATATACTTTGGCTAGTCTAGTCTATAAACTATATATTGGTATCTATATATTTATATATATATATATATTTTACTATTTATGTACATCTATATATATTTATATATCTATATATATTATATTAGAATAACTTTTAAATTACGCATTTATTTTATGTTGGTTAGAGTAGTAGTAATCTGTGTTATAAAATTGCGGTTTAGATCGAGTTAATAGCAGCTCTTTGGTGTTTAACCACACTTAAAAGAATTACCACTTTTTTTCCTTGAGGATTCGACACCTGACTCACCACTTTATCACTACAATTTGACCCGGTACACTGCCGGTTAGGATCCGTCTAACCTAGAAAAGGTCTGTCCCTTTCTTGACGCCGTTTCTAAGGTCTGGTTTGGTGACGTCAATTCCCTAAAAGATGAAGTGTGGGGCCGTCGAAAGCTTTGGATTTGCCTTGTGCTTCGATAAGCTAGAGTTTATCTATGTCTGTGTAATTGCTAGGACTTGTCCGTGTCTAGTGGTCTAAGTATGAGAGTAGGAGATGTGAGGGAGCTTACTTGAAAACACTTAGGTGGCTAGTTAAACATCTAATCAAACGTATGTGTTAGTTTAAAATCTTAAACATCATGCAATGCTTGGTAAGGCATAGTACAATATCGCGATGTGTTCTCTGACCAGACAAAGTAGACTGTACCCACGCCGGTCAATCGATTGGCCAGATAAAGCGTCTGGTGCACTCTGCTGGTCATCACACTATCGGGACTCAGATATTCCCGGGGCTACTAGAGCGTGTCTCTAAGTAGGTTGCACCCAGTTGTCCTAGTACATCCTATTACTAGGCGTAGTGCCCTTGTTATTCATGATGTAACCAACTTGAGCTAGGCTAGATACCCTTTGGAACCTCATGTTATGCTATGAACATAATATGATAGTTAGCTAGGGCTAATAACGGAAATGAATTAATAAAAGACGGCGTTGCTCTTATTTCCTTATGAGATCATAGTTATACGATCTTCTACGCGTTACTGAGTACTTTTGTACTTACCCCGTTACGTTGTGTTTGTCATCCCCTTTCCCCAAAGAAGATGAACAGGTTGCTACGGTTGACGAGTTCTTTGATGATGAAGTGTGAGATGGAGCTCGTGAAGACTTAGTTTCTTTTAGTTTTGACTCTTTCAATAATGTTGTTGATTCAAATTCAAACATTGTTGTCTTTCTTTTGGATTAGTTCTGTTTAAGTTCTTTGAGATCTGTTGGGATTTGAATGTTGGATGATTAGTTCTCTTTAATGGATTTAGTTTTACAGCATTGAAAACCGTGTGTTCGATCTTTTGTCTTTTGTTTTCCCCGAGTCGTTTTATCTTCCGTGTCGTTTTAGTTCTGATGTATGACGTAAGGCTTACATATATTATTGAATTTATTTAATAATATTTGTGCCGAACGCTCTTTCCGGATAAGGACTCGGTGTCCGGGAAAGGGGCGTTACAGTTGGTATCAGAGAGAAAGGTTTTCCCTGCTGTGTAGGACTTGATTTTTCTTTAAGATAAGTTTAGAGCCTTAGTAACCCCTTCTCTTTTCTTGGGTACAGGATGGTGCTTACTAGAGGAGGAGCTAGTTCGTATAACGCTGATGCAGCTAATACCCAGACAAGTAACGCAGAGACGGATTTTACTGAGGTTGTGGTTTCGAGAAGGAGGAGGAGTAGACCAGCTACTCAGGTTCCTCCGGTCACTCAAGTGAACAACCCCAGGCATGGTGGAAATCAAGGACCAGGTATTTCGGTTAGAGGTCGAGTGGAACAAGCGGGTCCTTCAAGGTTTAGCACTCGCGTACCGGTTTCTACATCAGCTCCAAGGACCACCACTTGGACCGGATTGGGACTTTCTAATCCACCGGCCAGTCAGTTCTTCAGTTATCCACATGTATCCATGTTTCCGTCCACACCTTTGAGTTTCACCCCTCAGCCGACAGTTCGACCTCCACCACCACCTAGATCGAGTTCTTTCGTAGCACCTGGCTACACCCAGCCGCAGCAGAGTTATCAGAATGCCCCACCGATACAGCAGCAGTTTCAGCATCAGCAGTTTGGGGGTTATGATAGACCTATAGACTGGTATGAGAAAGTGAAGAAGCATAGGGTACCAGAGTTCTTCGGTAATGTTGAGCCAGCAGCAGCAGACTTATGGCTACGTCGTTTTGAAAAGTCTTGCAGAAACATGAGGGCCCCAGAATCTGAATGGGCTCAGTTGGCAGTATCTTTGTTGGCAAGTAATGCAGAGAGTTGGATGGAGTCTTATAAGAAAGCTAATCCTAGAATCACAAATTGGGCGGTATTCAAGGATTTGTTCTATCAGGAATACTTCCCTAGAACGGCACAAAATGCAAAGGCCAACGAGTTTCTGAGTTTAAAACAGGGAAGAAATACTACAGTGACACAGTACTCGCAGAAGTTTCATGAGTTGGGCAGGTTCTATCCCGAGATTATGAAAAGTGAGGAAAAGAAGATAGACAAGTTTATGGAAGGGTTGTCACATGATGTGGCGAAAGGTATGCTTGGAGATAGACCGACGAGTATGGCAAGCGTCATGGATAGAGCATTGACAAATGAAAGGTTTGCCAACAGCCGATGGTTGTAGTTGGGGACAAGAGGCCATTCTCAAATTTTCAAGGAGGTAATAGAGGGGCGCCACAACAGAATGTAAAGAAGACAGGGAGTTCAGCAACGAAGGGTTCGACTAGTGGAACACCACCGACTTGTGTCAGGTGCAACAAGGCACACTCGGGTGATTGCATGGCAGGTAGCACGAGTTGTTTCCACTGTGGGGAAGTGGGACATTACTCGAGGGCGTGTCCTAAGAAAATCTCTCAAGGAAATCAGACAGGAGGACGAGGTAACCAGCAGGCAACCGTCCCATGGAGTAGCGAACCGAGATTCAGATCTTTGCAAAGAGATCAGAGAACTGGAGGAGCTAGATGACCTTGTGGTGACAGGTACTTTTGCAGTGTTTGTGTTTCTTATAAATATTTAATATGATATAGCGCGCATATGATATTACATATTTATACGTAAATTGATTCACTTGTTAGGTACCATAATCATAGATAATCTAGCAGTTTCAGCTCTGTTTGATACCGGAGCTTCAGGGACTTTTGTTTCTCCAAGGATAGTTAAGAAGTTGAATCTACCTCTTAAGGAGTTGGAAAGACCTTTGAGTATAACCACCCCTTTGGGCCGAGTTACTAGATGTGCTCAAGTCACACCCCAAGTTGATATTAGAGTCGGGACGTACCAGTGCCAACATGCTTTGATGGTGTTGGATTTTTCAGACTTCGATGTTATCCTAGGAATGGACTGGTTGTCTAAGAATTTCGTCTACTTGGATTGTAGAGGAAAAAGGGTGATCTTTAAGGCTCTAGGAGAATCAGCTAAGACGTTTCAGGGTAATGCGTACAAGTCTAGCAAGAAACGTTATCCTATCATCTCAGCAGTTAAAGCCCTAAAAGCCTTGAGGAAGGGTTGCCAGGGTTTTCTCGTTTATGCGTTAGGTAAGGAAAATCTCAAACCCGAGTTAGGAGAGACTCGTGTAGTTAAGGACTTTCCTGAAGTCTTCCCGGAAGATTTGCCAGGACATATGCCTGACAGGGCCATAGAGTTCGAGATCGAGTTGATCGCAGGAGCTTCACCAGTAGCTAAAGCACCTTATATGATGGCACCAGCTGAGTTGAAAGAGTTAAAAATTCAGATTAAGGAGATGTTAGAGAAAAACATCATCCAGCCAAGTACATCACCGTGGGGAGCACCGGTTTTGTTTGTGAAGAAGAAAGATGGGAGTATGCATTTGTGCATCGACTACAGAGAGTTGAATAAACTGACGATCAAGAATAAGTATCCTTTACCAAGGATTGACGATCTGTTCAGTCAGTTGCAAGGTAAGAAGGTGTTCTCGAAGATTGATCTCAGGTCCGGTTATCATCAATTGAAGATCAAGGTGGCAGATATACCTAAGACAGCCTTCGGTACGAGATATGGACATTATGAGTTCTTGGTCATGCCGTTTGGACTCACTAATGCTCCATCGAAGTTTATGGACTTAATGCAGAGAGTTTTCATGCCTTATCTCGATAAGTTTGTGATTGTCTTCATAGACGATATCTTGGTATACTCTAAGGATGAGGAAGAGCATGAAGAACATCTAAGGATAGTTCTACAGACCTTAAAAGAGAACAAACTGTATGCCAAGTTTTCTAAGTGTGAGTTTTGGTTGGACCAAGTTAGTTTTCTTGGGCATATAGTTTCTAGAGAAGGCATTAAGGTTGATCCAGCAAAGATAGAAGCCGTTTCTAAGTGGCCTAGACCGACATCAGTAACAGAGATAAGAAGTTTCTTGGGTCTAGCAGGGTACTACAGGAAGTTTGTAAAAGATTTCTCTAAGATAGCTACACCCCTCACAAGACTCACACAAAAGAACGTTAAGTATGAGTGGACCGATGAATGTGAGGAAGCTTTTCAGACTTTGAAAGAAAAGTTGACCACAGCTCCAGTGTTGGCTTTACCGGAAGTTTTTGGTAACTACGACGTGTATACAGATGCATCGGGTCAAGGTTTGGGTTGTGTATTGATGCAGTCCGGAAAGGTGATTGCTTATGCATCTAGGCAGCTAAAGGTGCATGAGAAGAATTACCCTACACACGACCTAGAGTTGGCAGCAGTGGTGTTTGCTCTGAAGCTTTGGAGACACTATTTGTATGGTGTCAAGACAAGGATCTTCACGGATCATAAGAGTCTTAAGTTCTTCTTTACTCAGGAGAATCTGAACATGAGACAAAGAAGATGGTTAGAGTTCGTGAAAGACTACGACTTGGACATTCAATACCACCCGGGTAAGGCGAATGTCGTAGCTGATGCACTTAGCCGGAGAGCGGTTAATGCTATCACTACCTTACAAGAAGTTGTGGATCAGTTGGATAGAATGCAGATTGAAGTGGTTGAGCAGAAGGATGAAGACCAGTTTATGGCGCCAATGATGGCGAGGTCAGATCTGCTAGATGAGATTCGGTTTAAGCAAGATAAGGACCCAGTGTTGGTTAATTTGAAGCGAGTGGCTCGAGAAAAGCCTACAGTGGGTTATCAGTTGGACAAGAGCGGCTATCTTTGGTATGGAGACCGTTTGTGTGTACCAGATGTGGATGGTCTAAGAGAGAAGGTTATGGATGAGGCTCACAAGATTGCTTTTGCGGTTCATCCAGGAGCCACTAAGATGTATAGAGATCTCAAGGAAAGATACTGGTGGCCTGGTATGAAGTTAGGGATCACAGAGTTCGTGGCAAGATGTGATACATGTCAGAGGGTGAAAGCAGAACATAAAAGGCCAGGAGGTTTGTTGAAACCTTTGGAGATACCGGAATGGAAATGGGAGAATATCACGATGGATTTCATCACCGGTTTGCCTAAGACGAAGGGCGGTCATGACATGATTTGGGTGATTGTGGATAGACTTACCAAATCAGCCCATTTCTTGCCGTGTAAGGTAGACATGCCTATAAAGAAGTTCGCTACTATGTACATCGACAATATAGTGAAGCTTCATGGTGTACCTTTATCTATTGTATCCGATGTGGGGATAGTAGATTCATCAGTCGCTTTTGGAAAGGTCTCAGAAAGCTTTTGGAACGAAGACTGATTTGAGTACAGCGTTTCATCCTCAGACGGATGGGCAGTCCGAGAGAACGATTCAGACTCTCGAGGATATGCTAAGAGCTTGTGTTTTGGATGCCGGAGGTTCATGTATAGATTACCTCAACTTGGCGGAGTTTGCTTACAATAACAGTTACCATGCTAGTTTGGGAATGCCACCTTTTGAGGCCTTGTACGGTAGGAAGTGTAGAACTCCACTTTACTGGGATGAAGTGGGAGAGAGACACATTACAGGGCCGGAGATGGTTCATCAAGCCAAGGAAAAGATTGAGTTGATAAGGAAGAATCTGAAAGCCGCTCAAGATCGCCAAAAGAGTTGGGCAGATGTTAGAAGAAGACCGTTAGAGTTTGAAGTTGGGGACAGAGTTTACCTTCGAGCGTCTCCAATGAAGGGTTCAAGAGGTTCGGACAAAAAGGAAAGCTAAGTCCAAGGTATGTAGGACCTTTTGATGTCATCGAAAGAATTGGGAAGTTGGCTTATAGACTTCGGTTGCCAGAATCGATGTCTAGAGTCCACAATTTCTTCCACGTATCGATGCTTAAGAAGTGTTTATCTAAAGTGGATGTGGAATCTGAGATTGATCCGGAAGTTTTGCAAGATAATCTATCATATGTGGAGAAACCGATCAAGATTCTGGATATGAAAGAAAGGATGATAAAGAGGCGGGTGATCCCGTTAGTGTTAGTGCAATGGAGCAATCATGCACCGACGGAAGCCACTTGGGAAGTGGAAGCGGACATGATCGACTTAATTCCCGAGTTCCTCATCTTCCAGGTATGTTCTAGTTTCGAGGACGAAACTCCTCTTAAGGGGGGAGGAATGTAATATCCCGATTTTTGAAAAAGGGCAATTCGGTCTTTTAACAAAAATCAGAATATTATGATATTTTATTTAAAGGGTTTTTCAAAAAAAGGGGTAATAAAGGAATTAAGGAAAATAATTAGGTCATTGGGATTATAAAAGGAAGACTAATCCTAATTATAACCTAGTTATTTTTTTTACACAAAAAAGAGGAGGCCGTATATTTTGAGGGAGAGCGCGGCATTGGTCTTTGGTTGAGAGAAGAAAAAAAAAAAGGGGTTCGGGCACCGTCTTTCAATTTCGAGGCTTAAAGGTTGATAATTTGTGCGGACATGCAGTAGAGAAAGTGATCGCCTCGCTTGAAGGCGTTCTTTTGACATCAACAATCCCTAGATCAGTTAATGTCTGATTAATGTAACGTGGTTTTCTCATCGTATGATTAAGATTTCGTAAAGTGGTAGAGCAATTTGTATGATTGTTTTTCATGGTTTTAATTCGTTTAAGTCGAGTTTGGGTTGAATTTGAGTAGAAAACGCAGAGTGCAGAAAACTGTCCTCTGTGGTGCAAGAAAAACGCGTAGCAGGTGCAAGAGGGAGGCTCGGTCGACCGAGCCTATCCATTCGGTCGACCGAGTGGTGGTTCATCCGTACGGATGAGTTGTGTATCCGTACAGCTATTTCGATGTCGGACGAAGAAGTTTATCCGTCCGGACGAGGACTGCTTCGATCTTTGTTTTTCTTTTTATGTGTTTCAAGCTCCATAATAGCGTATTTACTTCTTAACCTTATGTGACAAAGCCTTGAATTAGCTTTTGATGCGTTTAGTTCCGGCACCACATGGATTCCCTAAAAGATGAAGTGTGGGACCGTCGAAAGCTTTGGATTTGCCTTGTGCTTCGATAAGCTAGAGTTTATCGATGTCTGTGTAATTGCTAGGACTTGTCCGTGTCTAGTGGTCTAAGTACGAGAGTAGGAGATGTGAGGCTTTACTTGAAAACACTTAGGTGGCTAGTTAAATATCTAATCAAACGTATGTGTTAGTTTAAAATCTTAAACATCATGCAATGCTTGGTAAGGCATAGTACAATATCGCGATGTGTTCTCCGACCGCACAAAGTAGATCGTACTCCACGCCGGTCAATCGATTGGCGGATAAAGCGTCTGGTGCACTCTGCTGGTCATCACACTATCGGGACTCGATATTCCCGGGCTACTGTAGAGCGTGTCTCTAAGTAGGTTGCACCAGGTTGTCCTAGTACATCCTATTACTAGGCGTAGTGCCCTTGTTATTCATGATGTAACCAACTTGAGCTAGGCTAGATACCCTTTGGAACCTCATGTTATGCTATGAACATAATATGATAGTTAGCTAGGGCTAATAACGGAAATGAATTAATAAAAGACGACGTTGCTCTTATTTCCTTATGAGATCATAGTTATACGATCTTCTACGCGTTACTGAGTACCTTTGTACTTACCCCGTTACGTTGTGTTTGTCTTCCCCTTTCCCCAAAGAAGATGAACAGGTTGCTATGGTTGACGAGTTCTTTGATGATGAAGTGTGAGATGGAGCTCGTGAAGACTTAGTTTCTTTTAGTTTTGACTCTTTCAATAATGTTGTTGATTCAATTCAAACATTGTTGTCTTTCTTTTGGATTAGTTCTGTTTAAGTTCTTTGAGATCTGTTGGGATTTGAATGTTGGATGATTAGTTCTCTTTAATGGATTTAGTTTTACAGCATTGAAAACCGTGTGTTCGATCTTTTGTCTTTTGTTTTTCCCGAGTCGTTTTATCTTCCGCGTCGTTTTAGTTCTGATGTATGACGTAAGGCTTACATATATTATTGAATTTATTTAATAATATTTGTGCCGAGCGCTCTTTCCGGATAAGGACTCGGTGTCCGGGAAAGGGGCGTTACATTCGTATTTGCTAAGCTTTTGTCATCACGGCGCAGGTTCCCTTAGCATACTTCGTCGATAAAATTGCATTTACACATCCATTGTCAAGTCAATGCTAATGGCCAATGCACAGGTTCTGTGAACTCATAGTTTTACTGTGATACTTGTTTTTTCACTTCACTTTATTTGAAGTTGATTATTACGCCAACATTCTTCCATAAACAAACATCAAATACTACAAAGAATGTTGTGTACAGTTAAATCTTAGATGGTGAATAGCATTAGTCTTTAGATGTTTAATATCCAAAATTAATACTTCCACTCAAAAAAAAAAAAAAAATCCAAAATTAATACCAAATGAATGTTTGCTATTTTTTTAAACATCAGTTTTACATTAGAACCTAGCATTTGATTCGGCGAATTCAGAAATCTGATAAATCTATGCTTTATTTGTGTTTTCCCTAGGGAAACGATGTCCGGAAACTTTGCAATGCTTTAGATATAACACATTTGAAAAAGACCTGGCATGTGATAGTCCAGGTTGACTGCAAAAACACGCCATAAAAACCTATGATGCATGGATACGTGGGTTTTTAGGCGTATCGCGTATTCGATATGCCGCGGATACAGATACGCCAAGGATACGCGATGGGATACGTATTGGGCTGATTTGTAGTTTTGAAAACTTCGGATACGGCATTTCGGATACGTGAATTCTGATAAAATACGCGTATCCGTCTTCGGATACGGCTACAATGAGAAGAGTTGATTTTTTTTTCATTTTTTTTTTCATATTGTCGTGAATATTAAGTTCTGTGCCCTTTCAAAGTCCCAAAATTCCTCCGTCCCAAGAATTGTAACTTTTCTTTCCATCTTCTCCGTTAATCTTTATATGGACTATGGGGTATTTATGTTTACAATTTTGTCCTCGCATTTTAATTATTTACAGTTTGGTCCTTATATTTTCATTATTTACAAATACACCCCGTATCCGTATCCTATATTTTACGAAAATCCCGTATCTACGTATCCCGTATCCGCGTATCCCGTATCCGCGTATCCGTATCCATGCATCCTAGATAAAAACAAGCAAGGCAGGGAAAAAGTATCAATACATCACGTACCTTGCTAAAAAAACCGATCCTTGTTTACTAACCATACATTGTCTAACCAAATCCAATTGTCTCTCGATATGTTCCTCAAAAAATTCGATTCGTGCGGATTCTTCCCCCAACTAACGAAGAGATCTTGGCGGAATTGCCACATATGAAATTGAGCACAATTTTGCAAAGAAATAGCCCCATTCTTTCTCGAGAAGAGATGGGAAACATGCTCAATATCATTTGATTGAGTAGTTGACCCAGCCCCTTGTTGTTTGAAGAAACCCTCCACTTCAATTGGTATTTTTTCACGGAGTAACTAATTGTTGCGAAGTTTTTTTTTTCTTCCAGATTGTAGATCTATAAGGCTGCTAATGTTAGATGCTTTATGCTTTTTTGTTACGTGAAGGATATTGAGCTTGTTGTGCATAAGAAAGATTGTACTTTGTTAAAATATTATGATATACTATATCGGGGGAATAATGTTTGTACCTATCTGGTTTTAAAGATGTCTCTCTGAACTTCTTACAAGTGATGAAAGTAGAAATGCAGATTCACTTGGCAAATTAAAGGGTGGATCAAGAAGCACTGATATAGCCACACAAGACAATCTTTCCAGCCCAACAACGAAAAACATCTTGGAAGCTAGAAACAATTGCTACTACTTCTTCTGAACATACAGCTTCCGTGCAGCCGGCCAGTAGCAGTCAAAAGACCGCTTGTGTTTATTCCCACTGCACCCTAGGCAAGCCCTGAAGATTCAACTAGGGGAACTAATCAAAATATTACCCCTGAGTTGATTTTTCATGTTGTTACCAAGCCAATTGAAGAGCCGGTTGAGGCCATGGTAGCCTACCAGCAGCACTGGCACCGCTAAAAAAATGAACCAAGCTCTACGCCGCAAAGTCCAATAAAAAAAACTAAGAATAGAGAAAAGCACTTGTTAGGATCTTAAGTCGTTTCCTGTTTCAACCATGGTTATGTATGATGGCACTAAAATTTTGTTCAATAAGCTATTTGTGTATCAGAGACATTAGATAGTATTGAAATATATCTAATATCTTTAAACTACACAAGCAAGAATATGAAGTGAAATAATCTCCTTTCTTGTGTATCTATGTATACCAAAAACACTTGTTTCTATGTTTATGTTGTTGTCTAGGAGGTTAGAAATTCCTCCCTTTTTGTCTAGTTGTTTGGATGTGTAATGGTGACTTAAACTATGCATACTGAAGTTGGTCAGCTGAGTGGCATACTCAGCTGAGTCTGGTGGAAGCCTATGGTTTGGTCAACACATCAATGTGCTACTACTGAGTCTGGTGTTCAGTTTAAGGAAGTCAGTAGGGTTGATCATCTGTTGAGTCTGCTGAGTTGGTTCTCAGCTTTACTCGGGGAACACGTCTGCATGGGTTTTCCGTTTTGGTCAAGTTACTTTTGGGGTATTTCAGTCATTACCTGGGTTGACTGTCACGGCGGTTAGGGTTGGATTCCCAAGGCCTATAAATATCATCTGTATTGCAAGTAGATTGTATGCGATAATAAAATAATCCTAGTTTTTCCGTGGAGTAGTCGACACATTGCCGAAAACCACGTTAAATTTGTGTTATTCGTGTTTCAGTACTTGTTGTTCATTTATTTTTCTGTTCTTTACTCATAATAAATCACTTCCTGATCGGTGTTGGAAAGGTGTCCTAAACCCAATCAGGTTGGACCGGATCCGACCGGGTCAGGTCATTTACAGTCTATTTAGTTCATGTAATAACTTTATTATGATTAATAAAAGCACTTATGTTATTATATATTGTTTATCTTCATGTTATTTGTTGTACATATATATTAACGTCCCTAGTATCAAACTGTGATAGAGAAACCATGATAGTAATTATAGTTGATGAGATCTCTAATCACTATAACAAGATTGGTACTTAAATGTCTCTAGTCTTATGTATTGTCAAATGGGACATTGATAGTATAACCAGACTAGCACGTATTGGATGTCTTCTATAAGGTAGGGATAGATTTCGTCTATCGAAGTGTAGAGACACTTGAACTGTACGTGGACATGTATTAGATAATGCGTACGTTAGATTGACCCACTTACATTAAGTGTCACACTATGTGGCGGTTGTGTAATTATCCTTTTGACCAGAGTCTTCATGGCATCACGGTGTGGATTGTCATGCTTTGACACTATTGAGATTTCCCCTAGCCACAGGGCGATCATGCGGTAGTGATTGGGTATAATATTGAAGCATAAGGAGTATACATGATTGGTCGTCCGGGAATCGCGTATCCTATGATTGTGATCGAATATCCGAAATGGCCTTCTTATAAGGAATGTCAAGCTCTCGAGAATCTTTGCAAAGTGGGAGTAAATGTGTTATCCCGAGAGAGCATGATATCCAGATTATAAGATACGATCGTTAATGTATTGACACTCGAGGTACGATCGTATGGATATTATTACAGCGATAGGATTGTAAGTTACACGGTAACTGCTTCACATGAAATGTAGTAGTCATTGCTTTTGACTCTTCCGATGATTGGGGGTCACAGTGTGTTGCTAGACGCTATCCCGTGATCGTTAGGCATGAAGGGCATTTTAGTAAATTGGACTTTGTGTCTATGGTCAACATATTCGGAAGCCTATCGGGTCACACACATATGAACATCGAGTCGGATTAAAATGCGGTTATAGTTGATAACCAAATATGAAAAGTTTATCTCTAGACTATAAAGGTTATAGTGGTAAATTAATATGGTGGTATTTATTTATTATGAATAAATAAAATACAAGATATTAATTATATACAAATTATATTAATTAAAGAATATTCCGAAAGCCAATTAATTGGCATTTGGGGCGCCACATCTAGGGTATAAGGATACACTTGGATTGTGCACTTTAATTAATAAGATTACCATAATATTAAAATAAGATATTAATTGATTTTGGAATAATAGATTTATGGTAATAAGATAATTATATTCAATATAAAATATTGGCAAAATTAAATATAATAAAAGAGATAAATCAATCTAATTGATTTTTCTTATTTTATTGGGAAAAAGTTTTCTTCTCCTTCACTCTAGGTTGGGGCGCCCCTTACACTATAAATAAGAGGAGGGTGTCAAGCTCTTTTGTACATCACAATTGCAAGAGCTCATAGTTCTTGTGTAAAATAGAGAGCATCATATAGTGAGTTGGAGAGAGGGGAAAAAGGCCAGTCTAGCAACCGGAGTTTTCCAATAGCAATCCAAGGAGGATTCCGGTGAGGAGTTTGTGTGGATTAGCGATAGAGGCCGGACGCGTGGACGGCTCGCGCACTATACTACTCTCCGTTGACGGTCAAAGCGACGATCTTATAGATCATCAAGGTATAACCGTCAAACTACTTAACGTGTTTATTGCATTAAAATGCAGAACGATCTAGATAAATGAAATCAAATTTTAAATTCCGCTGCGTTAAACTAGTGATTTCCTAACAGGTCCGTTATAACAAACTGGTATAGGAGTGAAAGGTTCATCAGGAAATCTGTTATTTGGTCGAAGCAAGGTTCATTGGCACCAAGGTCATGATTGACGCTAGGATCTGGGATCAACGCAAGTTTTTCTTGTGAGAATGATGTATGCTTTAAACGTTAAAATTGTCAAGTTTACAGGAAGAAACAGTTTTAGTCTGTGGAAGATCAAAATGCATGCTTTGTTGAAACAACAGAGACTACGGGGTCCTCTGTCAAAATCAACAGAAGGAAGTGTTGTTGAGAGAGACAGTCTGGAGGAGAAAACACATTCAGCTATTATGTTGTGCTTGTCAAATGATATCATCACAGAGGTTGCTGAAGAGGATACAGCAGAGAAACTGTGGTTGAAGCTTGAGAGACTGTACATGTTGAAGTTTGTAAAGAACAAATGAAAACGAAAGAGAATGCGAAAGTTTATTATTCAAAGAATAATCAACAAGTTAAGTAACAATGCTGCTGTCATGAGGTATTTATAGCTTCATACACCTCATGAGTCAGTTATAAGTAAGTTACAAATGGTTATAACACTATCTAACTAAGTACCCGTTTTCTATTCATAGTTACTCAACTGACTAACTCAGCAGTCTGTTGTGTCTCATGGGATCAGTCAAGTCTCCAGAGTTCAGCTGACTTGCACTCAGCACTTCATTCAGCACATAAACTGTAACACCACCTCAAGATGAGAATGGTACATGATCGAAACACTCAAAGACTTCCTTTCACCCACGGACCTTTGAAATATCTTTGAAATTCCTAACTTGTCGAAAGCGAGATAAGAAAAAATAGGTGCATATAAGGCCTTGGTGAGAATTGCAGGTACTTGTTCTTTTGTGTTTACTGGAAAGAGTTTGACAAGTCCAGACTTGACTTTGACTCTTACAACATGACAATCAATTTCAATGTGCTTGGTTCTTTCATGAAATACCGGAATATAAGCAATGTGCATGACACTTGCAATGTCACAGAATAGTAGAGCAGACATCTAAACAGGAACCTTCAAATCTTGTTGGATGTAAATCAAACATTAAGTTCACAAACTGCAATTTCCATAGCTCTGTATTCAGCCTCTGAGGAACTCCTTGCTATAGTTGTCCATTTCTTGGCTTTCCAAGAGATATGAGCATCCCCTAAAAGCATCATGTAACCTGATACTGACCTACTTGTTTTTGCACATCCTGTCCAATCACTGTCTGTAAAACCCTTCAAAACAAAGTCATTCTGGGCTGGAGAAAACATACATTGCCCTGTATTGGCCTTTAAATATCTCAGCAACCTGTATGCAGCTTTTATATGATTTTCAGTATGAGTGTCTAAGAATTGACTCAGCTGCTGAACTGCAAAAGCTATGTCTGGTTTTGTGAAAGTGAGATAAATCAGCTTACCCACCAGTGATCTGTATACAGTATTGTCTTCCAATATTAGTGAATCTCTATGTTGTAAAGTCTGCTTGGACTCCATGGGCGTCTTGGCAGGCTTGGCCACAAAAAATTCATATTCTTCTAGAAGGTTTAGTGTGTGTTTTGATGGGAGTCAACTTCACTGCACTTTTGTATGTGAATCTGCCCCCGTTTATTAATTTATTGGCATGTTTTGGGTAGTTCTAGACCTAATTAAGAGTAATATCAAGAGTTATACGCACGGGGAGTTAAACTGTCACATCGTTAGTAAACTCCACATTTTTAACGATATTTAGCTCTTTTCCGAGCACTTTTGTCTTGCGGAATTACGCATGGTATTCGTTTGTACATGTTATTGCAGGACTTAGGTGACTCGAGGACCCGGAAGGCAATGTTTTTGAATGAGAAACAAGATCGTGGCACGAAGGTAGCATGGAAGTGAAGGAAAATCAAGTTTGGAGAGTGAAATCAAGGCAAACTGGCGTTTGCTCTACCCAAACTGGCGTTTGAATCAAGTTCTACCCAAACTGGTGTTTGGAGAGTTCAAACGGGCATTCACAGAATCAACACTTGATACTGAAAGTTAGATTTTCAGACGAACGAGAATTCAAATTACCACCAAACGAACGTTTGGATGGGTTCAGACCGAATCAAGAAAGCTCATACAGATCAAACGAGCATTCAAGGCAGTCCAGACGTTCATTCGTGGAAGAACAAGCCCTAATAATCATCATGATCACCAAGGAGACGAGCGTGCACTAGGAGGGCAAACGCTCGTTTGGCCCCGACAGCAGTATACACCGTACCTGTCCATTAATCTTTACTTTGAACCATATTTGAGGCATTTTCTGGTCATGTCGTCTTCATAAAAGTTGTAGGGAATTGAACGAGATTTCCAACGTTTCTTGAATCTTTCAAATCGGAGCTCTACACAGAAAGTTATTGCTGATTTACTGAAGATAAGTCAAATGGGCCGAGTTGGTCGGCCCAACTAGGTCAAAGTCGCGATTTTTGCCTATTTAAGAGCATCTAAACCTACGGAAACATATATTCTGATTTTTATTGGCTTGGGCGAGTTCAAGCCGGCAGGTGCTCAACCCAAATTGCTTGGCGGTTGTTATGACAGTTGACATCTAAATAGTCGAATAGAGCTCTGGACAAGGCTCCGTATTTCAATTTCTTAGTTTAGATTTTTGTATATAGAGTAGAATACGATGTTCGATCGATAGCTTGGTGGAGTTCATGCCTGGGATCATTGTATGAATTAAAGGTTGATATCTTTTGCTGATTTGGGATTCAAAAGTCTTGATCTTCATTATAGTGAGTTTCCTGATTTCGATTTGTTTTCTCTCAATATGGTTTTGATTGTGTAGATCATTAGTTTGATGAAATTCACTTTGAATAAAAGTCTTGATTCAGATCCTTGTTTATGCCGTGAAATAATAAAAGCTTCGATCTTTTGCCTTGTTCGTATACTCTTTGTCCTCTGATTTTAACATGAATTTTATATTCGACTCAATCTCCTCGTGGGATCGACCTCGGACTCTGAACGCACTACCTACGATCGACCCGGTTCACTGCCGGTTAGAAAGTGAGTTTTGCCTAAGATTTCGAGTTTTATAAATTGTATTTGATCGAGCCGGATTGCGAAATCTCTACTTATCAAGAATTTTGGCGCCATTCCCAGGGAGATTGTTTAAAAGTCAATATCAAAAATTGTGTTAGGTCAAGAGAGAAGAAAAAAAAAAAACCACATTTTGATAAGATTTTCTTAGACTAGGTTTGAATTCATTTTTGGTACTTAGCCTCTTCGGAGGTTGACGGACTATTTCTAAACTATTATAATCCTTACTGGCAGTGTACCGGGTCAAATTGTAGTGCTAGTATGGTGAGTCAGGTGTCGAATCCTCAGGGAAACGTGGTAATTCTTTTAAGTGTGGTTAAACACCAAACAGCTATTATTAACTCGATCTAAATCGCAGGTTTATCATACGAGTCACTAATATACTAATAAACAGAAAATAAATGCATAAATTAAAACTAACATAATATATATAAATACATAAATATATATAGTAATACATAAATAGTAATATATATATATATATATATATATATATATATATATATATATATATATATATATATATATATATATATATACCAATATATTAAATACTAATAATTATTATAGAACTAGCCAAGATATATGTAATTGGATTATTCAATCTTTTATTTTAATGGATGTGCTCGTTCTTCCTTTTTTATTAGGTCCAATTGAATATGTGAAACAGTGCACTCCTCACTCAATGATTCCTCTCACATGAGCGCATTTAAACTGCTGTCATATGTCTCATCAATCATCAATGTCATCCAAAAGATTGGGTACTCCGTTTTGTCATACGGTCAATGTTAAGGATCTTGATCGAACGGTGAATTAACGTAATTAGATCCCGAGTGCAGATAATTTCAAGAAATATTTCTCTTTTCAAAAGATAAAACAATTCTATCCCGGGTAGGAAATAGGATTCCGTTGTCACGTTTTCACTCGCCATTTTACCCTCCGGTTTTTCTACCTTTTTTCTCATATCCTAACTTCACCGTTTAGTTCGTCATTAGGTTATGGTGCGATTCATATTGGTTAATTACGTCAATACGAATATTTTCAATACATTTCAAGTAGAAAAAGATTCATCAAATTCCATTTTTAATCAATTTTTGTTATAGTCATCATCCATTTTACCAAAAAGATCGAAATATTTCAATTACATATATTGGCTAGTTATAGATTTAGTCTACTAACATTATAAAGAAAAACATAAAAACAACAAACATAAAACTTTAGAATTACCAGGTTACAATCACGATTTAGAGGCCGTATTTTCCGGAAATTACAACAACTTCTTCAACATCGAACTCCCGATAACCGTCCAAAGCATTACAACGATACTACAGCTTCTACATTATTTATTGCGAATGCCTACTAATATATACATTATTACTACTAATTTAAGAGATTAGAAGATATATATTGGTACCCTTTTTCGCCTGCGAGACCTGCTTTGTATTTATAGGCAATTTTTTCAAGGCGGATCGATCCGAGGTGAAGCCGGATCGATCCGGGAATAAAAAATATTATCCCATCGGCTTATCCTCTGCAGAATCACATGCTAATCATCATTATGTTTCCTAACAGAAAGGCCGGATCGATCCGAGGTTAATCCGGATTGATCCGGGTAGCATTTTTCACATCTTGATCTGAAATTTGATAAAATCATAACTTGAGCTCTGAATCTCCAAATGTCATAATTCAAGAAGCGTTGGAAAGCCCTTCAAAAGATCTATAACTTTCATGAAGGACTCTTCTTTAGAAAATGCATTTTTGATGGGCCATTTGTTCGTCGAAAATATAATTCGATAATACTACTGCGAATTGATGATCCACTTGAATTTTAAGTCTCGTGGCACTTCCTTACTTCCTTCAAAAGACATGTTTTTACTTCAAAAAATGTCGTTACTCGGGGTCTTGGTTTACCTAAAAATCTGCAATAAAATACCAAAAATACCCACGTAAATCTGACACGACACTCCGGTTACTAAACCGGTACAAAATTTATAACTTTTTATTACTTTTACTAGATTCTTATATTAATTAGATGTATTCATAACTATTAATATTTCATAAGATTATCGTTATAATTTCTTATATTTTATATAGAAAGAGTTGATAAAATATATAAAACATCGTAATTTTTATCATATAAATGTTATACATCAACTACTCCCCACTTAGCTCTTTGATCGTCCTCGAACAAAATAAGCGGTAATATATAAAAATTACAATAAAAATGATATACTTGGTTGATTAAATTTCAAGTCAGTAAAATATTATTTCAATATTATAAATATATTAATTATATCTTTCTTAGAAATTAACAAGATAAAAAGTGTATATAACTCAGATAAATTATTTATCAAATATCATTTAAATGAAATTCTTCATAATTTACTTAATAAATATAACTAAAATTCTAGAATTATTCTCCTATCTCAACTTATATGAAATATTTGGAATCAAGGACTAAGTCAAGTAGTTGGCAAAGTGGCTTATAACGTTTTAGGCTCAGGGTGTTGGTTAATCTAAAGGATAGAAAAGGAAATCAAAAGAGAAAGAAGCAAGTCGTACGTACTTACACCTTCATATTTTTTATCAAAAATATCTCGATTAATAACATTCTGATATTACTTCACCTATTTTTCAGATTTTCTCTCTCTTTTTTTTTTTTTTTAAATACTAACATACCCGAACTCATTGCCAAAATCGACTATCTTGCAAGCGTCATGAGGTGAGGTCGAATATATTAATACCTTATCTAACTTTTCCAATCTCAACATATACCATTCTTTTGCATCGATACTTAGCTTTTATGTCATTATCTCCTTTCATAAGTGCATTACATAAACTCGTGGGATTTTTAGGAAATGTAGACCAAAATAGGCTAAGGGTCGGTTATAATTAGTTTAATCACAATTGGCTATTTCGGTGAGGTCCGGCCACTCTATTTGGTGAGGTGGGGACAAAATTGGAAATTTTATTCGGTAGGCTTATTTGGCTATAGTGATCAAAGTTATGCCAAAAATCGTCATCCCTAGTCCGATTCCATATTCATATTTCGTTTTGAAAAGAAAATTATTCTAACATTTCATTATAAATATAAGTATATTTGCTAAATTTCATAAAAAAATTACTTGATAATATTTATGTATAGTTACATATACTTAAAATCTTATAAAAATCTAAAACTGACATATATAATATAATTATAATATATCTAATTTACTTTACTTAATAAAAATCTATTCTTACCAATTTATATTATTTTTATTCATATTAATTATATATTATCTACTTAAATTTATTCAAGAAAAATTAAACTAAGTATTAAGCAATTAAGTATAAATTTATATGAAAATTTTTAATTTTTATTTACTAACCTAACTCTACTCCCCACTTACGAAGTGGCATCGTCCCGATGTTCAGTGAGTAATAAAGTAGGTTCGAAAAAATTAAAATTTTATATGATATTACTAACATATATTACTATGAGTGAACTAAAATAATAAAATTAAAAAAAAACAACATATATATTATACAAAATGAAAACTATTACAAACTTAAAGAAAACTAATTAAACAAGATATTAATCTACTGATTTAAATAACTACCAACTTAAACAACTTCCAACTGATTTCTAGCAAACTGACAATTTAAACAACATATCAAACTGTTGACGAACATCCGGGAGTATCGACCGGAAGTAATCCCAATTGAGAACCACGAGATGGAAAAATCTTGTCCGTATTAAACTCAGGTACTTGATTTAGATGAACACAAAGTTGAGATATAAGCCAAGCAAACGGCAGTGGCCTTCCCCTACTACGCCTCTCCACCGCAAAATTGATTGCTGTCTTGTACATCAATATCCCCCAGTCAATATATGCCCCAACAGTGAGCGCATACAACAAAAGCATCTCGTCATCAGTGACCGCAGCAAAGTCATTAGTGGGATAGATTCGTGAATTAATGAAGTGTTTACATGCCCTCAGATGAGGGGGTAAAGCCAGAGTGGTTGAATCATAGTCACGGTCAAAAAGTGGAAACACGTATTGGAATGCTTCGGCAGTGCGATTGACAACATTATAAGCATTTCCGAGTTCCTATTGAAACTCGAAATGTGGGTTTGGATCAAAGGTACATGGCGGGATTTCAAAATTTTGATTAATAATGACTGGAGAAAAGGATATAACGATACCCCTAACTGTTGAAATAGTGTCCTAAACCCAATCGGGTTGGACCGGATCCGACCGGGTCGGATCATTTCTACTATTTCTTTGTGTTTATACATATATTAAATGGCTTTTCTGTTGTCATATATATGTTCTTTTAAAGAACCAATTATGAATTGTTATATGATAACGCCCTTAGTATTAAATCGTGATAGAGAAACCATGATAGGCGATTATGATTGATGAGATCTCTAATCACTTTAATAAGTTTGATACTTAAATGTCTCTAGGTGATGTACTATTAAACAGGGCATTGATAGTATAAACAGATCTAGCACGTATTAGATGTCTTCTGTCTTTAAGGGCGTGGATAGATCTCGCTCTATCGAAGTGTAGAGACACTTGGGTATGCGTGGGCGTGTATTAGAGAATGCGACGCGTTAAGATGACCCACTTACACGGATAAGTGTCACACTATGTGACGGTTGTGTAATTATCCATTGGACCGGAATCTTCATGGCATCACGGTGTGGATTGTCATGCTTTGACACTATTGAGGTTTCTCTCAGCCACGGGCGATCATGCGGTAGTGATTGGGTATGATCTTCAAGCATGCGGAGTATACATGATTGGTCATCCGGGAATCGCGTATCCTATGATTGGGATCGAATATCCGAAATGGCCTTCTTATAAGGAATGTCTTACACTCGTGAATCTTTGCAAAGTGGGAGTAAACGAGTTACTTCGAGAGAGCTTGATATCCAGATTATAAGATACGGTCGTTGATGTTTTGACACTCGACTAACGACCGTATGGATATTATTACAAATGATAGGATTGTAAGTTACACGGTAATCGCTTTTCACATGAAAGGTAGTAGTCATTGCATTTGACTCTTCCGATGATTGGGGGTCACGGTGTGTTGCTGAGGCGCTATCCCGTGATCGTTAGGCATGAAGGGCATTTTGTAATTTGCACTTTGTGTCTTCGGCCAACATATTCGGAAGCCTATCGGGTCACACACATATGAACATCTAGTCGGATTAAAATGTGGTTATAGATGATAACCAAATAAGGAAAGTTTATCTCGTGCTATAAAGGTTATAGTGGTAAATTAATATGGTGGTATTTATTTATTATGAATAAATTAAATACAAGATATTAATTATATTAATTAAAGAATATTCCGGAAGCCAATTTATGGCTAAAGGTGGCGCAACTTATTTGTGTATAAGATACACTTGGATTGTGCAATTTAATTAATGATATTACCTATTATTAATATTAGATATTAATAAAATAAAATAATATAGATATATTTCTATACATGCGTGTGTGCATAAATGCAAATTGGATTTGCATGCATGCAAGTATGCGTGTATATATATATGATATTAATAGATTTATTTGTGTAATATATATGTGATATATACACATGTGTAAATTGATTTATGGTAATAAAATAAAGATAGTCAATATTAGATATTGACAATATCTTGAAATATTCAATATAAGATATTGACAATATCCTAGATTTATTTAATATGAGATATTATAATAAATGAGATAAATCAATCTAATATATTTTCCTTATTTTGTTGGGAAAAGGTTTTCTTCTCCTCCACTCTTCTAAGAGGCGCCACATCCATTATAAATAGGAGGTGGGCGTCAAGCTCTTTTGTACATCACAATTGCAAGAGCTAATAGTTCTTGTGTAAAATTGGGCGCATCCTATGTAGAGTTGGAGAGAGGGGAAAGGGCGATCTAGCAACCGGAGTTTTCCAATAGCAATCCATGATGGGATTCCGGCGGGTCATTCGTGTGGACTAGCGGGGTAGAGGCCGAACACTTGGGCGGCTCTATGCGAACTACTCTCCTTAGACGGTCAAAGCGTCGATCTTTTAGATCAACCAAGGTAACCACCGCCTACTAACTCGTTTGTTTATTGCTTAAACGAAGTCGATCCTGGTTAAAAGGAAATAAAATTTTAAATTCATTTGCGTTCCCACGTAGATTTCCTAACGATGGTATCGAGAGAGCTTGAGCTTAAGCAATAAGCATGTTATTTTAATGTAGTTAATTTTATCGTTTAAATCACGTAATTAAAAGATGAAAGATTTTTGATTCGCAAATCGATACACGAAAAGAAAAAAAAAAAGGCGGCTTTTGGGGTGCTCGGCCGATCGGGCGGGCGGCACCTACCGAAATTGCGCCAAGGGCGGCGACACCCTTTGGGGCGGTCGACGTCGGTGGTGCATCTTTTGGTGGATCCACTAAATTTTATTTTGTGTATTTTGTGTTTCATTATTGTTCATAGTTGTGATTGGTAATTCGTCTTTTGTTTAGTTGTGTCATGTGGCTAACCAATGGTACAAATAGTTTGGGCCATTGGGATGCCACATGGCATTAAAATAATAATGGCCTTTCCAAACTTTGTTTGGAATAGGCCTAGGCCCTTTCCAAATAGATTTGGGAAAAGGCCTAGGCCTAGGCCACTTCCAAAATTTTGATTTTGGAAAGTGGCCAGGCCTAAACCAAAATTATTTGGCCTTTCCAAATATTTGATTTGGAATAGGCCTGAGCCCTTTCCAAATATTTGATTTGGAATAGCCTGCCCTTTTCAAATATTTGATTTGTAAAGGCTGAGGCTTGTGCCACTTCCAAAATTTTGATTTTGGAAAGTGGCCAGGCCTAAGCCAAATTTGGTTTAGGAAACCAAAGGCATCCCTTTTGATTACGAATCAAAAGGAAAGAAACAAAAGAGAAATAATTTTAATTTTGATTTATTTTTGGAATAGTTCTAATTAATTAAAACTAAAATTAAAATCGGTTTAAAATTAATCGTTAATTTTATTACGATTAAAATCATTTAATTAATTGAATGTTAATTAGTTAATTGATTGGATAAAATTATTTAATAGATTAAATGTTAATTGATTAATTAAGACGCAAGTAGTTAATTTTTAATTTTATCTTTGTCATAAGATTTTGTTGTATGGATTAGATATAGTAGATATAATATGATTATATGGACCCCGATTGATCATGGACTCGACCGATAGGATAGATGTGAATGATTTAATTTTTCTGTTGGTTTAAAAATTGTCCTAGGCCGTTATGAAGAACATGACCTAGTTTATTTTCTGCACTTATCCCATTCCCGTTAGCTCCCCGTGTGCGGCGGGTGTATTTATTTTATTAGATAGAATTAAATGTAACAAGAATGGAGCGGAAGATGAAGACCAAAGAAAGACGAAAATAAAGATCCCATTGGAGAATGGAGCATTAAAGATCCTATTGGCGGTTGCAGCTACCCTTAGATTGTGACCCGCGGTTTCGTCAGTTTGTATTCGAAACCGCACCTAGGAAAAGTCCATGATCATACCGGTTACTTTACGCATTTATTTATTTTGTGCTTGTATTTATTTTATATGATACGATAGATGCATGACTAGGCACGATCTAGATAAATGTGTAGGATGTATGTCTATAGAGATAGATATATTTGATGAGACCGTAATTAAAATTAATTAAGTGAATTAATTTACGTAAATACTTCCACAACAAAAATCAAGTCGAAAAATTGTCTCCCAATATTATAGCGACGGTGAAGAGCCTTTGTTCGGATCCAACTGATCGGCCCTCGTCGGGAGTTGACCTACCACGGGTATATCGTCGTTATTGAGATATGATCATATGAGATCTCGCGAATATTGGGTTATGACTTGACTAGAGTATTGCGGTGATTGGCCTCGTCGGGACCGTCTTATTCTAGAGGCAAGGGGTTGACTACCACATAAAGATGTGAATTGTCAAAGAGTTGACTAGTCAACCACCAAGAGTCACATAGAGATGTGATTGGTAAGAGTTACATACCTTTCGAATTATTCCGGTTGATCGGCCCTCGTCGGGAATCGGGGTAACCAGATGGGATCTTGGCCACTAAAGAATTTTTGAAAGATTCTTGAAAGTCAATTGGGAGTAGTTGACTAGTGGGAGCAAAATCATAAATCAAAAGACCATTTTTGATTTTATGTGTATAAACAACAACACTCTTTTATTTTCATTTTTGTTGTAGTTTTAGCAAACTTTATATTTATGTTTTTATTCTCGATTAGTAAAACCAAATTATGACTGTTACCTTTTGAGAAACGTTCTCAAATCTGGTTAAGTAATTTTAATCCTTTTAAAATAAGCAATGACACGAGCAATCGGGTTATAGTAGTTAGAGACAAGGAGACTACATATTTGATGGAGTACTCTAAGACTTTAATTATTAGAGAAAAGCGAAAGCTCGTGATATTGGATGCGATCCAATATAATCATTCGATCATCTGATGACAAATTATTCAAACGTTGGATAAGAATGACTAGACCGAATTTTGGAAAGGATGTTTTCAAAATTGTAAGATTTAAGTATCGACTTATTTCTTTAATCATTGCTTAAAGGTTAATTAAATAATTAATGTTTTAAATACGATTTAAAAGGTTAAATAAACTATTTAATAAACTTTAGATTTTCTTTATGAAAGGAAATCAAAGACATAGCTCTTGTGATCTTTCTTAAGTCTTATGAAGACTACAATAAGAAACATTTTTCAAGTGCTTAAAGGATTAAAAAGGAAAGTTAGGGCATGTGCTTAAATAGAGAACTTATTGAAGTTTCTATTCTAGGCAAGTGAGTTGAGATAAATCTATCTAAGTTCATGTCAACTCTTAGATATATGATATCTTACGAGTGTGATTAAATTAGAAAGATTAAATAAAGATATGGAAGGTTAAACAAATGTTGTAACACTTACCATATTCTGGATCTAGTAAACTGATAAGGGAACTAAATAAATGTTATTATGTTCCGGTTCTTATGAAGAATACGTTTTCAGTTATTTGTTAGGATTTAGTAGACATATTCAATTGTAAAGAATAAATGTTATTCTGATAAAGTTGGAAGGTCACTGAATCTAACATACTAGATTGTTGTCACTATATAGTTGACAAATGTGATGAGATCTCAACTAAATATTTGTATGGCTGTTATCCTTAATATTTGTGGTTGTTCTAGACATAGTCTCTCTGGAAGGGGAGCGTGTAATTAAACGTCATTCTGATGATGTTGAACCATATGATTATGAATCATGTGGGTAATACGTATCTTATCTAAAGATGACTAAAATACCCTTTTATGAAAAAGTTATAAAATCTAGAAAAATTGTCTAAAGCCTAAACATACCGATGTTCGTTGGCTTATGACAATTAATGCCACAAATAATTGTTTATTAGTCTCTACGACTATTTTTAGAAATAGTCAAGTGTACTCGATGAAGTGCATAATTCGGAAAGCCGAAAAGTTCGAGCGATGATTAATATGAGATTGATGAGCTACTTAGGAATTAATTTTCAATTGGATTGAAGTAATTAATTCTGAAGGTGTTTCGAAGTCGTCTGAAAAGGAATAAGATTCTCCCTTGAAGGATACCATCTTTGGGATACGCAATTAGATTGTGTTCCCAAAATGGAAATAACAATTTATATGATAAAGGTGTGACGTAAGCCATGCGATGTATCCCTTACCCGTTTCGGGATAGTGCCCTTATACTTAACCGAGTTCCAAAGATAAAGGTTGAATAAATTCCATATTAGATATGGAAGAAGATAATGTCGAATCTATCTTAACCGATGATTTGAAGTTGTCATAGGCAAAGTCGAAAAGGCTTGGAGCCTAGTACGACATATGCAACTTTGTGGAATATCTTAGCAAGTACGCTTGATATTGTTTACTTGTCCATGAGCAAAATGTTTGTCTCCAAACATGTCAGTCTTCTAGAGGAAGTGTTTCTTCCAAAAGAAACAATGGGAGTGAATCAAATCTCAAAGGAGTTTGAGAACCACAAAGATATATTCAACCATTGGAACATGAAAGCGGGCGCCGTATAGCGATGAGGTGTAAAACACCGCTCGATGCACGCAAAGTTACAGTAAGTCATGGATAACCTCAAGCCCGAAAAGGTTGTTGGTATGTTCATCTTGAAGAATGAATATCTCACGACTTATGAAAGAATGTTTGAAAGGCAAGATTGAGAGATATGGCCAGAGCCATAATATCTCGAATTAGATTCCATCAAGGTGACAACCAGGTTATGAACCTAGTCCTGCCTTACCTGTAGGAAATGTCTCCGTAAGGCTAAGCCCGATTCTATTCGAGATAATACTTGTTATAACTTTGTATCATGACTATATGATAGTGTTGAAGACGTTAGGCGAGTACTTCGATGTTCATAGACAATAACATGATATGTGAGCCCACGAGATCCATTTATGGACTCAAACAAGTTTCTCTAGACGATTTCTTTGTTTTATAATCAAAGGAGTTTGATTTAGTCAAAAGAAGGATATGCCCAATGTGCAAGATGGATAGTGGGAGTGTGTTACGATTTTTGAGTAAGGTATTGGATATCTCTCTCGAGAATTATCACCCCATGTCACAGTCAATTAATGTTTGGTAGTTCAAGGTCTTTATGAAAGCACTTGGATTGGCAGTTCTTATTTTAGAAATAAGAATCTATAGCGATAGATTTAACTACTGTTAAATTATAGTTTACCTATATAGATGTGATGCTAAAAGAAGTTTAGCATAGATCGCGAGATCTGTCTATGTTAGGACATTGGTCCTGAAGATAAGGTGAAAGATGATGCTTATGGAAGGTTTCCTTCGCTACTGCGATAGAAACCATCATAAGAATAATGCCGGATGTTCATAGTCCATGAATAGTCATGAGCAAGTACGAAAGTAAATCTGGTGAATGTCGAGAATATCCTTAAAAGGAAAGTTTCCTAGTTTATTGAAACTTGGAATTAAATATACGTAGATATACAGATGTATATCCTGAGTCTTATGAAGGCGAGTGGGAGCTACTGCAGGTTTGCGAATACTTTGATTAAGTGATACAGTTGAGTGGAAATGTTCTTAGCTATGGGTCACTGTAAATTCTACAACTAGGCCAAAACATAGTAGTGCCTTAGAGGCGCAGCGGGAGCAGTACATGGATCTAGAAGGTTCATTATTGAACCTTGTACGGTTCTTCCACCTTTTACAGTATAGCCGATATAGTAAGTGGATTTATTGCTTGAAGCAAGGACCGAGGTCTCGCCGAGATTCGTGTGTGTGTTGAGGCTGCCTTTGACTTGGTCATTTGGAACGTGATATGAAGATAGTTTGAGTCCCCACGGATAGCGATCCGTTTATGGCTAGGGCTGGTTGCGAGTATTGCATGAGATTCTTGTGTTTCAACTTGGTCTTGTGTGTGCGAGTGATTGGTTTTAGGCCAAGTGGGAGATTGTTGAAATAGTGTCCTAAACCCAATCGGTTGGACCGGATCCGACCGGTCGGATCATTTCTACTATTTCTTTTGTTTATACATATATTAAATGGCTTTTCATTTGTCATATATATGTTCTTTTAAAGAACCAATTATGTATTGTTATATGATAACGTCCTTAGTATTAAATCGTGATAGAGAAACCATGATAGGCGATTATGATTGATGAGATCTCTAATCACTTTAATAAGTTTGATACTTAAATGTCTCTAGGCGATGTACTATTAAACAGGGGCATTGATAGTATAAACAGACTAGCACGTATTAGATGTCTTCATCTTTAAGGGCGAGGATAGATCTCGGCTATCGAAGTGTAGAGACACTTGGGTATGCGTGGGCGTGTATTGAGAGAATGCGTATGTTAGGATCGACCCACTTACACGGATAAGTGTCACACTATGTGACGGTTGTGTAATTATCCTTTGGACCGAGTCTTCATGGCATCACGGTGTTGATTGTCATGCTTTGACACTATTGAGGTTTCTCCTAGCCACGGGCGATCATGCGGTAGTGATTGGGTATGATCATCAAAGCATCGCGGAGTATACATGATTGGTCGTCCGGGAATCGCGTATCCTATGATTGGGATCGAATATCCGAAATGGCCTTCTTATAAGGAATGTCTTACTCGTGAATCTTTGCAAAGTGGGAGTAAACGAGTTACTTCGAGAGAGCTTGATATCCAGATTATAAGATACGGTCGTTGATGTTTTGACACTCGACTAACGACCGTATGGATATTATTACAATGATAGGATTGTAAGTTACACGATCGCTTTTCACATGAAAGGTAGTAGTCATTGCATTTGACTCTTCCGATGATTGGGGGTCACGGTGTGTTGCTAGACGCTATCCCGTGATCGTTAGGCATGAAGGGCATTTTTGTAATTTGCACTTTGTGTCTACGGCCAACATATTCGGAAGCCTATCGGGTCACACACATATGAACATCTAGTCGGATTAAAATGTGGTTATAGATGATAACCAAATAAGGAAAGTTTATCTCGTGCTATAAAGGTTATAGTGGTAAATTAATATGGTGGTATTTATTTATTATGAATAAATTAAATACAAGATATTAATTATATTAATTAAAGAATATTCCGGAAGCCAATTTATGGCTAAAGGTGGCGCAACTTATTTGTGTATAAGATACACTTGGATTGTGCAATTTAATTAATGATATTACCTATTATTAATATTAGATATTAATAAAATAAAATAATATAGATATATTTCTATACATGCGTGTGTGCATAAATGCAAATTGATTTGCATGCACGCAAGTATATGTATATATATATGATATTAATAGATTTATTTGTGTAATATATATGTGATATATACACATGTGTAAATTGATTTATGGTAATAAAATAAAGATAGTCAATATTAGATATTGACAATATCTTGAAATATTCAATATAAGATATTGACAATATCCTAGATTTATTTAATATGAGATATTATAATAAATGAGATAAATCAATCTAATATATTTTCCTTATTTTGTTGGGAAAAGGTTTTCTTCTCCTCCACTCTTCTAAGAGGCGCCACATCCATTATAAATATGAGGTGGGTGTCAAGCTCTTTTGTACATCACAATTCCAAGAGCTAATAGTTCTTGTGTAAAATTGGAGAGCATCCTATAGAGAGTTGGAGAGAGGGGAAAAGGGCCGGTCTAGCAACCGGAGTTTTCCAATAGCAATCCATGATGGGATTCCGGCGGGCTGTTCGTGTGGACTAGCGGTAGAGGCCGAACACTTGGGCGGCTCTATGCAGAACTACTCTCCTTAGACGGTCAAAGCGTCGATCTTTTAGATCAACCAAGGTAACCACCGTCTACTAACTCGTTTGTTTATTGCTTAAACGAAGTCGATCCTGGTTAAAAGGAAATAAAATTTTAAATTCCGCTGCGTTCCCGCGTAGATTTCCTAACAGTGGTATCAGAGAGAGCTTCGAGCTTAAGCAATAAGCATGTTATTTTGTGTAGTTAATTTTATCGTTTAAATCACGTAATTAAAAGATGAAAGATTTTTGATTCGCAAATCGATACACGAAAAGAAAAAAAAAAGGGGCGGCTTTTGGGGTGCTCGGCCGATCGGCGGCGGCACCCTACCGGAAATTGCGCCGGCGGCGGCGACACCCCTTTGGGACGGTCGACGTCGGCTGGTGCATCTTTTGGTGGATCCCTAAATTTTATTTTGTGTATTTTGTGTTTCATTATTGTTCATAGTTGTGATTAGTAATTCGTCTTTTGTTTAGTTGTGTCATGTGGCTAACCAATGGTACAAATAGTTTGGGCCATTGGGATGCCACATGGCATTAAAATAATAATGGTCTTTCCAAACTTTGTTTGGAATAGGCCTAGGCCCTTTCCAAATATTTGATTTGGGAAAAGGCCTAGGCCTAGGCCACTTCCAAAATTTTGATTTTGGAAAGTGGCCAGGCCTAAACCAAAATTATTTGGCCTTTCCAAATATTTGATTTGGAATAGGCCAAGGCCCTTTTCAAATATTTGATTTGTAAAGAAATTTTAGCTTTGTGCCACTTTCAAAATTTTGATTTTGGAAAGTGGCGAACTCTAAGCCAAATTTGGTTTAGAAACCAAAGGCATCCCTTTTGATTACGAATCAAAAGGAAAGAAACAAAAGAGAAATAATTTTAATTTTGATTTAGTTTTGGAATAGTTCTAATTAATTAAAACTAAAATTAAAATCGGTTTAAAATTAATCGTTAATTTTATTTCGATTAAAATCATTTAATTAATTAAATGTTAATTAGTTAATTGATTGGATAAAATTATATAATAGATTAAATGTTAATTGATTAATTAAGACGCAAGTAGTTAATTTTTAATTTTATCTTTTTCATAAGATTTTGTTGTATGGATTAGATATAGTAGATATAATATGATTATATGGACCCCGATTGATCATGGACTCGACCGATAGGATAGATGTGAATGATTTAATTTTTCTGTTGGTTTAAAAATTGTCCTAGGCCGTTATGAAGAACGTGACCTAGTTTATTTTCTGCACTTATCCCATTCCCGTTAGCTCCGCCTGCAAAGCGGCGGGTGTATTTATTTTATTAGATAGAATTAAATGTAACAAGAATGGAGCGAAAGATGAAGACCAAAGAAAGACGAAAATAAAGATCCCATTGGAGAATGGAGCATTAAAGATCCTATTGGCGGTTGCAAACTACCCTTAGATTGTGACCAGCGGTTTCGCTCGATTTGTATTCAAACCGCACTAGGAAAAAGTCCATGATCATACCGGTTACTTTACGCATTTATTTATTTTGTGCTTGTATTTATTTTATATGATACGATAGATGCATGACTAGGCACGATCTAGATAAATGTGTAGGATGTATGTCTATAGAGATATATATATTTGATGAGACCGTAATTAAAATTAATTAAGTGAATTAATTTACGTAAATACTTCCACAATAAAAATCAAGTCGAAAAATTGTCTCCCAATATTATAGCGACGGTGAAGAGCCTTTGTTCGGATCCAATCGATCGGCCCTCGCCGGGAGTTGACCTACCACGGGTATATCGTCGTTATTGAGATATGATCGTATGAGATCTCGCGAATATTGGGTTATGACTTGACTAGAGTATTGCGGTGATTGGCCCTCGTCAGGACCGTCTTATTCTAGAGGCAAGGGGTTGACTACCACATAAAGATGTGAATTGTCAAAGAGTTGACTAGTCAACCACCAAGAGTCACATAGAGATGTGATTGGTAAGAGTTACATACCTTTCGAATTATTCCGGTTGATCGGCCCTCGTCGGGAATCGGGGTAACCAGATGGGATCTTGGCCACTAAAGAATTTTTGAAAGATTCTTGAAAGTCAATTGGAAGTAGTTGACTAGTGGGAGCAAAATCATAAATCAAAAGACCATTTTTGATTTTGCGTGTATAAACAACAACACTCTTTTATTTTCATTTTTGTTGTAGTTTTAGCAAACTTTATATTTATGTTTTTATTCTCGATTAGTAAAACCAAATTATGACTGTTACCTTTTGAGAAACGTTCTCAAATCTGGTTAAGTAATTTTAATCCTTTTAAAATAAGCAATGACACGAGCAATCGGGTTATAGTAGTTAGAGACAAGAAGACTACATATTTGATGGAGTACTCTAAGACTTTAATTATTAGAGAAAAGCGAAAGCTCGTGATATTGGATGCGATCCAATATAATCATTCGGTCATACGATGACAAATTATTCAAACGTTGGATAAGAATGACTAGACCGAATTTTGGAAAGGATGTTTTCAAAATTGTAAGATTTAAGTATCGACTTATTTCTTTAATCATTGCTTAAAGGTTAATTAAATAATTAATGTTTTAAATACGATTTAAAATGTTAAATAAACTATTTAATAAACTTTAGATTTTCTTTATGAAAGGAAATCAAAGACATAGCTCTTGTGATCTTTCTTAAGTCTTATGAAGACTACAATAAGAAACATTTTTCAAGTGCTTAAAGGATTAAAAAGGAAAGTTAGGGCATGTGCTTAAATAGAGAACTTATTGAAGTTTCTATTCTAGGCAAGTGAGTTGAGATAAATCTATCTAAGTTCAAGTCAACTCTTAGATATATGATATCTTACGAGTGTGATTAAATTAGAAAGATTAAATACAGATATGGAAGGTTAAACAAATGTTGTAACACTTACCATATTCTGGATCTAGTAAACTGATAAGGGAACTAAATAAATGTTATTATGTTCGGTTCTTATGAAAGAATACGTTTTCGCTTATTTGTTAGGATTTAGTAGACATATTCAATTGTAAAGAATAAATGTTATTCTGATAAAGTTGGAAGGTCACTGAATCTAACATACTAGAATGTTGTCACTATATAGTTGACATATGTGATGAGATCTCAACTAAATATTTGTATGGTCATTTGTATCCTTAATATTTGTGGTTGTTCTAGACATAGTCTCTCCGGAAGGGGAGCGTGTAATTAAACGTCATTCTGATGATGTTGAACCATATGATTATGAATCATGTGGGTAATACGTATCTTATCTAAAGATGACTAAAATACCCTTTTATGAAAATGTTATAAAATCTAGAAAAATTGTCTAAAGCCTAAACATACCGATGTTCGTTGGCCTTCTCACACCGGATCGATCCGGGAACCACTATTCACGGACAGAGTTGGTTTTAGCGTGAAAATTGCCCAGAATTTTCTAGTTTGATATATTTTTTTCTTAAAAACTTTTGTTACTTATTTTGTTATGTTATTTTTGTAGAATGTTGATAACGATAAAATTTACTACACGGTGCGTAAAAAAAAATAAAAAAATAAAATCATACGAAAATAAAAATCAAAAACTAGTTGTTCGAAAATAAATTGTTTAAGTGTCAACAATCATAAAATGTTTCAAATTACTCCTCATCATCACTCATCTCGACATAGCTCGAACTCGGCATGGCTTGAGAATTAGCGAGGATCATGAGTCGATGCATGGAATGGTTCTTGAAAAGCGTCGTCATCCTAACCGAGCCATCGAATCCCATAGAACTCATCCCCGTCGTGATATCAGAAAAAGTGCTTCCCCATCCTGTCGTGGTGTGGGCAAATGCTCCAAATCCTTCCCAACTAGATGTAGCCGCCGCCGTGGTACCTGTCGAAAAAATCACCTATACCACTAGTTTGATTCCAAATGAATGTGACATTGGTTGGAAACTTGATTGAGGTGGTACTGGTGGAATAAAGTCGGGCAAGGTATATGGCTCAGATTGGCATTGCGGAATGTTCATTTCGGCGTAGGCAGGGTTCTGAAGTATATTCATCTGATATATACCGCGTATGCCTTGCCTTAAATCTTCAGACCATAGCCTATTCCTTTCCGCAAAGATAGCCATATTGGCATTGGCATGATGAACATCATAGGATAAAGATTGAAACATGTCATACGTGATGGTATTTGGAAGCTGAGATTGTGTATGACTAGATGATGGAGGAACAGTGGTGGGTTGAGAAACATGTGGAATAGGCTGAGGTCGGCGGCGGTTTGGGTTCATAAAATCTATTCTTCCCGCCGGTTGAGCTGGCAAACTAGGGCCTATCAATGTTTCATCAACCATAACCAAATTATCATTAGGTAGCTCAGGAACACCTATTTGCCGACACAATGAAGAAATAAAACAAGGAAAAGGCATATGACTGCCTGGTTTAGCAGTCGTGACAAATTCCTTGGCCCGTTTATACATTACCTTGCCTACATCCACAGGTATATCATTGACCATAGCCCATGCAATACACAGATCCTCCTTACCAAAAGATGTCAAATGACGAGTAGGGTAAAGAGTCGAACTGATAAAACGCTTAATGGCTCTCATATCCCTTATACACTTTCCATACGAGAATCTATTTTCACGCCATATAGCCGTAGGATCTAATTCATTTTGGGCTGTCAAGACTACATGGTCAAAATATGCCGGTTCATCAAGATTCCACACTATATAATAATCCTCATCTTCTGGTACATCAGGAATACCATATATAGTATTTATAATATGAGGAGTAAACGGCACTGTCCTGGTTCTTAAGGTTACATAAGTTAACTCACCATCCTCTGTTGCATTATGAGTTGCTAACAGAGAATAAAACTCAGAAACCAAGGTCGTGTTAATTTCACCTTCTCTTAAACTGGCTAACTCCATCCAATGTCTACTTTCAAAAATCGCTTTCACCTCCTGTCCCAAATCCTTGAAATCTAAACCCCTTTCTATCGCAACCAAACATTTTCCAAACTTATTCTTTAACGCATTTTTAGCTGCTCTAGACGCGGTTCTGTCAAAACTAACGGCCAATTCTTCAGGTGTTAAAGGCCGTGTCTCTATGGCCGGGATTTGGGTAGGGATATTTGGCTTACGTTTTTTAGCGGCTTTTGATGATTCGGCCATTCTATGATAACGACACAATAATTTAAAAACAACAACAAAACAAACCAAACAAAACACAAATGAGTAATAAAACAATTTGAAAATAAATTAAAAAGTTGCATAAAAAACGAAATTAACAAAATATATTACTAAGTTGTTACCTTATAGTGCTAAAAGGTTGAAGAGTTGGCGGAAAAGATGAATGTCGCCGGAGTGAAAGTTGAAGCTTTTCTTGAAAATTTCTCAAATTTGAATGAAAGATTGAAGAGAAGAGAGGAAAATGAGAAGAATACAAGAAGTGGGGTGGTTTGAGAGTGATTTTTAGTGATGATTTTGAAGAAAAAAAAAATCGAGTGGGGGAGGGTGTGGGGCGGCTGTTTGAAGAAAAAAAATTTGGAAGAGGAAGAAGAAAGGGAGAACCCGTTCTATTTAGGTTTTTTAGGTCCCGGATCGATCCGGGGTTATGTCGGATCGATCCGACCAATATATATATATATATATATATATATATATATATATTTTTTATTTTTTTTTTTTTTTACATAAAACTTTATAAAACTTACTAAAACTCAATAAAACTTAATAAAATCTTTATAAAACCTTAATAATATTTTTACTAATTTTAAATAAAACCTTTTATAAAATTTTTTATAAAACTTTAAATAATTTCATAAAGATCCTTTATATAAAATTTTCAAAAGTTATATAAAATTTTTATATATATTAAAACTTATAGGGTCCTAATTCCGCTTATTTCTAAATCTTCCAGAGTTACGATATAACGTCTATCAACCTAACCTTGAGAAATGAGGCGTTCGAATTTTCTCTTTGACATCCATCGGGATTTTCGGATAACCACCTAATCGTTCCCTTCTTAACAACATTCAAACACTCATCCTGAGATTTGGTTGTGCTTTCTCCACATTTCCCATTATGCTCACTTTTTCCACAGATTCTGCATCGCATTAAAAACTTTGCCCTTCTCTTTGTCGAACTTCTCGATTTTCCATTACATACTTCTTTCAATCTGATCTCTCTCAATAATTGCTTGTTTTTCTCAAGAACTAAAGCTTCTATTATAAACGCGACATTTTTATCAAGGCCTAACTTCAAAAGCAAAATAAAAACCCCTAATCTATCTAAAAAAGGCATCCAGTTCTTTTACGTCTGTCCGGTAAAAGACGAAACTAGTTTAAACATATAAAACACAGAAAAGTAAAGTAAAGAAAGGTAGCACCTGGGATTCAGCTGAACTTATTTTTCCTGCTTTTAGTTTTGCGGAGGATCGATTAGAAACATTACTTCCTTTTTCAATGAGATCCCTTCACTTTCCACAAATAGCTTCACCCTGTGGCCATTGGCTATAAATGTTGTATTTCCATCAGTTAGTTTAACAGCTCCAGATTTGTAAACCCTTGTTACTCTAAATGGACCTGTCCATCTTGATTTAAGCTTACCTGTAAATAACTTTAAACGTGAATTGTACAATAGCACTCGATCACCTACATGGAACTCACGACTATAAATTCTCTTATCGTGAAAGGATTTCGTGCGTTCCTTGTAGATTCGAGCATTTTCATAAGCATCAAGACGAAATTCTTCTAGCTCTGTTAACTGAAGTAATCTATGATCACCGACAGCCTTAGGATTGAAATTCAAAAATCTAATAGCCCAAACGGCCCGGTGTTCTAATTCAACCTGGGAGATGACAAGATTTACCAAAACTAGTTTGTAGGGGAACAACCAATTGGTGTTTTAAAGGTCGCTCAGTATGCCCATAATGCATCATCCAGTTTCTCTGCCCGATTTTTACGATTTGAGTCCACTATTTTTTCTACAATTCTTTTAATTTCTCTTTTAGACACCTCTACCTGACCACTGGTCTGCGGATGATAGGGTGTGCCTAACTTATGTGTTACACCATATTTTTCGATTATCTTGGTAAATGGTCTATTACAAAAGTGTGACCCTCTATCACTAATGATAGCCCTCAGAATGCAATACCTAGTAAATATATTCCTTTTAAGGAACCTTATGACAACTTTAGTATCATTAGTTGGAAGAGCTTCAGCTTCTACCCATTTTGAAACATAATCTACCATTACAAGAATAAATCTTTTTCCAAATGATATAGGAAAGGTCCCATGAAATCTATACCCCAAACATCAAACAATTCACACTCTAAAATCGGTTGAAGAGGCATTTCATGTTTCTTCGATATATTTCCCCATTTTTGGCATGATTCACAAGATTTCGCATATTTATATGCATCTCTATATAGTGTAGGCCAATAAAAACCACATTGTAAGACTTTAAAAGCAGTTTTCCATCCTCCATGGTGACCTCCTGCCTCACGATCATGGCAAAACGACAAAATACTTAAAATCTCATTATTAGGCACACATTTTCTGATTATCCCATCCGAACATTTACTAAAAAAGGTCTGGTTCTTCCCAGTAATAAAATTTTAAGTCGTAAAAGAATCTCTTTTTCTGTTGCCAAGTCCAATGAGACAGAATATAATCACAGGTAAAGTAATTAACGATATCTCCAAACCAGGGTGACATTTCATTAGAAGGAATTCTATTCTTTAATAATTGCATGGTTGAAGGAGTATCGATTCTAAGCAGTTGTTCATCATGAAATGAATCTTGTATTTCAATTCCCTTTCCTTCATTTTCCATTATACTTAGATGATCTGCTACTACATTTTCACTTCCCTTTTTATCTTTAATTTCAATATCAAATTCTGAAAGTAAGAGAATCCCTCTAAGAAGACGTGGTTTAGCATCTTTCTTACTTAGTAAGTACTTCAGGGCTAAATGGTCTGTATAGATAATAACCTTAGATCCAACAATATAAGACCTAAACTTATCTAAGGCAAAACTTACAGCCAACAGTTCTTTTTCTGTAGTTGCGTAATTAAGTTGAGCTGCGTTTAATGTGTGAGATGCATAGTAAATTGCTTTGAGTACTTTGTTATATCTTTGACCTAAAACTGCTCCTACAGCTAAATCACTCGCATAACACATAATTTCAAACGGCAAACTCCAATCTGGTGCCACTAGTACTGGTGCAGTAGTCAACCTCGCTTTTAGGGTCTGAAAGGCTTCCATACATTTACTATCAAAGTTAAGAGGTACTTCCTTTTCAAGCAAATGACTTAGAGGCTTTGCTATTTTCGAGAAATCTGCAATAAATCTCCTATAAAAACCTGCATGTCCAAGAAATCCTCTTAGAGTTCTTAAATTAACTGGTGGAGGTAACTTTTCGATTACCTCGACTTTAGCTTTATCAACTTCGATACCTACTTCAGAGATTCTATGTCCTAAAAATCCTTCAAAACCATTAAGTGACATTTTTCCCGATTTAAAACTAAATTGGTATCTTCACGTTGTAACACTCGTTCTAAGTGCGATAAACATTTATCGAATGAATCTCCGTATACACTAAAGTCGTCCATAAAAATTTCTCGACCATGTCAGAAAATATAGCCATCATACATCTCTGAAATGTAGCTGTTGCATTACATAAACCAAACGGCATTCTTTTATAAGCGAAAGGTTCCATACGGACAAGTGAAAGTGGTCTTTTCTCTATCTCCTGCGCCGCAATGAATATTTGTAAATATCCCGAATAACCATCTAAGAAACAAGAATACTTATGTCCACTTAAGCGTTCCAACATTTGCACTATGAATGGAAGTGGATGATGATCTTTCTTAGTATGATCGTTAAGTTTTCAAAATCAATGCACATTTGATATCCGGTAATTTCTCTTGTCGGAATCCATTCATTTTTATCATTTTCCTTTACTGTGAAACCTCCTTTCTTTGGTACCACTTGAGTTGGACTTACCCATTCACTATCAGATATAGGAAAGATTATCCCCATTTCTAATAGTTTAATAACTTCTTTCTTAACAATTAGCTGCAAATTCGGATTGAAGCGGCGTTGTGGCAGAATACAAGGTTTAGCGTCTTCCTTTAGAATAATTTTATGAACGCAAATCTCGTGGCTAATTCCTTGAATATCGACATCTTGTCCAACCAAATGCTTTCTTATGCTTTTTCAACATTCTAAGTAATTGGCTTCTTGTAGCTCGATTAAGGTTGACGAAATAATAACCGGTAATAGATTATTAGTTTCAAGAAAAGCATACTTAAGATTTAAAGGAAGTGGTTTCAACTCTAGATTCTTCGGGTGGATCTTCTCTATCGAAGGTTTTAGAACCTGGACCTTCCAGGTTCTAATTCCAGATCTTGATGCCATGGTGGTTTAGGACTAAAACTTCCTTTATTCGAGATAAAGGATTATCTCTTTCATTTCAGTGTCCTTCTTATTCTCTTTATAGATAGACAATGCTAGGCATTCTTCCAATCTGTCTTCATAAGCTGGTAATTAAATATCATAGACATTATGAATATCCTCTATAAAAGAACATGAATCTGGTGATCTGTATGGATGTTTCATAGCTTTGAATATATTGAAAGCAACTGTATCTTCGTTAACTCTCAGTATTAATTCTCCTTTTTGGACATCGATTAACGTTCTTCCCGTAGCTAGGAATGGTCGACCTAGAATAAGTGGTGCTGAATATCCTTCTTCCATTTCCATGACTACAAAATCTACTGGGAAGTAAAATTTATCTATCTTAACCAATACATCCTCGATAATTCCTTTAGGGTATTTAACTGATCTATCTGCCATTTGAAGAGTCATTTCAGTATTCGTAAGTTTTCCTATGCCTAGTTTCTTATAATCCTCATAAGACATGAGATTAATACTTGCTCTAGATCACATAGTACTTTTTAAACAAAAATCCTCCAATTTCACAAGGAATTGTAAAACTACTGGATCTTTCATTTTAGGTGGTAATTTATCTTTGTAAAATTATGAACATTCTTCATTGAGGCAAATATTTTCGTATTCTTCCAACTTTTTCTTGTTTGAGAGAATATCTTTCAGAAACTTTCCATAGGCAGGCATATTAACTAGAGCTTCGATAACAAGGATATTAACATGAAGATGACGAAAAGTATCAAGGAAACGAGCATACTTCTTATTAGTTTTTATTTTTTTAATTTGATCTTTAGGTGGGTAAGGTAAACATTCTAAATCTATAACCTTTGATCCTGAAGTCATTTTCTCTTTTCCTTTCTCCTTAAATCTTGGAGTGTTACTTGTTTGCCATGTATCATGATCTTGAAATTTTTTCTTTAAAACGTTCCCTGAATCAATCTCTACTTCAGAATTCTTCAACTCTTCCTGTTTGTCATTCTTGTTTTCCGTATCACTTACTCTAACATGTTCCTTGAATAAATTTCTTAAATCTTCATCTATGGGATCTTTCAGAATCCTCGGGATTTTTACCCATTTCTCACCTTTATTTTCAGGTTCCATACTTCTATTTCCATTCAAGAAATTTTATATAATTTCTTCTTCCTCATCAGTGAATTCATGTTCATTTTTAGTTTCATCATTCTTACCATCTAAATCATCTTCTACTTCATTATTTCCGAAACTTTCTACTCCATTACTACCACAGAGTTTTCTACTTCTGGTAACTACAGCATTTACCTCTCTCGGATTTCTTTCAGGTGTTACTTGGTAATCCTCCCGTGGTCTCTTTTGTTTTACGCTCCCTTCCCTACTCAAATGATCTTCCATATTTCTTAATGAGGCTTCTATCGTTCTCATTCTGGTATCATGGCCACTCATAGACGTTTTTATTGTACTCATATCTTTAGTGACTGTACCTATAGAAGTCATCATTGTTTCCATATTTTTAGATTGAGTAGACACCACACCCATCATATTTTCCATTAGTTTCTCCCATATTTCAATCCCTTCTGCAGGCTGAGTTGAACTTTGAGTTACTGGTATACTTTGAGTGGTGTGTTGAGGATAGGATCTGGGTAATGATTGTAAATTCTGATTAGAGGTATCTCCCTGATAAACATGATTATTAGACAAATTCCTATATGGAACTGGATATGGCGGTTGTCCTTGCTTACTAGGGTTTTCAGACCATCGAAAAGTTGGGTGGTCTCTTCTAATAGCATTAAACGAGTTTGAATATACATTGTTCAAATTCCTTTGCTGCTGAAGAAAACTTACCTCCTCTCTCAAATATCCTGCTGGTTCTTCAATCCCTAATGGCATATTATCCTGATTTGAGTATTCAGTGGGTGTACTATTTTCTGAACTTAGGTTTTTGTTAGATTGTAGGCCATCAAATTTCCTACTCAAATTCTCCAAATGTGCTAGAACTTCTGTATTAGATGTACATTCTCCTGCAAAAGCTACTTTTCTGGTGCTAGAACCGGTTTCCCACATTCTGTTATTTTTGGAAATCTTTTCTATAGCATCGTAAACTGTTTGTGCTTCACTCATCATTAAAGAACCACCACATGCATGATCTACATCCGCACGTGAGTCTTTTCGTAATTTATGACAGAAAAGTTGGATTTTCATATCTAAGGAATAACCATGGTCGGGACAAGCTCTTAACAGTTTTTTGAATCTCTCCCAGGCATTCCCAAGCGTTTCTTCAGATCCTTGCCTAAAGTTAGCAACCTTGACTTTTAATTCCAAATTTCGTCCAGGAGTGAAATATTGTTTCAAATATTCGGTTTGAATATCCTCCCAACTAATCAGTGAGTGATGTGGAAGAGACATAAACCAATCTAATGCTCGTCCTTTTAAAGAAAAAGGAAACATAGACATCCTCGTTAATTCACGATGAGCACCTTGACTTTTGGCTGTATTGCACAATTCTTCTAAAAGATAGAGATGATGATGTGGATCTTCATCATCCGCTCCTAGAAATTGGGCTCTTGTGTCAATTAAACCAAAAAGATGAGATTTAATTTCGAAATTGTTCGCTCCTTCATTTGGTAAAAGAATAGGATTATTGGTCTGGTTCCTTCTTATAGTCTGATCACAGATAGGTCTCGGGTTTGGTGGGTTATTACGATTATTCTGGTTCCGATTCTGATTATTCCTATTATTAGGATTTTGATTATTATTAGGGTTAATAGGGTGTTGTCCATGCCCTTGAGCATGTTCTAGCCCTTGTTCAGGTGTTTCATCACTGATTTCGGCCATTCTCGTATTTCGATTTGAAGATGATTCTTCAGGATTTCCCTGACTAGTATGACCACGTTTACTCTCTACTCTTAACTGCTTTTCGTAAGTATTTATGTCAGGCTTATAAGGAGTGAGTGGGGCCTTACCGCTTCTGGTCATCAACTAACGAAAACAGAAAATAACTCGAAAAAGATAGAAGTAAAAAGATTGGTAACTTACCTACAAAGTAGATACCAACGAAAGATAAAAAAGAAATGTGATAAGAAAAAGTGTTGACTTATCCTCGAGAATTTTGAGCTGATAGAAGTAGTAACCATAGACACAAAGAAAAATTAGCAACGTGATCCCCGGCAACGGCGCCAGAAAGCTGACGGACTATTTCTAGACTATTATAATCCTTTCCGGCAGTGTACCGGGTCAAATTGTAGTGCTAGTATGGTGAGTCAGGTGTCGAATCCTCAGGGAAACGTGGTAATTCTTTTAAGTGTGGTTAAACACCAAACAGCTATTATTAACTCGATCTAAATCGCAGGTTTATCATACGAGTCACTAATATACTAATAAACAGAAAATAAATGCATAAATTAAAACTAACATAATATATATAAATACATAAATATATATAGTAATACATAAATAGTAATATATATATATATATATATATATATATATATATATATATATATATATATAGATACCAATATATTAAATACTAATAATTATTAGCCAAGATATATGTAATTGGATTATTCAATCTTTTTAGTTTAATGGATGTGCTCGTTCTTCCTTTTTATTAGGTCCAATTGAATATGTGAAACGGTGCACTCCTCAGCTCAACATTTCCCTCTCACACGGCGTCTTTAAATCTGTCATATGTCTCATCAACTGTCCAATGTCATCCAAAAGATTGGGTACTCCGTTTTGTCATACGGTCAATGTTAAGGATCTTGATCAGAACGGAGAATTAACATAATTAGATCTCGAGTACAGATAATTTCAAGAAATATTTCTCTTTTCAAAAGATAAAACAATTCTATCCCCGGGTAGCAAATAGGATTCCGTTGTCACGTTTTCACTCGGCCATTTTTACCCTCCGGTTTTTCTACCTTTTTTCTCATATCCTAACTTCACCGTTTAGTTCGTCATTAGGTTATGGTGCGATTCATATTGGTTAATTACGTCAATACGAATATTTTCAATACATTTCAAGTAGAAAAAGATTCATCAAATTCAATTTTTAATCAATTTTTGTTATAGTCATCATCCATTTTACCAAAAAGATCGAAATATTTCAATTACATATCTTGGCTAGTTATAGATTTAGCCTACTAACATTATAAAGAAAAACATAAAAACAACAAACATAAAACTTTAGATTATTACCAGGTTACAACTGCTGATTTAGAGGCCGTATTTTCCGGAAATTACAACAACTTCTTCAACATCGAACTCCCGATAACCGTCCAAGCATTACAACGATACTACAGCTTCTAAATTATTTATGGCAGAATGCCTACTAATATATATATATTATTACTACTAATTTAAGAGATTAGAAAATATATATTGGTACCCCATTTTCTGTCTGAGATCCTGCTGTATTTATAGGCAATTTTTTCAAGGCCGGATCGATCCGAGGTGAAGCCGGATCGATCCGGGAATAAAAAATATTATCCCATCGGCTTATCCTCTGCAGAATCACATGCTAATCATCATTATGTTTCCTAACTGAAAGGCCGGATCGATCCGAGGTTAATCCGGATTGATCCGGGTAGCATTTTTCACATCTTGATCTGAAATTTGATAAAATCATAACTTGAGCTATGAATCTCCAAATGTCATAATTCAAGAGGCGTTGGAAAGCTCTTCAAAAGATCTATAACTTTCATGAAGGACTCTTCTTCAGAAAATGCCTTTTTGATGAGCCATTTATTCGTCGAAAATATAATTCGATAATACCACTGCGAATTGATGATCCACTTGAATTTTAAGTCTCGTGGCACTTCCTTACTTCCTTCAAAAGACATGTTTTTACTTCAAAAAGTGTCGTTACTCGGGGTCTTGGTTTACCTAAAAATCTGCAATAAAATACCAAAAATACCCACGTAAATCTGACACGACACTCCGGTTACTAAACCGGTACAAAATTTATAACTTTTTATTACTTTTACTAGATTTTTATATTAATTAGATGTATTCATAACTATTAATATTTCATAAGATTATCGTTATAATTTCTTATATATTATATAGAAAGAGTTGATAAAATTTATCATATAAATGTTATACATCAAAGGTTGATATCTTGTAGGTTGTCCTAGAACTTGGGCCTAGGTTTTTATCATCTTGTTTTATTTAGATTTCGATAGGGGCCATGGGATGCTGAAGTGATATTGTCTTGAACTCGGATTGAATACGACTTTGGTACTTAGCCTCTTCGGAGGTTGATATCTTGTAAGTCCGGCTAGAACTGGGGCTCAGGGCCTTCGGCTACCATGACTTTTGGAGGGGTTTAAAATATCGTGTGTGTGAGGGGTTTAAAAAAAAGAATAAAACAACGTTTTGGAATAAAGCAAGCTTTGGTTTGTCTAAGAGGAATTCGCGATGAATATAGTGAGGAGTATTTGATTGTGATACATGCTTTCACTACTTGAGATGGATGTTTTAATATGACCCTCTGTGGCCTTTATATGATATGCATAGATGTTCTGTTCTTTTACCTTTATGGTTATTTTTCCATCTATTGCGGTCCATGTTGAGTGAGTGTTTGTGTTTCGAGTCTACTGATATGGCATGGCTTCTTTATTTTATATCCCCAGTATATCTGTTGCATACTTTTGGCACATGGACCACGTCCCGTGCATGTGTTTGTGTTGTTTTCTGTCTATTTGACTTTAGGTATATAGGATGCGCTTATAAGAAGATGTCACGAGATTCGTTCACGCCTTTCTACCGGGTCTAAAGCTAAGTCTTTCTTTCTCTTTCATGCACACACTGAGGACAGTGTTTCATTCAAAGTGTGGGGTGGTAGACTTAGCTTGGTTTGAGTTGTATGTTTAAATATGCCAGTTCAGTAATATACTTAGTCCGTGTCCGTTTTCGAGTCTGATTTTAAAATTTTCCAAGGTTTTAACGTCCGTTTGCATGTTTAAACTTCATATTCTCTTGGTAAACGACTTAGCGAGATACTGAATTTTTATAGCAAGACGCTAGGCTTATCTTATAAACGGAAGTTCTTTTGCATGTTTAGCTTCAATTTCATGGGCCGTAGGATCTAGTGAACGATTATGGTAGAATCGAGCACACTCCGACTGCCTAGATCCTATTTTGTAACTTCGAGGCGAAATATAAGGATTGACCTGGGTTAACACGGGATGAAAGGCCTGGCGCTTCTTTGACCCGATCAGAGCCAAATAAGCCAAAATCCCAACATTTTACCCTCGTAACCTCTCTAAGCCTTGATAGGACGGTCTGACCACCGTCCGAAAATAAGCCGTTTTGGATACTTACCTTATATTATCCCTAACCCTGAGCTTTATTATTGGTCACGTTTCTTTGATTACCCTACGAGTGTACTTACTTGTTACTTTAGACACACTTTCTGACGCAAGTGTGGGGTGGTGAGAGGTATGTGTCTCGAAGAGGAGTTAGAATATGAGCTAATACATATGAAAGGGAGGAGCTCTAGTTATTTATTGACGAGGTTGGTCTGGTTTGAAAAAGAAAAAAAAATAAAAAAACAAAATAAATTGAAAAAAAAATGCAAAGAGTTGAATTGAAAAAGAAGAAGTTGGAAACAGAAAAGAATAAGAGTTGAGGTTGAAGAAGAAGTGTTATGATTATATGTATGATGTTGGAGTGTCGGGAGTCGTTTATTGATATTACTCAGTGCTTTGTGGAGGAGTTTAGTGGTTTTACACAGTTTTGATGACGAGAGATTTTTCAATGATTAGGTTCCCTCGTACTTTCTCCTTTCCAGTTCCAAATTTCCTTTCTATTAGCCCCTTCTCGAGCCTAACGTTATAACCTTATAAAGTCCTACTGGACCGTGTATTGAGTAAGGTCTAGTAAAAAGAACAAAAACAGGATTATACATATATAAGACATTCACAGGTAGAAACAACAACAACAACATTGGCAAACATGGAGGAGTGAGTACATCAGGATGACTAACCAACAGCCGGGACGCTTTAACGACGACCGTATCAATATTAGCTAATAGGGCTATAGTTCACTTGTATTGACTCCATCTGAACAACTCGATCGTCTTCGCTATCATATGCTTGCTCAGTAACATACTAACATTAGCCTCAGTAGCCTCATCTTCTGGCACCTCCTCCTCCTCCTTGTCCACATCATCTTGGTCATGATCAAAATGAGCAGATGCAGCTTCTTCATCGTTTCTTTCCTTCGGATTCATCTTCATATCCTTCTTCCACGTTGAGTGAGTCGTCATCATCGTTTTCATCGCTTTTCTTTTCTTCTGCTGCAATTTGCTTCAGGCGTTTGATCACCGTATCAAAACGAGAATGTCCTTTTTGGATCTGTTCATAAGAGCTTCACGAAGCCTTAAAAGGATGTTTGAGCTCTTCTTTAATTTCTTGTATTTGAGTTTCACTTGTCTTCGTGTCCTCCCGGGAAGAGTTGTTGGATCATTGAGAAGTCTGCACTAAAGCTACCGCACACCCTCGTAAAACAATTCGGTATCCTGTTCGCCCATTTTGCACTAAGAGTTTTATTCATGAAGGTCCGATAATTGAAGTAACTGAATTTTCTTCACCATATGAATAAGCCGCATCTCGCCATTTTGATCCCGAGTCATTCAGATATCAAGCCATTCCAACTCTGTTAGGTTAATTGGATAATCTTGCCATGTGTGTATTTGTTATGTATGACAAGTGTATGGTTTAGATGATACCAAGTGGTGTTGTAATATCTCTTAGATTAATAGATAAGGTAGTAGCCTAAGTATATTTATATCTACTCTGTAACCGAATCATCATCTAAGAAATATATTTTCCATAGATTCTCTGTTGGTATCAGAGCCCAGGTATGGCTGACCCCACACCGCCATCACCGGCGGGGGCGTCCTCTTCAGCGAACGAGAGCTCCACCGTGAGCACCACCACCACTACTGTGCCGTCCACTGTCACCACCACCACTGTACCACCAATTTCACATACTCCCTCTCCGTCTTTCCCCTTTTCTATTCCATTTACAGATTTCCCATTCATATCTGGGATTCAAACCTCCATTCCCTTTTCGTATGCTACTCTTCCACCTCTGAACTCCTTCCCTCAAGATCCGGCAGTTCTCCGATCTGGAGGAACACCTTTCACTGGCAACTTAACTCAGACATGCAACATCAAGTTAACCAGAGACAACTACTTGCTCTGGAAATACACCATTCTTTCCATTGTTAAAGGGCATCGTCTGGATGTCTTTCTTTTTGGATCTACACCAGCACCACCTCAGTACACCATCACTGGCATGACAAATCCTGCATTCGATGTCTGGAGCCAAACGGATTCTCTTCTCACTGGCTGGTTGTTAAGCTCCATGACGGAGCAGGCTCTCCTAGAAGTGGTTGGGTGTTCTACATCTCATGAAATCTAGACTACCCTTGGATCTCTGTTTAATTCTCATTCAGAGGCCAGGATGTTGGAATATAAAGCTGCCCTTACAAAATCTGAGAAAGGATCTAAGTCCATGGCCGATTATTTGGCACTCATGAAATCTCACTCGGACAACCTTGCAGCTCCTGTCTACCCGATTAGCAAATCGGAGTTGATTCTTGCAATACTCAGTGGGTTAGATCGTGAATATGAAGCTGTCATTGTCAATCTCACAGCTCGAATTGGATCTCTCACTTGGCAGGAAGTCCAATCTCGGCTCATTACACATGAGCGTCTTCTTGCTCGATTCAGTGGATCAGCTGGTCTTCTTGGACCCTCTAATGGCCCTACAACACATATGTCACAAAACTCTGGTAAGGTTTCTAACTCTAGTGGTTATTCTCAGAATTCTGGTGCTAATCATAGAAGGGGATGAAGATCTGGTAGAGGTGGTAGATCAAATCGTGGTAGAGGAGGAGGAGGACGTTCTGGTAATTTTGGTTACCCTGGTTCTAATTCTGGGAATCAAAGAGCAAATTCTGCAAGTAAACCGGTGTGTCAACTTTGTGGCAAAGCTGGCCACATTGTCACTTCAGGCTGGCATCGTTTTGAGCATGACTTTGTGCCACCAACTAATATAAATTCACCTAGGCAAATCTCAGCTTTCACAGCCAGTCCTCAAAGTGTTGCTGACTACTCCTGGTATCTTGACAGTGGAGCTTCTGATCATATTAAAAATGATGTGAATAACTTGCACATCAACTCAGATTATACTGGTAATGATGCACTCACTGTAGGTAATGGGGAAAAACTGAAAATTCTGCACAAAGGCTCTAGTACTGTGTTTACTCATTTTATGCCTGTGTATCTCCATGATCTTCTTCATGTCCCTAGTATAACCAAGAATCTCATTAGCATATCTAAACTTATCCATGATAATCCTATTAATGTTGTCTTTGAGTCTTCCTTTTGTCTCATAAAGGATCAGAAGTCAGGGACTCTTCTTCTCAAAGGTGAAATTCTTGATGGTTTGTACAAGTTGGATGCTCTTCCCTTACATGCTTCCAAGACCTCCCTTCACTCCAAATCAGCCCTCTCCAGTCTCAAGTCCAGTGATCAAGCATATTCAGTAGTTCCTAATTATTCTGTCAACAATGTTCAAACTGTTGCTCTAGATAAGGATCCCAATGTCTGGCATAGAAGACTTTGGCATCCTTCTAAGACTGTTTTGAGTTATGTTTTAAATCAATGTAATGCAACTTTGAATTCTAGTTTAATGTTTTGTGAATCCTGTCAGTTTGGGAAAAGCCATGTTTTGCCCTGTCCTGTATCCACCTCCCATGCTACTCATGCTCTTGATCTGATCCATACAAACTTGTGAGGCCCTGCCCCTCACAAATCTGTATCAGGTTATCAATATTACATACATTTCATAGATGATTTCTCTAGGTTCACTTGGGTTTACCCTTTAAAGGCCAAGTCTGATGAATTAAATGCCTTCATATTTTTCAAAAAACATGTTGAAAATCAGTTTAACACAACTATCAAATGTCTTCAGTCTGACTGGGGGTGAATATAGAAGCTTTGAACCTTTTCTGAAAGAGTCTGGTATCCAATTTAGGCACCCCTGCCCTCATGCTCATGCCCAAAATGGCAGGGTAGAGAAGAAACATAGGCATATTGTGTTAGGAAATCTACGCGGGAACGCAGCGGAATTCAAAAACTTGATTTCCTTTTACCCAAGATCGACTTCGTTTAAGCAATAAACAAACAAGTACTAGACGGTGGTTACCTTGGTTGATCTAAAAGATCGACGCTTTGACCGTCTAAGGAGAGTAGTTCAAAGATGGAGACGCCCAGTGTTCGGCTTCGCCGCTAGTCCACACGAACGACCCCGCTGTAATCCCACCATGGATTGCTATTGGAAAACTCCGGTCCGCTAAACCGGACTTTTTCCTCCTCACAAACTCACTATAGAAGCCCTCTTTCTTAAACAAGAACTATGAGTTCTTGCAATTTTTCACAAGAACAATTGCTCTTGGAAGAATGGTGTACCAAAGAGCTTGGCAAGCCCTCATATATATATAGTGGTAAGGCGCACTTTAATGCCTTGTAGGAGAGGAAAACCTTTTTCCAATAAAATAAAGAAAATATAATTGATTGATTTATCTCATTTATTATAATATCTTATATTAAATAAATCTAAGATATTGTCAATATCTTATATTGAATATTTCCAAGATATTGTCAATATCTTATATTGACTATCTTTATCTTATTACCATAAATTAATTTACACATGTGTATATATCACATATATATATTACACATATAAAACTATATATATATATATATATTTATTTTAATACAAAATATGCACATGCACATCATATGTGCAAGTCACGCACAAGTATATATACAAATATAAATATTAATATCTAATATCAATATATGGTAATACCATTAATTATATTGCACAATCCATGTGTATCTTATACACATTCAAAATTGCGCCACCTTTAGCCAAAGATTTGGCATCCGGAATATTCTTTAATTAATATAATATTATTAATATCTTGTATTTAATTTATTCGTAATAAATAAATACCACCATATTAATTTACCACTATAACCTTTATAGTCTCGAGATAAACTTTACTTATTTGGTTTTCATCTATAACCACATTTTAATCCGGCTAGATGTTCATATGTGTGTGACCCGATAGGCTTCCGAATATGTTGGCCGTAGACACAAAGTGCAAATCACGAAAATGCCCTTCATACCTAACGATCACGGGATAGCGTCTAGCAACACACCGTGACCCCCGATCATCGGAAGAGTCAAATGCAATGACTACTACCTTTCATGTGAAACAGTTACCGTGTAACTTACAATCCTATCATTTGTAATAATATCCATACGGTCGTTAGTCGAGTGTCAAAACATCAACGACCGTATCTTATAATCTGGATATCATGCTCTCTCGAAGTAACTCGCTTACTCCCACTTTGTAAAGATTCACGAGTAAGACATTCCTTATAAGAAGGCCATTTCGGATATTCGATCCCAATCATAGGATACGCGATTCCCGCATTTACCAATCATGTTCGCTCCGCATGATTCAATATCATACCCAATCACTACCGCATGATCGCCTGCGGGCTGGGGAACCTCGATGAGTGTCAAAGCATGACAATCAACACCATGATGCCATGAAGACTCCGGTCCAAAGGATAATTACACAACCGCCGCATAGTGTGACACTTATCCGTGTAAGTGGGTCAGTCTAACGTACGCATTCTCTAATACACGCCCACGCATACCCAAGTGTCTCTACACTTCGATAGACGAGTTCTATCCACGCCTCTTAAAGAGTAAGACATCTAATACGTGCTAGTCTGTTTATACTTTTGGCCTTGTTTAATAGTACATCAGCCTAGAGACATTTAAGTATCAAACTTATTAAAGTGATTAGAGATCTCATCAACCATAATCGCCTATCATGGTTTCTCTATCACAGTTTAATACTAAGGACGTTATCATATAACAATTCATAATTGGTTCTTTAAAAGAACATATATATGACAACAGAAAAGCCATTTAATATATGCATAAACATAAAGAAATAGTAGAAATGATCCGACCTGGTCGGATCCGGTCCAACCCGATTGGGTTTAGGACACTATTTCAACAATCTCCCACTTGGCCTAAAACCAATCACTAGCACACACAAGACCAAGTTGAAACACAAGAATCTCATGCAATACTCGCAACCAGCCCTAGCCATAAACGGATCGCTATCCGTGAAGTCTCAGACTATCTTCATATCATGTTCCAAATGACCAAGTCAAAGGAACCGCCTCAACACACACACGAATCTCTGACGAGACCCTGGTCCTTGCTTCAAGCAATGAATCCACCTACTATATCAACTATATAGAAAAGGTGGAAGAACCGTGCAAGGTTCAGGAATGAACCTTCAAGATCTATGTACTGCTCCTGCTACGCCTCTAAGGCACTACTCTGTTTTGGCTAAGTTGTAGAGTTTACAGTGACCCATAGGCTAGAACATTTCCAGCTCACTGTATCACTTAATCAAAGTGATTGCAAACCTAGACAGTAGCTCCCACTCGCCTTCATAAGACTCAGGATATATGTCTGTATAACTATATTTATCTGATTCCAAGTTTCGATAAACTAGGAAACCATCATTAACTTGTTTAAGGATATTCTCGACATTCACCAGATTTACTTTCATACTTACTCATGACTATTCATGGACTATGAACATCCGGCATTTCTTTTATGATGGTTCCTATCGCCGTAGTGAAGGAAACTTTCCATAAGTATCATCATCTTTCACCTTATCTTTAGGACTAACGTCCTAACATAGATAGATCTTGAGAACACCACCTAGCAGTATCTTCTTTCACGATCTATGCTAAACTCTTTTAGCATCACATCTGTATAGGTAAACTATAATCTAACAGCAGTTAAATCTATCGCTATAGATTCTTATTTCTAAAATGAGAACTGCTAATCCAAGCGCTTTCGTAAACACCTTGAACTACCAAACATTAATTGACTATGACATGGGGTGATAATTCTCGAGAGAGATATCTAATACCTTACTCAAAAATCGTAACACACTCCCACTAACCATCTTGCACATTGGGCATATCCTTCTTTTGACTAAATCAAACTCCTTTGATTGTCAAACAAAGAAATCGTCTAGAGAAAATTGTTTGAGACCATAAATGGATCTCATGGGCTTACATATCATGTCATCGTCTATGAACATCGAGCTTTCTGCCCAACGTCTTCAACACTATCATATAGTCATGATACGAAGTTATAACAAGCATAGTCTGAATAGAACTGGGCTCAGCCTTACAGGGATACTCCCGCTAGGTTAGACAGACTAGGTTCATAACCTGGTTGTCACTGATAGAATCTAATTCAGATATTATGGCTCCTGGCCATATCTCTCAAACTTGCCTTTCAAACATTCTTTCATAAGTCGTGAGATATTCATTCTTCAAGATGAACATACCGGTAGCCTTTTCAGGCTTGAGGTTATCCACAGACTTACAGAACTTTTGTGTGCACTGAGCAGTGTTCTACTCCTAACCGCTATGCGGCGTCTGCTCATGTTCCAATGGTTGAATATATTTTTGTGGTTCTCAAACTCTTTTGAGATCTGATTCACTCCCACTGCTTCTTTTGGAAGAAACATTTCCTTGAGAAGACAGCATGTTTGGAGACAAACATTTTTCTCCGCGGACAAGTAAATAATATCCAGCGTGCTAGCTAAGACATTCCACAAAGTTGCATATGTCGTACTAGGCTCCAAGCCTTTCTGACTCTGCCTACGACAACTTCAAATCATCGGTTAAGAGATTCGACATTATCCCCTTCCATATCTAATATGGAATTTATTCAACCTTTATTCTTTGGAACATGGTTAAGTATAAGGGCACTATCCCGAAACGGGTAAGGGATACTTCGCATGGCTTGCGTCACACCTTTATCATATAAAGTGTTGTTTCCATTTTGGGAACACAATCTAATTGCATATCCCAAAGATGGTATCCTTCAAGGGAGAATCTTATTCCTTTTCAGATGACTTCTAAAACACCCTTCAGGTATTAATTACTTCAATCCAATTGAAGATTAATTCCTAAGTAGCTCATCAATCTCATATTCATACTAGCTCGAACTTTTCAGGCTTTCCGAATTATGCACTTCACTGAGTACACTTGACTATTTCTAAAAATAGTCGTAGAGACTAATAAACAATTATTTGTGGCATTAATTGTCACAAGCCAACAAACATCGGTATGTTTAGGCTTTAGACAATTTTTCTAAATTTTACAACCTTTTCATACAAGGGTATTTTAGTCATCTTTAGATAAGATACGTATCACCCACATGATTCATAATCACATGGTTCAGACATCATCTGAATGGCATTTGATTATACGTTTCTCTTCCAGAGAGTCGACATTTAGAACAACTACAAATATCAAGGATAACAGCCATACAAATATTTAGTTGAGATTTCATCACATATATCAACTATATAGTGACAACAATCTAGTATGTTAGATTCAGTGACCTTCCAACTTTATCGGAATAACATTTATTCTTTACAATTGAATATGTCTACTAAATCCTAACAAATAACTGAAAGTATGTTCTTCATAAGAACCGAACATAATAACATTTATTTAGTTCCTTTATCGCTTTACTAGATTCGCAATATGGTAAGTGTCACAACGCTTGTTTCACCTTCCATATCTCAGATTCAATCTTTCTAATTTAATCACACTCGTAAGGTATCATATATCTTAGAGTTGAGTTTGAACTTAGATAGATTTATCTCAACTTACTTGCCTAGAATAGAAACTTCAATAAGTTCTCTATTTAAGCACATACCCTAACTTTCCTTTTTAATCCTTTAAGCAGTGATTAAAGAATTAAGTCGATACTTAAATCTTATAATTTTGAAACAACCTTTCCAAAATTAGATATGGTCATTCTTATCCAACGTTTGAATTAATTGTCATCATATGGCTGAATGATCATATTGGATCGTATCCAATGTCATGAGCTACCGTTTTTCATTAATAATTAAAGTCTTGGAGAACTGCATCAATTATGTAGTCTTCTTGTCTCTAACTACTATAACGGGATTGCTCGTGTCATTGCTTATTTTAAAAGGATTAAAATTTACTTAACCATTCTTGAGAACGTTTCTCAACCAGTCATAATTTGGTTTTACTTAATCGAGAAAAACATAAATATAAAGTTTGCTAAAACTACAACATAAAAATAAAGATAAAAGAGTGTTGTTGTCCATACACGCAAAATCAAATATGGCCTTTGGGATTATGATTTTGCTCCCACTAGTCAACTACTCCCAATTGACTTTCAAGGATTTTTCAAAATTCTTTAGTGGCTGAAATCCAATCTAGTTGACTCGATCCCCGACGTGGGCCGATCGACCTGGTCAATTTCGACGGGTAGGTACTTCTTACCAATCGCGTCTAACGCGACTTCCAGTGGTTTGACTAGTCAACTCTTTGATAATTCACATCGTCTATGTGATAGTCAACCTTATGTCTCTAAAATCAGACGGTCCTGACGTGGGCCAATCACCGCAAGATTCTTAGTCGAGTCGTAACTCCAAGTATTCATGAGATCTCATAACGATCATATCTCGATAATGACGATATACCCGTGGTAGGTCAACTCCCGACGTGGGCGATCGCTTGGATCCGAACAAGGGCTCTTCACCGTCACTATAATATTGGGAGACATATTATAACTCGATTTTTGTTGTGGGAGTAATTTTAAATTAATTCACTTAATTAATTTAATTACGGTCTCATCAAATATATCTATCTCTATAGACATACATCCTACACATTTATATAGATCGTGCCTAGTCATGCATCTATCGTATCATATAAAATAAATACAAGCATAAAATAAATTAATGCGTAAAGTAACCGGTATGATCATGGACTTTTCCTAGGTGCGGTTTCGAATACAAACTGACGAAACCGCGGGTCGCAATCTAAGGGTAGCTGCAACCGCCAATAGGATCTTTAATGCTCCATTCTCCAATGGGATCTTTATCTTTCGTCTTTCTTTGGTCTTCATCTTCTGCTCCATTCTTGTTACATTTAATTCTATCTAATAAAATAAATACACCCGCCGCACACGGGAGAGCTAACGGAATGGGATAAATGCGAGAAAATAAACTAGGTCACGTTCTTCATAACGGCCTAGGACAATTTTTAAACCAACAGAAAAATTAAGTCATTCACATCTATCCTATCGGTCGAGTCCATGATCAATCGGAGTCCATATAATCATATTATATCTATTATATCTAATCCATACAATAACATCTTATGAAAAAGATAAAATTAAAATTTAACTACTTGCGTCTTAATTAATCAATTAACATTTAATCTATTAAATAATTTTATCCAATCAATTAACTAATTAACATTTAATTAATTAAATGATTAGGTTAAAGGTTGTAAAGGACTGTTTTTGATCTAAAATGAGGAAAAAAGGACAAGAAAAAAAGATAGTGGTCGAGAAGGACAAAAACACGCGTTATTACATGTGTGTTACTACGTTGTTATTACAACCAAATGTAGTAACACATGTAGTAATGCGCCTTTTTTCGTCCTTCTCAACCATTATTTTTTTTTCTTGTCCTTTTTTCCATTTTGTATCTTTTTCATCCTTCCTACTCCTGCCCCTTAATGATTTTAATCGAAATAAAATTAACGATTAATTTTAAACGATTTTGATTTTAATTTTAATTAATTAGAACTATTCCAAAATAAATCAAAATTAAAATTATTTATCTTTTGTTTCTTTCCTTTTGATTCGTAATCGAAAGGGATGCATTTGGTTTCCTAAACCAAATTTGGCTTAGGCCTGACCACTTTCCAAAATCAAAATTTTGGAAGTGGCCTAGGCCTAGGCCTTTTACAAATCAAATATTTGAAAAGAGCCTAGGCCTATTCCAAATCAAATATTTGGAAAGGCCAAATAATTTTGGTTTTTAGGCTTGCCACTTTTCAAAATCAAAATTTAGAAGTGGCTGTGACTGCAGCCTTTTCCCAAATCAAATATTTGGAAAGTGCTTAGGCTATATTCCAAACAAAGTTTGGAAAGACCATTATTATTTTAATCGCCATGTGGCATCCCAATAGCCCAAACTATTTGAACCATTGGTTAGCCACATGACACAACTAAACAAAGGGAAATTAATAATCATAACTATGAACCATATTGAATCAAAAAATACACAAAACAACAATTTGGAGATCCGTCAGCATTGAGCGGTCAACCATCAAGGGAACAAAGTTGCCTGCATGCCGCCGCCACAGCCGTCTGACCGCCTCGCGCCGCCAATGGTCGAGCGAGCACCACCCGATCTCGGTTTTTTTTTTTCCTTTTCATGTATCACTTTTGCGAATCAAAAATCTTTCAACTTTTAATTATGTGATTTAAACGATAAAATTAACTACGCAATATTACATGCTTATTGCTTAAGCTCGAAACTCTCTTTGATACCACTGTTAGGAAATCTACGCGGGAACGCAGCAGAATTCAAAAATTTGATTTCCTTTTACCCAAGATCGACTTCGTTTAAGCAATAAACAAACAAGTACTAGACGGTGGTTACCTTGGTTGATCTAAAAGATCGACGCATTGACCGTCTAAGGAGAGTAGTTCAGCATGGAGCCGCCCAAGTGTTCGGCCTCTACCGCTAGTCCACACGAACAGCCTGCCAGAATCCCACCATGGATTGCTATTGGAAAACTCCGGTTGCTAGACCGGACTTTCTCCTCCCTCACAAACTCACTATAGGAAGCTCCCTCTTTCTTACACAAAAACTATGAGTTCTTGCAATTTTTCACAAGAACAATTGCTCTTGGAAGAATGGTGTACCAAAGAGCTTGGCAAGCCCTCATATATATAGGGTAAGGGGCGCACCTAATGCCTTGCAGGAGAGGAAAACCTTTTTCCAATAAAATAAAGAAAATATAATTGATTGATTTATCTCATTTATTATAATGTCTTATATTAAATAAATCTAAGATATTGTCAATATCTTATATTGAATATTTTCAAGATATTGTCAATATCTTATATTGACTATCTTTATCTTATTACCATAAATTAATTTACACATGTGTATATATAACATATATATATTACACATATAAATCTATATATATATATATATATATATATATATATATATATATATATTTTTATACAAAATGTGCACATGCACATCATATGTGCAAGTCAGGCACAAGTATATATACAAATATAAATATTAATATCTAATATCAATATATGGTAATACCATTAATTAAATTGCACAATCCATGTGTATCTTATACACATTCAAAATTGCGCCACCTTTAGCCAAAGATTTGGCATCCGGAATATTCTTTAATTAATATAATATTATTAATATCTTGTATTTAATTTATTCGTAATAAATAAATACCACCATATTAATTTACGATTATAACATTTATAGTCTCGAGATAAACTTTCCTTATTTGGTTATCATCTATAACCACATTTTAATCCGGCTAGATGTTCATATGTGTGTGACCCGATAGGCTTCCGAATATGTTGGCCGTAGACACAAAGTGCAAATTACGAAAATGCCCTTCATACCTAACGATCACGGGATAGCGTCTAGCAACACACCGTGACCCCCAATCATCGGAAGAGTCAAATGCAATGACTACTACCTTTCATGTGAAACAAGATTACCGTGTAACTTACAATCCTATCATTTGTAATAATAATATCCATACGGTCGTTAGTCGAGTGTCAAAACATCAACGACCGTATCTTATAATCTGGATATCATGCTCTCTCGAAGTAACTCGTTTACTCCCACTTTGCAAAGATTCACGAGAGTAAGACATTCCTTATAAAAAGGCCATTTCGGATATTCGATCCCAATCATAGGATACGCGATTCCCGCACGACCAATCATGTATGCTCCGCGCATGCTTCAATATCATACTCAATCACTACCGCATGATCGCCCGTGGCTGTGGAAACCTCAATAGTGTCAAAGCATGACAATCCACACCGTGATGCCATGAAGACTCCGGTCCAAAGGATAATTACACAACCGCCACATAGTGTGACACTTATCCGTGTAAGTGGGTCAGTCTAACGTACGCATTCTCTAATACACGTCCATGTACAGTCCAAGTGTCTCTACACTTCGATAGACGAGATCTATCCCTGTCCTTAAAGGCAGAAGACATCTAATACGTGCTAGTCTGTTTATACTATCAATGCCTTGTTTAATAGTACATTAGCCTAGAGACATTTAAGTATCAAACTTATTAAAGTGATTAGAGATCTCATCAACCATAATCGCCTATCATGGTTTCTCTATCACAGTTTAATACTAAGGACGTTATCATATAACAATTCATAATTGGTTCTTTAAAAGAACATATATATGACAACAGAAAAGCCATTTAATATATGCATAAACATAAAGAAATAGTAGAAATGATCCGACCCGGTCGGATCTGGTCCAACCCGATTGGGTTTAGGACAGTATTTCAACATATTGTTGAACTAGGGCTCACCCTTCTTGCTTAGGCCTCTATGCCAATGAAATACTGGTGGGAAGCTTTTCAGTATAGTGTATGTCTGATCAATAGTCTTCCTACTAAGGTCCTTAACATGAAAATTCCTGCTGAAGTCCTTCTCAATAAAACACCTGATTACTTCTCTTTCAAAAATTTTGGATGTGCATGCTATCCTAATACCAGACCTTTTTCATCTGTCAAGTTCAAGTTTCACTCTATCCGGTGTGTCAATCTAGGTTTAAGTCCAAGACACAAGGGATACATGTGTCTTGATGAAACAGGCAGACTCTATGTGTCTAGAGATGTTGTTTTTGATGAGTCAACTTTCCCCTTCAAAATTGGTTTTCAACAGGGTCCTTCTAGAGAGGTTCTCATTGATCCTGGAGTTATTCAATCTGATTGGTGCTATATCCATGTTCTTGCATCCAGTGCTATCTCACAATCTGCTCCTCAAACTCCTGCACCTATGTCTCCTTCACATAGTCCTCACTCCAGTACATCACCATAAACTGAACATCCTTTTCCTACATCTACACCTTCATCCTATAGTAATCAGTCTCAATCTCAGTATCACACCAGTCCTGTACCTCATACTTCTCCACAACAGTCACCTCCTGTTTGTGATGATGGTCAGTCACCTTCTAGCACCACATCTAGATCCAGCCCTTCCTCCAGTACCTCATCTCACAGCTCAGATTCTATCTCACCAACTCCTATTCCCATTCCTCCTGCTCCTCTTGCACCCTCACACCATATGCAAACCAGGTCCAAGAGTGGGATCTTCAAACCTAAGTCTTATCTCTCATCCCTTTCTACTTCCAACACCTCCAAATCTTCTTCAGTCTCTCATCACTACCCTCCTGAGCCAGTAAGTGCATCATAAGCTATGTCTAAATCTGAGTGGATGAGTGCAATGGAAGAAGAGTATAGAGCACTGTGTGCCAACAACACCTGTTCCACCAAGGCCTTCTCAGCATCTTGTTGGAAATAGGTGGGTGTACAAGCTAAAAACCAAACCTGATGGATCCATATTGAAGTACAAAGCCAGATTGGTGGCTAAGGGATTCCTTAAAAAATATGGTGTTGATTTTACAGAGACCTTCAGTCCAGTTGCACGAGCCTCTACCATAAGAGTTGTTCTAGCTCTTGCTGTGTTCTTTAATTGGCCCATAAACCAGGTGGACATCAATAATGTATTCTTGAATGGTCCCCTGAAAGAGACTGTATTTATGCCCCAGCCTGAGGGTTTTGTTGATCCAAAATATCCAAATTATGTCTGCAGGTTGAATAAAGCTCTCTATGGCCTCAAGCAGGCACCTAGAGCATGGTTTGATGCTCTAAGGAACCAAATGCAACAGTGGGGTTTTAAACAAGCAGTGACTGATACATCCCTATTTATTTTTAGAACAAAAGATTTTATACTTCTTGTGCTTGTGTATGTTGATGATATACTTGTAACAGGCAATTCAACTACAACCATTAAAAAGTTTGTCCAGCAACTTCACTCCAGATTTGCCCTAAAAGACCTGGGAGCTGTTTCTCATTTCTTGGGTATGGAAGTGTCCAGGGATCAGACTGGTCTGTTTCTCTCACAAACCTATTATGCTCAAAAACTGTTACAGAGATTGAACTTTGCTAATATGAAAGAATGCCCTACTCCTATGGTTACTGTGAAACAATTAGCTCCAACAGATGGCACACCACTACTAGATCCCCTTCTTTACAGAAGTGCCATAGGAGGCTTGCAGTATCTAACATATACCAGGCCAGATATCTCTTTTGTTGTCAACTATCTCTGTCAGTTCATGCAAGCACCATCAGATGTCCACTCGCAGTTTCTAAAAAGGCTCCTCAGATATGTAAGAGGTACCATACACTATGCTCTTCATTTCAAACCTGGGACAGCACTGAATCTTGTTGGTTATTCTGATGCTGATTGGGCAGTTAGTTCCTTTGATAGAAAATCAGTAGCTGGATACTGTGTTTTCTTGGGAGATTCCTTAGTTTCATGGAGTTCCAAGAAGCAGAATGTTGTCTCTAGGTCCAGTTGTGAGTCTGAGTATAGGTCTCTTGCTAACTTAACAGCTGAAATGCAGTGGCTTCAACACCTTCTTAAAGAAATTGGCTTATCCTTGGGCAGGACACCAGTTGCTTGGTGTGACAACACTAGTGCTGCATCTCTGGCCAGTAATCCTGTGTACCATGCCAGGACCAAACACATTGAGGTTGACATTCACTATGTCAGAAATCAGGTTCTTGAAAAGAAGCTTCAAGTGAGGTATATTCCAAGTGCTGATCAGATAGCTGATGCCCTAACAAAGCCACTGTCTACTGCAGCCTTCCAGATGTTCAGATCCAAACTTAATGTTGTTCCAACCCCATCAAGTTTGAGGGGGCTGTTAGGTTAATTGGATAATCTTTCCATGTGTGTATTTGTTATGTATGACAAGTGTATGGTTTAGATGATACAAAGTGGTGTTGTAATATCTCTTAGATTAAGAGATAAGGTAGTTGCCTAAGTATATTTATATCTACTCTATAACCGAATCATCATCTAAGAAATATATTTTCCATAGATTCTCTATCAACTCAATCATTATGTATGCAACCTCTCCGGTTGATCTTTCAAATAATAATTGCAAATCCTCGTTTTTTTTTCAGGAATGGGAACATCTATATCAGAGCCTGAATCAGAATTGGTTGAACAAGTTGAAACACCATGAGGGTTAACTACTATAGAATTAATCTGGTCATCAGGATAAGATTGTTTTTCAGCCTCATGAGATTGCTCATTTGCCACAACTTTCTGAGAAGAAGGAACTAAAGAAAATCAGAATACTAGCAGAAATATAAAGACTGAAGTGGTGTTTTATTGATTGATCAAAATGTTACACTGGTACTTCTTTATATATGAGAGAAAGTGATTATTCAAACAATAATAAAATAAAGATAAACTCCTATCAAAATCTAATATGAATTTAAAAACAAATTATAAATCTTTTATTTAAATTAGACTTTATCTATAACAATTTTATCTCTTATTTTGACATTCTTCCATATCTCTTCAATTTTTGTCTTCTATCAGGAACCAATGGTGTGCCCTTCTTAGGAGGACGAGGTTTCTCTTTCTGTTGAAACTTAGCCCCAACCCTAACGTGCTTTGGGGCATCATCAATGTCATCAAATAGGTCCAAATCCATCACTATTAGAGAGATTTGTTAGCAAAGAGCATGAAGTCTGAGGCGACGTGAACTGGTTTACCTCAGCTAGCAAATGGCTAAATTACAATTTTGGTCCTCTAACTAGACACGTTTTTCGATTTTGGTCCTGATTTTTCTCTGGCGACAATTTTAGTCCTGTAAGTGTCTTTTTTTTGCAAAAATAGTCCTGAACGCCGGAAAGACCACTTACAGGACTAAAAATGTCGCCGGAAAAGACCACTTTTAGTCCTGTAAGTGGTCTTTCCGGCGATCAGGACTATTTTTGCAAAAAAAAAAGACCACTTACAGGACTAAAATTGTCGCCGGAGAAAAACCAGGACCAATATCGAAAAAAGTGTCTAGTTAGAGGACCAAAATTGTAATTTAGCCGCTAGCTAATAGGCGGAAGGAATAAGAAACGGCATGTCACGCTGCCCCTTGTGTCTGAAGAATGGCTATTGAAGGGGAGATGAATGCATTACCAATGAGCTTTATGTTTGGCCAGTAATAGTAAGAAAATAACCATACCCCTGCCGCAAAATAACATTACTGAAGTTACTCGTAAACAAACACGATTCACAAAAATAATGATGATAATAACAATGATTAAAAAAAAAAAAAAAATTGAATGGCAGAGAAAAAAAAAAAATGTGCTGCAAAGGTTGTGATTTTTCCGTACAGGAATATTAATGAATACAATCACCCTACATTACTTACGAGTGTAAGGCATCCTGCTCCTGCCTCATGTTCCCTACATTACTTGTTGCTGCATTGAGGGGTTGGGGAAATTATCAATCTAGTATACTATTTAACACGTAATTCAATAAAAAAAAAACGGTAACAATAAAATAGGATAGAAAACTTATTGACTGAGGCGAGTGCAACACTCTGTCCTTAAGACGTTTTTGTCCCGATTATGTGTACACGGTAATGGCAATCGTCTCCCAAGATACAACAGTCATACCTTTTTCGGATTGTTGCATTTCAATAAGAAGAAGAAGGGGAACCGATCATGTTCTGTAAATTTCTTCTTGACTCGAAAAAATATACAAAGTGTATTTCCGGATGCTATGAATAACATAAGAAGCTGGCCTTATAAATAGAATGGATTTCTTATGAAAAAAAAAACTTGCAGCCCATTTTCATTTGTTTGCTAGGATTTTATAGGAGAAAAATGAGGTTATTTACTACCGGTTGCGTCCTTTCAAAAAGTGAATCAACCGAACATGTGCAACCTCTCACCGAACCGATGCAACCCGTTTGTCACTATTTGGATCAAACGTTTACCGTTGCATTAAAATCAATGGGTGTTAGTAAAGTTGCTACTATATTTCCTTATATAACGCCCCCTCAAGTGTGGACCTATAAGAAGGGAGAGAGGCCCAACACTTGATTTGTTTATTTTTTTTGTTTGGAAAGTGTGGACCTATAAGAAGAGAGTGGGGCCCAACACTTGGTTTTTTTATTGGGCTTGAACTCGGAATCTTCTGCTCCGATACCATATTAGGATCAAGGGCTTACCGTTGTACTAAAACCAATTGGTGTTAGTAAAAGTGCCTCCCTCGTCCCCCAATCTCCGGCGATTCTTCCGGTACCAACTCCATCTCATGTCAAATTTGTGCTCAAGCCGGCCACACTGCTCCTGTTTTTCCGCTTCGCTATTCCACCTCGCATCGGTCACCTCAAGGTTATGTGGCGTCCCCACATCACGGACCCGATTGGATCGTAGATACGAGGGGCACTCACCATCTCACTCATGATCTTTGGAATCTCACTCTTTCGTCTGCACCTTATGTTGGGCCCGACAAAGTCCATGTCGACGACGGTACATGTTTATCTATTACTCACTATGGCTCATCTTCTATTAATTCTCCCTCCCAGTCTTTTTATTTATCTAATGTACTTGTTACCCCTTCCCTTACCCGAAACCTCTTATCTGTGCACAAGTTTGCCTATGATATTCTGTGTATTTTGAATTCCATATGGGTCGTACTTCATTGTAAAAGATTACTCCGGTCACACCCATCTTAGGGGATTTATCAAAGATGGCCTATATCACTTCTCCACCTCACTTTCCCAACCCTCCTTAAGCTTTTGCCTCTTCTCCAACCTCCACCACGTGGCATTAGTGTCTTGGTCATTGCTCATATTATGTGCTCTGTCAAGCCCTCAAAAGTCTTCATACCTTTACTCCTACTAAAACTCCTCATTCTGTGTGTGCCATGTGTCAGCTGGCTAAGTGTCATCGGTTCCCGCTATACACTTCTGATTTTAGCTCCACTGCTCCTTTAGACCTGATTTACTCTGATGTTTGAGGTCCCTCTTCTGAACCCTCAATTTATGGTTCCCGTTATTATGTTAGTTTTCTAGATGACTTCACAAAATACCTATGGCTTTATCCCCTAAAAAAACAAATCAAACGTCGAAACTATCTTTCCTGACTTTCTAGCTATGATTGAACACCAGTTCAATACAAAATCCAAAGCCATCCAAACTGACTGGGAGGTGAGTATCGCCGCGTTTCCACACTTCTTACCTCTCGTGGCATCTGTCATCTCATTTCCTGTCCCCACACCCATGAACAAGTTGGTGCCATTGAGCGCCGCCACCGTCAAATTGTTGAAGTCGGCATTTCTCTTCTTGCTCAATCCAAACTTATGCTTCCTTATTGGGATGATGCATTTATCATTTCCACCTATTTCATCAACCATCTCCCCACCAAAGTCCTTCATGATAAGTCTCCCTTTGAAATGGTCCACCATCGGTCCCCTGACTATACATTCTTTTGAGTATTTGGTTGTGTGTGTTGGCCCTATCTCCGTCCCTACAACCATCACAAAACTGATTTCCGCTCCAAAAATTGCATCTTTCTCGGCTATAGTCCTTCCCACCACGGTTATAAGTTCCTGGACCTTGCCTCTGGTTGTATCTATGTTGCTCGCCACATGGTTTTTGATGAATCCGTCTTCCCCTATACACCTTCTCCCTCAACACCCACTCCCGATCTCACTGTACTGATTCCTGTCTTCCTGTCAGCACCTCCACAACATCCACCTCCCATGCCGGCTCTTTCAACCCGGACCCACTCCATCCGGCTCCCGCTCCCGAGCCTTGCCCACCCATCTCTCCTGCGTCCACTTCGGCCTCAGCCTCTCCAGCCTCGTCTCCTTCCCCGCCTGGCCCACTCATACCATGGTCACTCGCACCAAAACCAACTCCTTAAAACCTTTCTCTTGCCCTGACTGTATCCGCTACCCGCTTCCTAAAGCTCTTGTTGCTTCTACCGACTCCCTGGACCCTACTTCCTATACCGAAGCCTCCAAACACCCGAATCGGCATAATGCTATGAGAGAGGGAATCGATGCATTGTTGTGCAACCAAACCTGGGATCTTGTTCCTCCGCATCCTCGTATGAACATTGTGGGCAAGAAATGGGTTTATCACAACAAATTAACGTCATGCAAATGGTCGTTTTGAGTGTCATAAGGCCCACCTTGTGGCCAAGGGTTTTCATTAGGCCGAAGTAGTTGATTTCACTGACACTTTTAGCCCGGTTGTCAAACTGGTCACTATTTGTCTTCTTTTGTCGATTATGTTGTATCATCTGTTATGTCGATTTGGTTGTGGTGCTATCATTACTCAGAAATAAAATGGTCATTTTTTTCACTGCGGTAGCACTCCATATTGTAGAAAAATGAAGCAAGTGTTTTCGTTTTGTATTCTCTCGTTAGATTGAAATTACATGTTGCTAAAGTATTTGTAATACAAAGATTTTTCTTTTGGAAAATACAAGATAACAAAAAATTGTATTCAATGAATTTAATATAAAATCATGAAAAATGCAAAACTTTATATAATTATTACATTGACTACAAATATATAATGACACATATAGACATGGGTGTAAACACATATGTGCATAAAACCCGGGCATATTGCACCGGAGAACATGAAATTTAAAAGACAAAATTGTCTAATGAAATGACAAACGTGTCAAAATAAGTAAAAGAAACTAAAATTACTAAGATAAAATATTAAAGTCTTATACCAATTATAGAATAGTCTTGAAGGAAGTATGTTTTAATGCTCCATGAATAATAGAATCTTCGATAAAATGATGAAACACATTTGTAAAAATATAAATCTTATGTTGTAAAATTTGTTCTTTTTATAATAATATATTTGATTGGTGAAACAAGTATAACATGATAAAGAATTCATAAGTGTCTTCTTCTCTCATTCGGATCCTGTGGAATTTTTTTTTTGAAGGGTGATCATGTGGAAACATAAACTCAAATCGGTCTTGGTAAATTGTCCTTAACGGTGACTTCGTTTAACCTTTTATAGTCAACACCAAACCTCCCGTTTATGACCTTCTTCCAAATTATAAGCACATGGGAAACAAAAGGGCTAGAATTGGCTTAAATAATCGTATGTTTCAAGGCCAATGAGGCTTAACTCAAATAGTTAAGTGGAGGCCTCAGAACCTAGAGGTAATGGGTTCGAGTCCCACTATGTGCGTGGGGTATTTGTCGTCCTCTAAAATTGAGGTAATTTTGTTTGAGGAAAAAACAAATCCTATGCCACAACATTTGGTCAATAATCATCCAATCTCACCCACAACTATGTATCTCCACGGATCTACAAAGGAAACATAGAGGGAAAGTGATGCTCTTACACCCAATGTGTGCATAAATTATTGTTTCCTACATAATTTCGCCCAGTTGCATACAATTAAAGTATAAAGGCTTGAATCGAACACTTTTAAAAATGGAATGTGACGATGTTGGAAATCGTCTGTTAATAACTTCGGGCCGTACTTTCCTAGTGACAACTAAGCAAGATCCAAAAACTAGAAACGATATGAAACGAGGGGGTGATTTGGTTTAGACTGAGACTGAGATCCCAAGTTGCCTATATATCCTTTGTATGACCGAAACTGCGTTGGCCCTGCTCCGTTACGCCCTGACCGATCTGCGGTGAACTGAGAAGCGAACCAGGCCGATCTTCCACCTGGGGTTCAGATCTTCCCTTAGGCTTAAAGTGGAGTTTTGGGCCTTTGACGTTATTGCTTTATTAAATGCTTAGCAAGTATGGTAATGACACGTGGCGAGGTGTGATCCGACATCCATCATAAGGTGCCCTCTCAAACATGCATAAAATCTAAGTCTAATTTCTAACTCACTGAATTCTAGGATATGGAAACCATGGATATACTTATAATTGCCTGAATTGATGGAATTAAAGGGAAGATTCTGCAATTGATTTACTTCTGGAACATGATAGGTAATGTTGCACGGACACTCAGTACAACTGGCGTGTCGCGTGTCGCACACGCATCGGACACGCCGGACACGCCATCAGGCCGAATTGAAATTTTCAAAAAATTCAGACACACGTGCCGGACACGCTATCGGACCGAATCTGAATTTTCAAAAAGTTTGGATACGCATGTCTGGAAATATGGACACTTTTACTAGATTTTAGACACTTTTCTACCCAAAACGACTTAGTTTCGCTTAAAAAATCTCTTCTTGCCCATTAGGGTCAGATGTAGTTCTCATTTGGACCAAATCACATTCCGTTCGAAGAAAAAATTCTAGTGGTCCTCATTGGTGCTTATAGTTTTTTTGTAAATTATACTTTAGTCCTTATATTTTTAATATTTATGTTTTAGTCTATATATTTTTAATATTTATATTTGGACCCCTGCACCCATGCCCTATTTTTTCAAAACCCTCGTATCCCCGTGTCTCGTATCTGCGTATCCGTGCAACCTAGATGATAGGATTCTTGAAGAAGATGAAAGAAGTAGTTGGGAAAAAAAATTATGAAGAAAAGGAAGTGAAGTTATGGTACGTAATGTGCTGATGTTTATCTGGCGTGGATAATATATTTATGATGTAATTTCTGCACTAAATACAATTTATTTATTTTATCTTTGTCAAGTTCATGCATATGTGGTGGGTTGTTGTTTTTTACTTTTTTTTTTTTTTTTTTTTTTTTTTTTTTTTTTTTTTTTTTTTCCTTCAAAATTTTTAAGGAACCTTTAAGGCACCGCACCAAATCAACATGGGGCACCACACCAAGGTTTCAAAATATACATAAATTGTGATGCTTTTAAGGGCAATGATAGATTTAATGTGATGCACTTAAAACCCCCTAATTTTTAAGCATGTAGAATGTGACAAAGAAAACACAATGATCAATAATGCCGAAAAGTTTTCTCAGAGTTTCAAAATGCTTAGAATGTGTCGAAAGAAAGAAACTTAGGTAAATGACAACGTGTACACACCTTATTTGAGGAAATTAAAATTTTAACAAATACTGAACTCAGAAAATAAAATACCAGCGAAAACATCTTTTACACACTTTAATATATTTCGAAACATTTCTAAACTTTTACGGTCCCACCTTGGACACATTTATTTCCTTATAAAACCTCTATCGAAGACGGTCTTATAAGTAGAGGTTGTATGAGAGAGCCCTCAACATTTACATTTGAGTGCAACAAACAAGCATCCAAGAAAAGCGACTAGCTAGGCTGAGTATCGGAGCCTTGTCAATCTGTGATAGCTTCTCAACAATGCCAAACAAACTTTGAGATATGTTTTGTATGCATCTCCTTTTATGCATGTTTTCACCAATAAATGTTTTCGAAACACTTGAGGGCAACAAACAATCAGCCAAGAAAAGCGACTAGCTAGGCAGGAGTATTGGAGGCTTATCAATCTGTGATAGTTTCTGAACAATAACTTTAATCATTTGTTTTGTATGCATTTCCCTTTATACATGTTTTCAGCAATGAATGCATATGTTTGTATGAATCATCAAACATGTTCAAACACAATGTTTCATTCCATAAACGCGCCTTCCCAGGATTGAATCCCTCCCAAAATCGAAGAAATGTAACTACCCTAAAAAAAAAACACGCCAGGAAGGGTCGAACCTTCGACCTTCTGCATCGAAGAAATGTAACTAGCTGGGGTCGAACCTTCGACCTTCTGCATCGAAGAAAAAAAAATCTAAGAAATGTAACTACACTAAAAAATGCGACAGGAAGGGTGGGTCAAACCTTTGACCTTCTACGTCGAAGAAAAAAATCAAAGAAAAAAATCGAAGAAATGTAACTACCCTAAAAATAAACACGCCAGGAAGGGGTCGAACTAAAAAAACAAAAAAAATCGAAAAAAAAAACCTTCTACATCGAAGAAAAAAATCAAAGAAAAAAATCGAAAAAATGTAACTACCCTAAAAATAAACGCGCCAGGAAGGGTTCGAACTAAAAAAACAAAAAAATCGAAGAAAAAAACAAAAAAAACACCCGCGCAAGAAGAAAACGAAAAAACAACTGTGCCAGGAAGGGGTCGAACTAAAAAAACAAAAAAATCGAAGAAAAAAACAAAAAAACACCCGCGCAAGAAGAAAACGAAAAAACACAACCGTGCCAGGAAGGGGTCGAAGCTTCGACCTTCTGCTTAGGAAACAGACATCCACTGAGCTACAGGCGCATGTTTTTTTTGCTTGAGAAACAGACGCTCTATCTACTAAGCTACATGCGTATGCTTTTCCACCAATAAATCTACCAATCATCAAACATGTTCAAACACACCGTTTCATTTTCTATCATTCTATAATATGCATCAACAGTGTAAAATGATTTAATTATAAAATAATCAGTGTTCCAATCAAAACAACGTTGTTCCTAAAAATATATTTTCATTAGTTACCAAATGTTACATCATTGTATACGAAAGAAATATTAGAAGATAAAGTAACAGAAGATTAATGGAGTTCGAAAAAGAGATAAAGATGATATATTGTCAAGATAATTTAGTAGTTTAAATAAAAGATTGTTTATTTGTTTTTCAAATTATTAAAATTATATTTGGATTAGTTTTTAGGATTATCTCTTATGATTTCTCCACTATATAAGAGTGATCCATTCTATGGATTTCAATCAATTCAATAAAACCATTAGTTTGTGTCTTCTGTTCTGCGTATTCTGATTTTCTTCATGGTATCAGAGAAAGAGGCGGGGGTTCGAGTGCCTTAATATTGGCGAACCCTCGCCCGATCCTTTTTTTTCGCTTAAAAAAAAAAATCCTCATTTTTGCATATTTTCGTGTCTGCATTCTCATCAATTTGGTTGAGTAAGACTGAATCAAACATGCATTGGTTGTTTTTTTCAATATTCGTTCAATTATTTGTGCATTGCATTATTTTAATTTAAATATCAATAAATCAAAGTTCATCCTTCTTATCCAATTCCAATTTTTTTTTGTAAGTCTAGTTCGTCCATTTTTTTAGTCATGGTTGCATACAGAACATAATTCCTCTCCTTTCATGCATATTCCGTCTCAAAAAAAAAAAAAAAAAAAAAAAAAAAAAAAAAAAAAAAATTAAATAAAAGATTGGTTGTTGCTCTAGTCCTTCTCATGTCATATAACATCATCTCTCTTCTTTGACATCCATTTATATTCACTTTCGTTTATGATGCAATTAGAAGAAAAAAAAAATTGCAGATCTATGACATCGTCTACAATGAAGACGGTGCTACAATGAAGACAGATCCCTCTATCGGATGGTGCTAAAAGTAAGGCAGGTTTGCAATCATCGGAGAAAATTGAAAAGATTTTTCGACAAACAAAGAAAGAGCCACATGCTAAAAGCCAAGAGCCAGGAGCCAAAAGAGCCGGGAGCCAGAGCTAAAAGCCGTGGGTGTCAAAAAGTCGTATCAGATTCCTGGTTGACGGCAAACGTTGCCTTCAACCCCAGCAACGTTTGAGGGAGGGTATTAGAAGATAAAGTAACAGAAGATTAATGGAGTTCGAAAAAGAGATAAAGATGATATATTGTCAAGATAATTTAGTAGTTTAAATAAAAGATTGTTTATTTGTTTTTCAAATTATTAGAATTATATTTGGATTAGTTTTTAGGATTATCTCTTATGATTTCTCCACTATATAAGAGTGATCCATTCTATGGATTTCAATCAATTCAATAAAACCATTAGTTTGTGTCTTCTGTTCTGCGTATTCCTGATTTTCTTCAAGAAACACATCTTAAAAGAAAGCGATTTTGTGCCATGAAATTTATTTAATGTTTTTTTTCTTGTAAAAACATTTATGGTTGAAAGAAAATAAACTTTTCTTCGCCTGCCCTCAAACCAACTCGTGAAAGTGTATTTATGATTTTTTTTTTTAAACGATATAGATCATCTTAGAGTAAAAATCAACTTTAAACTTGTAATTAAATTAAGACATGTCTTTTTTAACATGTGGACCCTAACCATGTGGAAGGAATTCATCCACCGACAACATTGGAGTTCTTTTATTTTGAGTTATGAGATCACCTCATGGTTGGAGCATTGTTTGAAAATAAATATGTACAACAATCACACCATTGAATTCTAGAGATTTCTATTCCGTGAGATTGTCCTAAGCATATGGTTTTAGCGTAATCAGGAGTTCCATCATGATGAGCTCCACCGACTCCCTCGGAGAGTGTTCATCTCGGAAGCCATTAGGCGCGCTCGAGAGTTTCGATTGGCATAGCCTTGAGCCTTTTTTCTTGTATTTGTTTTTTTCTAATGTTATCCTCTGTAAATTTTAGCTTTTGTACCATTTGTTTGTTTGTACAAATTTTGTAAGTTTTTTTTTAATAAAATAGCCGGTTTCGACCAAAATTAAGGCATATCTTGCTCTTCTTTTAAACCTTATCTGAACAATAAATTAATTCAAACAAGTTGCCGCATAATTCAAACAATACAAAGAGGAATGTAAAATATGTATTAACATTAGTATCAAAGTTGCTATGATAAGCCTATCACATGATAACCACAAGAATGTGATTATGTGAATTAAATACCACCCAACAAAATAAATATTTTCTTCCAATTAAACAGACTATGTCCACTCAAAAAAAAAACAAAAACAAAAACAAAAAAACAAAAAAAAAAAAACTAAAAACAAAAAACAAAAAAAACAAAAAAAAAACAAAAAAGACATTGAACAAAAAAACAAAACCATGTATTGAGTAAGGTCTAGTAAAAAGAACATGACAACCACAAGAATGTGAATTAAATACACCACCCAACAAACTAAATATTTCCTTCCAATTAAACAAACCCATGTCCATGTCCACTCAAAAAAAACAAAAACAAAAAACGAAACATTGGCATTCACAGGTAGAAACAACATTGGCAAACATGGAGGAATAAGTGCATCAGGATGACTAACCAACAGCCGGAACGCTTTAACGACGACCGTATCAATATTAGCTAATAGGGCTATAGTTCACTCTTGTATTGACTCCATCTGAACAACTCGTCTTCGCTGTCATATGCCTGCTCAGTAACATTAGCCTCATCTTCTGGCACCTCCTCCTCCTCCTTGTCCACATCATCTTGGTCATGATCAAAATGAGCAGATGCGGCTTCTTCTTCGTTTTTTCCTTCGGATTCATCTTCATATCCTTCTTCCATGTTGAGTGAGTCGTCATCATCGTTTTCGTCGACGTTTTTCTTTTCCTCTGCTGCAATTTGCTAGCTTCAGGCCGTATCAAAATGAGAATGTCCTTTTTGGATCTGTTCATAAGAGCTTCACGAAGCCTAAAAAGGATGTTTGAGCTCTTCTTTAATTTCTTGTATTTGAGTTTCACTTGTCTTCGTGTCCTCCAGGGGAAGAGTTGTTGGATCATTGAGAAGTCTGTACCAAACTGCTGCACACCCTCGTAAAACAATTCGGTATTCTGTTCTGTCCATTTTGCACTACGAGTTTTATTCATGAAGGTCTGATAATTGAAGTAACCAGAATTTTCTTCAGCCATATGAATAAGCCGCATCTGCTCATTTTGATCATGAGTCATTCAGGATATCAAGCCATTCCAACTCAATCATTATATATGCATCCTCTCTGGTTAATAATGCTTGCAAATCCTCCTTTTTTTCTTTTCTTTTTTTTTTTTTTCTTTTTTCAGGAATGGGAACATCTATATCAGGGCCTGAATCAGAATTGGTTGAACATGTTGAAACACCATGAGGGGTTAACTACTATAGAAATTTTATTTATTTATTTATTTTTCTTGAACAGCAACTTAAAGTTTTATTACAGCTAACAAGAAGCTAGCATGAACCATTCCAAGTTACACCAATTCAAACACATATGCCGCGCACATAAGTGAACCAAACTAATCAAAACATCACCAAACTAAAGTAAGACACCACCCAAACAAAACAACTAACAACTCGTGACTTGAAGAGGCTTAGATCTCTAGTCCTCCCAGTTAACAGCACCCCCAATCATTCTATTAGAGATCCACTGAAAGAAAAATCTTTGGATATCGTTATAGGTGTTCTCAAGAGACGGCAAGACCGAATTAAACACCACGTTATTCCTTTGGAGCCATAGAGTCCACAATAGGGTCAGAATGAAATTTCTTGCCTACTCGTGAAATACTACTTCGCACTCGACTCGCGAGAGAGATCGACTCGATTCGGTTTTTTTCGAGTTCGAGCTCGAGTCGAGCTACTCGAACAATTAACCGAGCCGAGCTCGAGTTTTAAAATATAGTAGTCGAGTAGCTCGCGAGCTTAATCGAGCTTGATTAAATAATTATTTAATTAATTAATTTATTAAATTTATTATAAAATTTTATTTTTTATTATTAAAAAATATTATTCGAGTCGAGTATTAGACGAGCCGAGCTCGAATATACCATAATACGTTAAAAATTAAATGAATTCTAGGATAATAATCGAGCTTACGAGTCGAGTCGAGCTTTATCGAGTACTTAGCGAGTCGAGTTCGATCTTGATTTTTTATGGCTCGATCGAGCTCGAGCCGAGTTTCGAGCCCGAACTTTTTTAGTCGAGTCGAGCTCGAGCCCTAGAGAGTATCGACTCGACTCGGCTCGATTACACCCCTAGTCCACAACACAGTTTTCCTTATTGCATCCCAAAGTTTGAGCATGTCTTTACCGTATGATTGATCGGGTTGGAAAGAGCGAAAAAGTATTCCACTACTTGGGCATGGACAACCGAGAAGGCACCATCCAATTACTTTGTTCCAGATTTGTTGTTGCGCGAAAGGACATAGCGAGAAAAATTGTGCGGCGAGTCTTCAATCTCTAAGCCACAAATGGGGCATTTAACTACTATAGAATTAATCTGGTCATCGAGGATAAGATTGCTTTTCAACCTCGTGAGATTGCTCATTTGTCACAACTTTCGAGAACAAGGAACCATTTGTGTGCCCTTTCTTAGGAGGACGAGGTTTCGCTTTAGTCAAACTAAGCCCCAACCCTAACGTGCTTTGGAGCATCATCAATTTCATCAAATAGGTCCAAATCCATCACTATTAGAGAAATTTGTTAGCAAAGAGCATGAAGTCCGAGGCGACGTGAATCGATTTACCTCACCAGCAAATAGGCGTAAGGGATAAGAAAACGGCATGTCACGCTACCCTTGAGTCCGAAGAATGGCAATTGAAGGGAGATGAATGCATTATTGATAACGTCGAAACTATCTCAAATAAGTTAGCGGTTGTTTAGGGTAGGATATCTGACTGTGAAAAGCATATGAGTGGCGGTGCACGGTGGTGTTGGGGAATTTGTGGTGGTGAAAGTGGTGGTGCAAACAATAAAGTGACTGAGTAAATAATTTGGCAGAATGTTGCCTTCTTTTTCATATATTCCGTCCCCTTTTAGGTTACACAAGGAGCCCTATTTATAGGATATCAAACCGACCAAGTTCAAGGTATTTACATCTAAGGACAAACTACTACTAATTCCGCGGTGGCCAATTGGCCGACGCCAAAGGAAGCAGCGGCTCGGATTCTTGGCTCATGCGGCCTCCTCAGTTGTAGGATCGTGATGTCGGCTTGCGTTCTCCAAGTGACTGGGATGAACGAGGGGTCTTCGGCGGACCCGTCACTCTTACTTGTGTGGATAACCTCCTCTCAAGGCCTGCCCTCAGGGGGATCATCCTATGCTCTGGGGCCGGGCCATGGGCTGGCCTTCCGGCCTCGCTTGCCTATCGTCTATGGGACCTTCCGGGTCGTCCGGCGGGTTCTTGTGCCGCATCGCGGAGCCGGCCCATCAATTACCAATGAGCTTTATGTTTGGCCAGTAATAGTAAGAAAATAACCATACCCCTGCAGCAAAATGACATTACTGAAGTTTCTCGTAAACAAACACGAGTCACAATAATAATGATGATAATAACAATGATAAAAAAAATATTTGAATGGCAGCGGAAAAAAATGTGCTGCAAAGGTTGGGATTTTTCCGTACAGGAATATTAATGAATACAATCCCCCTACATGTTAATGGGTGATTGTAATATGACTATGTGAGCCTTGTATTCACACGGACTGATTCCACACTTTATCTCATTCTACAGTTCTTGGTTATTTTAATTACAAAATTTGAAATCAAAATAAAATAGTGTCAAATGTCTGATTAATGCGATTACTCTCATCTCGGTATAACTTACGAGTGTAAGGCATCCTGCTCCTGCATGTTCCCTACATTACTTGTAGCTGCATTGAGGGAGAACAGTACATATGAATCTACGAGTACTTACGGGATGTTGAGGGAGAAAAGTACAAAAAAAAAAAAAAGTTTGGATTCTTTTATATTTGGTAAAGGTTTATCAAACTAGTACTTACTCAATTGCATTATTGCATTTGCATCGGCCCAATCCAGAAAAAAAAAAAACTGAAACTGAAATTTACCAAAAGAGTGAAAATGAGGCTGAACCGCTGAAGGATGTACTTGCGTCTTCAGCCATGGAGTATGATGCAGCAGTACGGCGGAGCAAGCAGGCAGTGGCGGCGGAGAATATTGAAGGAGAGGACCACAGAGGCGATGAATTTCAATGGCTGACAAAAAAAAAAAATTTGTTTGGAAAGGGGCTGAACTATTACAGCCTTACAGGACCTAACATGATCAACGGTGTAGATTACCGTTGTGGTATTACCGTTGTGCCTCTATCATTACACTTACAGGAACGGGGGGTTTGGATTGATTTTGGTGGGAAATGTGCAATGATTTCTATCAAATGATATACATTAGAGCATTTTATTTTTACCCTATTTCACATAATAGATTTTATCAAAAATGTTATAATGCATATTCCTAACCATTGTATTATAAAATTTTCCATTGAAATTTAGATCGTTTTATTTTCTTTCTCGAAAGAAAAAAATGTTCTATTTCGTTATATTACGATATCTTTCATTTTATAAGGCTTGTAAAGGCTAAAAGTGGAGAATAAATTGTCAAAAATGACGAGTGGATTGGAAAATGGTTAAAATGGCAAAATACACTTGAACTGATAAAATTACTCTTGTCAAATTTAACGACTTCAATTCCACTATCAAACAAATAAATTAAAAATAATTCATTAAAACTTTTTAATATCAAATAATCCACAATCAAACAAATCCACTAAAACAAAAGTAATAACAAAAAACTAAGAAGAGCGTAATCGTTCGTTTGGAATGATAATTTATGTTTTTTCTATTATATTCAATCTACTGGACTAAATGTCAATTAACACATGAATTTTGTCTTTTTTTTTTAACATTTGTTCATTATGTTGAGTGGGTTATATTACGATATCTAAAACATTGATTTTTTATAACAAAAACTATTTTAAATCAAATCCGCAACCGAGACGTGAATACATAAGGGAGTTTTTTTTATGGAACCACACTAAATCTACCATTTGTCTTTAAAGACGCCTCCAAAACATGTATGATGCCCTTAAATACTCCCTTACATAATTCGGAAGGGATACCCAAACAACACAACCAATTCCTCACAAATCATGTCTAGCTAAAAGATGAGTCAGCATATTCCCACTACGCTTGACATACGAGAATTGAATAGAAATGAAAGTTAGCAAAGGAGATAGACAATCTCGAACAAGACATCTCATTGCCGGCAAATCATATAAAGGATGCAAAAGAGCCTGGACACAAGGCAAGCAATCACTCTCAACCATAATCGTAAGACAACCTAGACGAAAATCCTTTTTCAATACAAACAATATCGCCTTAGTCTCTAAAAGCTCCAGACTTATAGTCGGGTCAAAGTGAAAGGAGAAGGCAACTACTTCCAATCCAATACCATCTCTGAAAATCATGCCAACACCGGAGCCCTCTCCCGTGACAATCCGACAGATGAGTTCGTATTACACTTCCAACTTACATAAGGCAGAGGATTCCATGAAATAGGGTGATTAGGCCCCACCGCTTCCGGACGATACACACTCATGGACTGTCCAAGCTAAACTACCCCAGCTAACAAGAAAGAGACAACATGTGAAACGTAGATAGAAGCCTTAACACACACCGCACTGCAACGTGTTTTCCAAAGGTTTCAAATCAATAATCAAAAAGGCAACACCTCTTCTGTCGTACACTGCTCCAAAATCGTACCAAGAAATTTCTTAAAGCTCGAAACAATATGAGCCGATCCCCAAAGAGTGAGGCTTTCTTTATCGCCCTAGCATAGTTGCAGTCAAATAGCACATGTCGCATTGTCTCTCCTTCCCGACCACAAGCCAAGCAACAGCCGCTTCCAAGATTATGCTTAGCAAGATTCTCACCTACCTGCAAACACCTTGATGCGAATTAGGAGGACCGTTAAAGGTAACCTAGACATGATGAACACGATGAACGCGCGCGATGGAAACATACTTTTTGGGGTGCACCTTAGACTCTTAATGAACCTGTGATTAAACTCATAAGATACGCGGGTGCCCATAATTCTGCGGCTCAACTGATCCGATGAACCTAGAAAACCAAATAACTCATGAATCCACGAGATTCACCCAAAACACCGTGAATGCGACACTTTTGATTTATCATGCAACTTCTACCATTTTATAAAATACAATGAAACATCTTTTTACATAGCCTCGGTGATACCCCTGGGGCTTACTACAAAATAAGTGGGCCTTAAACTGGGCCAAAATATAAAACAAATACTAAAAAGCTCTAAAATAACAAAAAAAAAACTCTAATTGGGCTTAAGAAGGCCCACATAATTTCCTTAAAATAATAATAAATGACCAACACAACAATAAAAAGGGGTAAGGGGTCAAAATGACACATAATTGATTTAATTATGCAAATAGGACACATTGTCTTTGTTTATAAGAATACGAATTTGATAGATGGTCAAACTTACCCTCAGTTCAATAATTATAAAAAAATGCAATTTGACAGAGACACCGTTTTGGGAGAAAATCAGTCCGGAACATACTCACCAACTAAGATGAATCAGTACAACATTTACGAAGCCATTGGCCGCGGCAAATACTCAGTAAAGCTTTAGCATTAGTAATTTTCTTTATTTACCTATGCTTTGTTTCGATTTGTAAAATTGAGTAATCATCGGCAGTAATTTCTGATTTATAGTTGCAATTGCACTTGTTTATTCCCTTCCCTTTGATTTTTTTGATAGGTTATTCTGATATTATCTATACATTTGAAAATGCACAATTTGAATTTCATACTGTGTATAAAGGGGGGAAGAAGAAGACAATAGAGTATTTTGCAGTAATGAGTGTTGATAAAGCTCAGAAAAACAAGGTTCTTCAAGAAGTAAGAAATCAGCTCGGTCTAATCTTGGCATGAGTATCTTTGACTTAAACTTTCATCCATTTTGGCTTTCTTCTTTTCACGAGTTCTTTGACTGGATGATAGCTGGCCTTGAATATTGCCTTGTGATTTTATCTTCTTTTTGTATTTTTCCCCTTTGCAAGGCCCCTTTCAAAATACTATTGAGACTTTATGAGCTCTAAGGTTTATTCATCACCTCTTTCATGTTATTAGAGTTAGATAGTAGACAAGTAATTCATTTTGACTTTCCTTTGAAGGAAAAATGAGCTTGGGGTGAGTTTCCTGGACAGTGAGATTTAGTGTAGTGATGATGTTGTGGGCAGAATTCAAGATTTAAAAGCTTGTTTCCATAAATGATTTTTTCCAATAGCTTAGTTTCAGTTGAATGCTTAATCGTGGAAGATGATTTTGCCAGCATTGGGAATTATTGTGGAAAGATTTCCCTTTTTCTTCTATTGCAACTAGCTTGAAATGATTCTATATATGATATGACTTTTATGTCTGGAACTTGCAAGAAGTTAGATCTCCCTATTTAATGTTTGCAAAATAGGTAATGAAGGCCTTGCACGTATGCCACTAATCGCAGCGAGGCTCTAAACAGTGACACCATGATGAAGTGACACCGCAATGCATCAATGAAGTGACAGCGCGATGTAGTGACACCGCGATAAAGTGATACCATGATGAATTGACACCGTGATGCAGTGACATCTTATTGTAGCGATTTATAAAGTGACATCTTATTGTAGCGATATATGCAGTGACACATTCACGGTGACATCCAATGACACATAATTTCCTTCGGATTGAGCTGACATCTGTTACGATCGCCATTCAACGAAAAGAACCTCCATTTCAGAACTGTACATGAGATTTTCACCTCATACACCAACTTTTTATGAAGTGACACTTATGAAGTGACACCTTATGAAGTGACACCCAATGACACCAACATTTAATGAATTCACCCTATGCAGTGACACCCAGTGACAACAATATTTTATGCAGTGACACCCAATGACACAAATATTTTATGAAGTGACATCCTATGATAACAATATTTTATGTAGTGACACCCTATGTAGTGACACTCAATGACAACACATTTTATGAAGTGATACCTTATGCAGTGACACCTAATGACACCAACATTTTATGAAGTGACATATTATGCAGTGCCACTCAATGACACCAAAATTTTATGAAGTGACACCTTATGCAGTACACCCATTTATATCAATATTTTATGCAGTGACACCAAATGACACCAGCATTTTATGAAGTGACACTTTATGAAGTAACATCCAATGACAACAACATTAAATGCATTAATACATTATGGAGTGACTTCCAATGACACCAAAATTTTATACAGTGACACCTTATGCAATGACACCTAATGACACCAACATTTTATGATGTGACACCTTATGCAGTGACACCCAATGACACCAACATTTTATGAAGTGACACCCAATGACACCAACATTTTACGAAGTGACACCTAATGACAACATTTTATGCAATAAATGCAGTGACACCTAATGACACCAACATTTAATGTAGTGGCACCATGATACAATAACACCGTGATGTAGTGACATGTGAAGATGAAACGATATTTGACGATGAAGTGACATGTGTACTAAAATGTATATGCAGTGACATTGATGTCAATTCATTGATGTGTACCAAGTTTTCTCCTCACCAAACATACGTTTTTTTAACAATGAAGCATCTTCATTCATTCATGATATATGGCCTCAAGATTCATCAATGCCCGGGTAAATGAATCAAGAAATTGTTTCTTTCTTCTCTTATATTTTGTGTAGAAAGAGTAACTCGTTCTATTCCCACATTATAAGTGATCTGTTGAAAAAGCTCAAGATGAAAAAAAACAAGAATTGTTCAAACTGCTGGCACAAACATCAGCAGTTGCTTTGTTCAATGTTTTGTCTAAAGATAATCACATACACGCATGGACATTTTCATATATATGTCAAACGGAGAAAAGTGGTGAAGAGCATGTTGTCCCGGCATGTTACTGTTCATTGTGGCTTTGATATGTTGTTTTTCTTGTAGATGGATTTTGTTATGTATGTATTCTTTGGGATGTTGTTACTAGTTATAAACAAATGGTTTGATTAATGGTGAAAACAAACTATCTAAGAGCCTATCAAAGCAGTGAACTGATCAAATAAAGCAAAGCTTTATCTACTAAAATGGAATGCCCAATCTTTTAAAGAAGTAACATACCATGCTTTTTGATGACATTTAAAGTAAAAAAATGCATTACAAAGAAACAAACAACTTAAAAATTTCTCGAAATAATGGACTCCAAGTAAGCTACTTCCCTAACCACATCCCATTATTTACATAAAAGCATCATGCCTCCACGTTGCTTAGTCGAAAAAACTACATCCTAAACTGATTACCAGAAAAAATTAATTACTTGAAATAATTTCTTAGGGAAAACTTTCAAAGCTCAGAGAACAAATTTCAAGTAATTAACAGTTAACACACTCTAGGGAAGGACAATCAGCAGCCACTACTCAAAGTTGATCAACACCACCCTTTAGATGTAAACTCACTAAGACTTAGAGTATATTTACCTCAACAAACAAATAGATCCCCCCACCATACACAAGCGGGAGTAAAAGTTTAATTTTTCACATCAACGCAAAACTTAGTTCATCAGTGCTATAATCCATGAAAACACCTTTTTTCTCATCAACGCAAAACCTAGTTCATCAGACACATTTGTCATGCCCGGGTCTGAGGCAAGCATGAGCTGACCTTCTTTCTGGTGCTCGCCGAGTCGTAGGATAATTTCTCCTGCCAGAGAAACGAGAAGGAGAGCCATGTGGCTGAGTTGGGGGCTCATCAATGGTCAGTGAAGGATTTAAATCTCTTATGGGCCTTGGGGGTAACCCATGGAGATGAGCTGCTCGTTGGCATGATACATCATTTCAACATATTGTGTGGGCGAGTATAGCAGCCGCATTAGGATTTGGTAACGTAACAACCTTCATGTTGAGAGATGGCTCGTGAGCCAGTCAGGGCTGAGATGTATCGGTGACCTCTTTTCCTGCTCATTGGCCGAGGCCGAGATCTATTGCCTTTGTAGACGACACGGAGTTCTACTCGCATAAGGGGTGTTGTGCTTGAGGGCGACCAAGATCCACCCCATCATTGTCCTGAGTAAAATTCTGACCGGTTTTCCTGACTATCGGAGGCAAACCGCTGAGTAGATCTGGACCTGCTGATCACGTCTGAGCCATGAAAATGATTATGTAGGTCATGAAATTCACAAGTCTCAAAATCAAGATCTGGAAGATCTAGTGATGATCTGTCAATCCTGAGGTAAATCCAACTGATAACTCAGAGAAAAGCTGGTAGTCCTTATGAGAGGAATGATGAACAGGATGGAGATCTGGGAATGTAGATGAAGATTCCGATGAACTGGATGAAGATCACAACCAAGAAAAGCAAAACTGGGTGGTTTCAGGCCGTTTGTACGGAGGTACAACCGCTGCTAAAATCTCATATCCGACGCAGAATTCGACCAGAAAAATGATGAAAGCGTAAGTTTCCCGGTCATGGAGCCAATTGATATTGTCGGTGTTATCACAAACATGTTTGATTTATTTCAATGGTGGATATCTGGATTAAAATGAGTAATATATCCGGTTTTAGTGTTGATTGTTGAAGTACAATATGAAGAAAATACACGGAAGTAAAGAACACACAATCTATGCGACATTGTTTGCTTTTGATTAATTGCAGATACCCTAAAAATGGTGCAAATGCCGTTATTTATAGGGACTAAGAGTCAGCGGTTACAAATAGAGGGAAAGACAATTGTTGCTTGTCCTTACGGGCAAGTGGGAGATTGTTGGAAGTAACGCCCGAAAGACAATTTATGTAATTGTTTTTATAATTAATAAATGACAGATTTATTCTCATCTTATTATTTGCTTCGTGCTTATATGTAATACACTACTGAAAACCCCAAGTCGTACATATGTAGCCATATAACTTAGTGTGTGTCACACATGAGGATTAAGTTTATGGTGATACACTTGCACTATTAGTCCGTGGTGAAGTTAATCAAAGTATGGGGTTTATTGATTAAACCACCATTAATGTCCCCAGAACACTTTATGGTGTGACCGTCTTATCCGGACCGTCGACATTGGTTGTCTAAGTGGGGCATTTATATATGATGTAGTCATATAGGACTGGACCGATTTAATATGTATTTCTCATATAATTCCGTGATTGAGAAATCTTATTAAATCACAAGATGATCATATATGGATTAACTTTAATCCTGAAGTGATTGCATACTCCTACTTGTTTCAGGACAGGGTTTGATGTGTTCATTAAGGATCGCTAAGAGGCGTGGTCTGAATCACTTTCACGTTGGCACTATTCTGGAATGAGTGGGAAGTGTGTGTCTCACATATATGGAATTCATTCCTTCCTGCGGGAAGCAGAAAAATAATCCCCTTATTTATTAATCCTAGAAACTAATCGATCCGCGGAGTTCGTATTGGTTATGAACTAATTGATCACTAGTGGTTTAATGGTAAATAAGGATAAGATGTATTGAAGAAGGTTTACGAAAATAATCCTGCTTCATTACGGATAGTCTATGGAGGGTTAGTTTATATGTAATGATTATATCAATGGACACTTATCGACTCGACTCGACATTTTGAGAATAAGTAATATCTATAATCGATAGAGTTCAGTTTCGGAATGGTGGCGTAATTCCGGATTTAATGAATTAAGTAGATATATTCCGTTCGATAAATATTTTATTTAATTTATTGTAGCTACTGGATATAGGTCCATGGTCCCCGGGTTAGCTCCTAACACGCGAGTGTTTTCTCGTTTTGTGGAACCTCGAGAATAAATTAAATAGTTGGTCTATTTAATGAATATGCAATATTATTTATTTGGTAAATAATATGCAATATTATTTATTTGGTCTAATTAATTAATTATCTATTTGTTGGATTATAATAGAAAAATAAAAGATTGATTTTTTGGAAATTATCTCTTATCTTTTGGCAAATATCATTTCCTTGTGGGAATAGGTAATTGTTGTGTGAAAATGATAACTCTCTTGACTAGTTATTTTTCTATATAAAGAGAGTTCATCCTAACACAATTTAGACTTACAATTGGCGCCACCACTAATTAAAAAGGAAGAAAAATTACTTTCTTGCCTTAGTCATTAAGAGAAGAAAAACCTAGGGTTTTTCTTGTGCATATTCGAGGTGGTTCTACGGTGAGGATCGACGTCCACCAGTCGTCGCTAGGAGATACAATCCGGAAGACTGCGGCTTCTCCATATGTCGATTTACTATTCCTCTTAAATAAGGTAAATCTTCAACCTTCTCATAGTTAGATTAATTATTTATGTAGATCAAATCGTGGTATTATCGCATGCGAATTTATTCGTAGCTTCCGCTGTGCAAGATCGAGTGTCTTGATCGGTGCTGTGAATCAGATCTGACGATCCAATCATGGATCGGATCCGGATTCGGGTTTCTGTATATCCAGCAGTATGGACCCAATTCAAATCCGTGAGCTCTTTTTGGGCTTGGCGTATCAGGTAGTAATAAGGTTAGTGATCGTTGAGTATGAGATTGCAGTAGTTTTTGCCTTGGAACGAGTTGATTCTTCCTATTTCTATAGGTTTGGCGGACGCCAAAGTGGTATTGACTGGCGCCAACCTAAGCAGGAAATAAGCAGGATGAATCTGTTCATATTGGCGGATGCTAATGGCTGATAGGCAAGCGCCAATTATGTGGCAGACGCCGGTGAGCTTTGGCGGGCACCAACTAGGTACAACGCCAACAAGGTACAACATGTTAACATGACGGGTAAGTATTAGCGGATGCCAACATGGATTGGTGGGCGCCAAAAGCAAGCAGTGTGACTCTGTTCACTCTTGGTGGATGCCAGAAGGAAGCATAATGGTATTTTAGTTTTTGGGCAAGGTTGTCGGGCGCCATTGGGTCCTTGGTGGGCGCCAAAGGTGTGTGTTCACCTTGTTTAGTTATTTTATTGTGTACAACATGTTAATGATTGGTATGCATGTCTTTGAGGCCATTATATGTTATTTTTCAATGTCTAGCTTTGACTTCTGGTAGCCTCGGATCAACACGACAATTGAGTCCCTCAACGGAGAGAAGATGGGAGCACCTGAAGGCGTTTGTTTAGGCCTTGCGGGACGTTGACTTAGTAGTCAATGATCTTTTTACAACGTACTAGGTAGTGTAACTAGAATGTCTAGGACTAAATGTCCATATGAAGCCTGTATGTGAATGAACCAAATGGTTAGACTTATATCTGTAAATTACATATGTGTTGTGTCTAAAAGCTAAAATATCTTTATCATTGGTGACTGAACGAGGTGGTTAGACTTAAATCCGTTTCAATTTCTTAGCATGAAGACTATTACACCCCACTTGGCTTGGTGTCAAGGGACTCGTGTAACTCCCACACGGAGACCTATGCCTGTGACCTTAAGAGGTGCTTATCGTGACGTGGTGCAGTCTTCACTATGAACTGTGCCATTCGATCTTGATGTAATAAACTTACTTGTGCAAGGATATACTATTAATTGTGTCCGTTTTTTCTACCCCTTACTAAGTACGTATGTACTTACCCCTTTCTTTATTGTTTCCCACCCCGAGAAGGTGGTGTATTGTAGGTTGTTTTCGAGGCCACTGAGGAGTGACCCGGAGATGATGCAGTTGAAGTTTATTGTTCTCTATTCTATTGTAATTTGAGTATAGAATCTCCTAACTTTGTAATGATAGTGTTGTTAGGATCTAGCGCTTAGCGTTCTACTGAAACCAATTGCTGGTAGTAAATGTGCTATTTTATTTCTTAACACAATACAATTTTTCTACGCCTCCAAATCCTCTTACACTTGAGCAGAATGATGTAGTACACCCCAACAATCCCCAAAGATCTGCAACCACACCCGTGGCATCTTTACGCATCATGCCCCCACCGCAACAACACGGTGGAATCATTACGCGACAAGCGGTGCCGGGATTCAAACCGGTGACCGGGATTCAACCGGTGACCACGCTCTATACTCAGCTTGTTACGGTAAAGCGCTTACCGCTCTACTAAAACCAATTGGTGTTAGTAAATGTGCTACTTCATTTCTTAACACAAAACAATTTTTCTCGTGCCTCGATCGACACCATACGGCTTTTTTCGCGCCTCAATCAAACCTCTTACGCTGAGCAGCGGGATCTTTGGTACACCCTAACAATCCCCTTACCAGCATCTACAACCACACCCGCGGCATCTTTACGCGGCATGCCTCCAACATCTGCAACCACACCGGGGAATTTTTACGCAACATGCCCCCAGCATCTGCAACCACACAGTGGAATCATTACGCAGCATGCTGTGGCCAGGATTCGATTCGGTGACCTTGCCCCGATACCAATTATTAAGATCAAGTGCTTAACGTTCTACTAAAACCAATTGGTGGTTGTAAATGTGCTACTTTATTTCTTAACACAATATAGTTTTTCTGCGCCTCAGTCGAATTCTCTTACGCTTGAGCAGGCAGGATGTTGGTACACCCCAACAGATAGAAATCAATGATTTGAGTTTGTGGTTATCAAGATGTAATGGGTTAATTGTATTTGACGGTTATAATAAAGTCTTTGATGATGTTTTAGATGCAGAATGTGTTGCTTTTGATCGTTTGTTAGTCGTTTCAATTGCCAGAGTCTGTCGTTTTGTCTTCCGTCTTGTTTTCTGATGTTTATATCGTAAGCTTTACGTATATAATTAGAAATTTTAGTTATATACGTGTCGAAGGTCTTTTTCCACATAAAGACTCGGTATTGAGACAGGGTGTCACAGGTTATTTGTGGGTGCAAGTAGTGGGAGATGACCTTCTAATGTCTAACGCAAAAAGAATATAGAAAGTAATACGGAATTGTCTTGTAATGCTTTGGTTCGTAAGGTATGTTTCCTAGCTTATATAAAGCTCTATGTTGCACGGACACGGACACGGACACGCCGCACGGCACGACACGGACATGGCGATACCACTAATTCCAAAATTTAAGGACACGACACGCCGCCGACACGTTATAAGATAGGTATTACATAAACTCTGTGAATATCTAGAATAGATATTCTACCTTTATACGGTGCCAAAAGAAATTGTGATTGACCTTTAAAATTTATAAATTGTAAAAATGATTATTTATCAACAAAAAACATATAAATTTGATCCGGCGTATTATTTATTTAATTATTATAAAAATGAAATTCGGGTATTTTAGCGTTTCCATTGAAAAAACTTAAATAAAGAAAAAAATTAAAAAATTCGGTTCAGGAGTGTCGGGGCGTGTCGATGCCGTGTCGGGGAGTGTCAACGGTGTGTCGCAAGCGTGTCGGATATTTAAATTTTTAATAATATTAATTTAGGGGTAAATATCCAAAAGGACATATATTAGACTTAATTAGGCAAATAGGACATTAAGGAATCTTATTTGGTTATAAGGACACAAATTAGATAAATAAACTTAAATACCCTTAATGAAGAAAAAGATAAAAAAAAAATAGATAAAAAGGAGGAGAAAGGGACGCTTAATGTTTTTTTATTTTTTTTGAAGGGGAGACGCTGAATGTTTTGTTTTGTTCTTTTTCTTTTTTTTTCTGGGGCGGTGGTTCTTTTTTTTTTTAAATTTTTTTATTCTGGGGCTGTTTTTTTTTCATGTCCGTTTTTTTTTTCGGTCGGTGACCACCTCGATGCATTGACCACCGCGATGCAGAGATGTCTCGATGAAGTGACACCGCGATGTAGTGACCACCTCCGATGCAGTGACCACCCCAGATGCAGAGACACCGCGATGCAGTGACCACCCCCGATGCAGAGACACCGCGATGAAGTGACACCGCGATGCAGAGACATCACGATGTTATAACATTTGACGATGCAGTGACCACCTCCGATGCAGAGACACCGCGATGCAGTGAGCACCCCGATGCAGAGACACTGCGATGCAGAGACACCGCGATGAAGTGACACCGCGATGTTATAACATTTGACGATGCAGAGAAATCGCGATTAAGAGACACCGCGATGCAGAGACACCGTAATGAAATGACACCGCATTGCAGAGACACCGCAATGCAGAGACACCATGATGAAATGATACCGCAATGCATAGACACCGCGATGAAGTGACACCGCGATGCAGAGACACCGCGATGAAGGGACACCGTGATGCAGAGACACCGCGAAAGTGACACCGCGATGAAGAGACACCGTGATGAAGCGACACCACATTGCAGAGACACCACGATGCAGAGACACCGCGATGAAGTGACACCGCGATGCAGTGACCACCCCGATGCAGAGACACCGAGATGCAATGACCACCCCTGATGCAGAGACACCGTGATGAAGTGACACTGCGATGCATTAACAATCGTAATGTGGTGACACCGCGATGCATTCACCACCCCAATGTAGTGACCAACCGCGATGCAATGACCACCCCGATGCATTGACCACCCCCGATGCATGGACCACATCAATTTTATTCCAAATCATGCTCTTCTTTTAAAACAAAACCTTGTAATTTTATTAATAAGACCATTGGTGATACTATACAAAAAATGATACAACACAAAGAATGACACTACGCAAATTCATTGACATTACAATTCTTTAACAAAGCTACCAAATTTGTGTACCAAAATGTATATGCAGTGACATCAATGTCACTTCATTGATGTACCAAATTACCTCCTCTCCGAACACACATTTTTTTAACATTGAATCATATTAAAAGCATTAAGGGCAGCAAAATTTGTGCTTCCCATTCTAATATTAGCCACATCCATAAGATGCTACCATAGAAATGTTGTAATAATCCCTACTTTGCTTGAATTTTTCTCTTCCAAACTGATTTATTTTTTAAGTTTCTTCAACTTTTCCTTATCGAAGATAAATCTCCTTGACACTAACTTGTCCGTTGCGATGTGATGAGAGGTGATGGTGGTAACGGTGGCAATAGGAATGGTGGTACCGGTGTCAATGGGAATGGTGGTAACGGAGGTCATGTGAATGCCACGACGACGTTGATCTTCCGGAGGATGACCTCGTGGATAATAATATGAGGCAAGTTAAGATGAAGTTGTCGTCTTTTTCGGGTTCAGTGGATGCGGATGCCTACCTCGAGTGGGAATCAAAGTTGGAACAGATTTTTGATATTATTTTACACACAAGAGTTTTCTCTTCTTCCTTGGTCTGTGATTGATCAAGAACATCGCTTGCGAGCGAGTGATCTCTTTGTCGTAGAGATTGCACCCCTTTCGAGAGCTTATCAGCGTTCTTGAGCAAAGCGTTGAGTTGTTCTTGGCCCTCTTCCTAGACTGCTGCCCAGTTAGGTTAGGGTTTTCCGCTCTTATTGATCCTTTCGTCGATCTCCTGGGATCGTATCGCATCACGATGCCCCTGTTTGAAGAACTTCTTGTCCCGAAATTAGGAAATCGAGTTTACGAGCCGAGTCGAGCTATATCGAGTACTTAACCAGTCGAGTTCGATGTTGCTTTTTATGGCTCAATTGAGCCTGAACTTTTTTAGTCGATTCGAGCTCAAGCCATATGGAGTATCGACTCGACTCGGCTCGATTACACCCAAATGTGAATGACACTACACTTATTTTACAAAGTTACCAATTTTTGTATGAAATTGTAAAATCAATGTCACTGCATCAATTCACTAACTGTAAATGCAGTGACATCAATGTCACCGCATCAATTTATTCCAAATCATACAAGAATAAAATTTGGGGGGGTGAACTTGGAGAGGATGAAGACAGGCGATGGCCAGCAAAAGTATTGCTTCTGACTTTCAGGGAAAACAAGAAAACCAAGATAGCAACAACATTATACAAGAATAAATAAACTCAAACATCAAACTTAAAGCTGAAGTAGACACTTAGAGTAACTCACATCATCTTGCATGCTGTTATTACCTTCAGGAACACTGACTTCAAGCATTCCGCGAATACGCGCATTTTCTTTATGCTGGACATGTTCCTAAATGTGAACACCTTTGGGCTAAGATTGACTAAAGCATTAGCAGGAGCTACCACATTTGCTGCAATGTTGGTAGTGAGTGTGGCTAAACTTATGCCTATGATGGCAAGAATTATAGTGAATACCCCCACCAATTTCACCAAGAAGTTGTAACGGATTCGAAATCACATACCCGAAAATCTCTTTTGTTGATGAGGTTACAGCTATGCCAACAAATGTGAATAGACCCATGAAAATGGGTAATCCTATCTAGCCAATGACCTGATCTTTTTTATTTTTGGCATACCTAGTGAAATCACAAATGTTTAACGCAACAGGAGCCCAGAAACTTATGTTTGCTGTTAAAGAAGGAAAGAACAGAGCCGTAGAATTCTGAATATGATAGTCTTGAAGATAAAGACAACATAGGACTAAAGCCACCAGCTTTTATATAAGACCAAGCAAGAAGGCAAAATGTAAGAAGATTGAGTATAGGTGCTGAATACTTCTCTAATTCACGTATACCATCAATTCCTCTCCAAACAATACCCATTTGTGCAACCCAAAACGTTAAGAAACAAGCAAATTCAAGAATGGAAGTACCAAGCCATGGCAGAGTCTGCGAAATTGATGTGCTTTTTATGCTTTTAGGCAACAATAGGAAAATTGTTTCACCTCCTATCCATGTTTCAGTCCCATACCAACCACACCCGACAAGTGCTCAAGAATTGTCGAATGTGAGAACCGTGAATTCGAAGAGGATCGAGCTAAAACTGGAAATGAAATGCCGTAATGAGTACCTGGATGCCCTGTTAAGATCAATGGAACAAGCAAAATCAAATTGGCAGCTACTACAGTAGCAATCCCTTGCCACCAAGCCATTCATAAATCAACAATGGGACGGGAGTATATAGCTTTAAATAAGGTGATTTCACAGTACGATGAAGAGCTCCGAGATCGATTTCCTACTTGGATAACCTCCGGTGACCGGAAACTACTAGAAACAGTGAATTATCACTGTAAACTTCGATTGGAACAACAAGAAATATTAGAGTGATCGAACACGTACTACTAAGGATCAAGAACATTGAACCTTCATTGAAGAAATTTGAACTGGGAATTTGTGCGGGAAACTACATTTCAAGAATTGAATTATTTGGGCTGGAAATTACATCTCAAGAATTGAATCGATTAGGCAACTTTCTGCTAACAATTGAAAAAGGTTTTGATCATTTAATCATCAAAATTGTGTTAAATGATGTAAAGGGTAATAGTGGAAAAGCAAATGAAATGTGTCCTTATAAACAAATAAGATTTAAGTGTGTCCTAAATACCTATTAAGTGTTCAAAATAGTCCTTATAAACAAATATCCAATTAATTTAATCAGCCGACACGTGTCGGACACTGTGTCGGAGCGTGTCGTGTCGTGTCTTGTGTCGGACACGGCGCACGGCGACCATATTGAAGTGTCGGTGCATCATAAGTTGTAGGTACTACGAAATCAAGCTGTCCCTGTAATAGACAAATAGCTTCAGTTATCTTATTGGACATTGTACCACTAAAACTGCATGCCTTTTTCCATATTTTTCTGTTCATTTGATATTTGGGCCTATGAATGACCGGTGGTTCTTGCATGGTTACTCTTTTTAAGGAGTTGTACCGTGTGGATGAATATGAACCACACAGTTTTTGAATTCAAATTTTAAATATATGGACCAGATTCATCTATATGTTTTACTCCACAAATGGAGTAAGTAGAGAAAAATTTCCCACGAATGACTCCGATTTTTCAGCTGGCACATGGTGCATGGCAAACTTTCAAAAATTGTTTTTCATGATGGACCATTTACTGTTGTCTTTTTTGTTGCAATATTGCAAAATTGTCCTGACCATTTCACGTTGTCTATTATGATTTATGTTCCTCTCCCTTCCCCTCCCCTATTTTCAGCATATTTGCCTCATTTGTCTTATATTAGTCAATTTATAGAAAATTTTAAGCACGTTGTCATTTCCATTGTTTTGAAAGGTGTTTATTGATATTTTCAATTCATAAATTTTTCTTAAGTTTGGATATTTGACTTTGTCGGCACCAATGATCAGAGTGTTGATCGTACTTACCGGATGGGGCAAACGAAAAAGTCATTGTTCTTCGGCTAATAACCTGCGGCACAATTGAAGATACCAGGTTCTTTTCACCTTGTGTTCTTTTCAACTCGTGATTTACTTTATCTGTTAGAACAATTATTATTAATGCTTAGAGCAATAATATGGTGGTGTGATCCATCCCTTATCATTTCTGCAAAACGGTTCGTTATATAAACTAGAACTACCACTAAATATCCATTCTCTGGCTCGGTTAGCTAGATTGATGGAATGTAATGAAATGGAATGAATCTGATGGAATAAAATGTTATGGAATGAATCATTCCATTACTGCGTTTGGTAGGTAATGAAACAGAATCATTTATATTCCATTCCAACGTTTATTAGCATCGGAATAGAATTGGTTTTTTCCCATTCCACTGCTTGGCACAGTAAATTTTTGATGGAATGAAATGCGAATTAATATTAGTTTTTTAATTTCCTACCACAGTAATTTTAGCCTGACACCACACCTAAAACAATCAAACAACAGAAAATCGATTTCATGGCTGAGAATCAACTTTCGCACGGGCGATTGCCAACTGATCTTCACGAATGACCAGCCAAAAATCGATCCTCACCTCTAGAATCGAACATGAAAAATTGATTGAACAACGACTGCACAAGAAGGCGATTGAACAATCGACCAACAAACAAAAGAAAGTCGCTTTCATAAATGAGAATCGACTTTCGCACGGACGATTGCCAATTGATCTTGACAATCGACCGACGGAAAATCGATCATAACCTCCAGAATCGACCGTGAAAAATCGATTGAACAACGACTGCACAAGAAGGCGATTGGACAATCGACCAACACCAAAAAATCGATCGATCGAAAAGTTGATTTTTAGCTCTAGACTGTGTTGTGCTGTGCAATGAAACTGGAGTGTAAGAAAATACCTAAACAAAAACAACCACATAACAGATCTTCATATATATAATACAATAGTAAATTACTCGTAAAAATAAAAAGGAAGGTTAGCCAATGATAGGTTTTGTCGATGAAGAGATGAAATTAAAAAGGTTGCAGGAGAAGAGAAGACAAAGGTTGTCGATGAAGAGATGAAAATTTAAATAAAAAAGTTAAAATAGCTGAAGCAGAGGTTGCCGATGACGTGTTTTGTCGCAGGAGGAGAAGTACTAATTTTGAGGTTTTCACGAAAAGCTATGGAATAGGAGTTAATTGTTTTATTCCATTCCAGCCATTCCTTAGCTAATGTAATGGAATGAAAATCACTATTTTTCATTCCGTTGGAATAATAATAAATTCCATTCTTTGGTTTCCAAAACATGCAAAATAAACGGATTGGAATGAAAAAACATTTCATTTCATTCTATTACCGTAATCCAAACGAGCAATTATGGTTTAGCATTCTGGGGAACAACCATTAATAACCTCAGTAACGGTAACTTTTTTCAAAAAAATTGTTATTTTTGGCAACTATAGCGATAATCTCGGTAACTTTTTTATCTGTTCTTTTTTGGGCAACTATAGCGATAAATCACTAACAAAGTATATGAATTGTTGAACATGTACTTTACCGGCCAACAAAAACAATAAATGTTTTGAACAAAATGAATTGCAAGCTTACGTTGGCGTTTGGAGGACCAGGAGACCAAGTTGTTGCCTAAGAACACGTAGTAACCGGATGTGGACCGACGAGTGTCAGGACACCCACCCCAATCCGCATCCGTGTAGGAGACCAAGTCCGTAAAAGATGAAGGATATAGGTGTAAGCCAAGGTGAAGTGTCCCCTGTATATACCGAATAATCCGCTTGAGGGCAATCATATGTTCTTGCCGGGGATCATTCATATGTAGACAAACCTGCTGAACCGCATAAGATATATCCGGACGTGTAAATGTGAGGTACTGTAATGCACCTGCCAGGCTGCGATACAAGGTCGGATCAGCAAAGGGGGTACCGGCGTTGGCACTAACCTTGGACTTCGTGTCAACTGGTGTCCGGGATGGTTTACAGGAAGCCATACCCGCTCTTTCAACAATTTCTGCGGCGTATTTAATCTGTGACAAAAATAAACCGCCTTGGTGACGTGTAACACGGATACCTAGAAAATAATTCAATGGGCCCAAGTCTTTCATTGCAAATTCCGAGCTGAGTCGAGCCATAATAGATTGTCTAAGAGTATCCGTGGAAGTAGTGAGAATGGTGTCATCAACATAGAGTAATAGATAAGCCTGCTCAGAGCCCTGTTTATAGATAAACAGAGAAGTGTCCGATCGACTAGTAGTGAATCCGAGCCCTGCAACAAAATCAGCAAAACGCTTGTACCAAGCGCGTGGTGCCTGCTTAAGTCCATATAGTGACTTGCGCAAATGACAGACATAATCTGGATGGACAGGATCTCGGAAACCCAAAGGCTGATACATATATACTGTTTCATTCAATTCGCCATGTAGGAAAGCATTCTTCACATCCAACTGATGAATGGGCCAATTCCGAGATAATGAAAAACTGAGAACAGTGCGAATCGTAGCCGGTTTGACCACCGGACTAAACGTCTCCCCACAATCAATGCCGACCTGTTGTGTTTTCCCATCACCTACAAGACAAGCCTTATGTCGCTCAAAAGAACCGTCAGCCTGAGATTTATGAGTAAATATCCACATAGACCGAATGATATTAACGTCAGGAGGACGGGGTACCAAATCCACGTCTTATTTTTAATAAGAGCATTAAATTCATCGGTCATAGCCATTTTCCAATCGGGTCACGAAAGGCAGAAACGGGGTTACGGGGTAGGGGGATTGAGTTACCTTGGTAATGTGGGCCTGATCAGAAAAATATTTTGGATTTGGCCGAAAATACCCGTTTGACTGCGTGTGGTGGGCTGGCGTGGAGAAGTGGGTGGCTGCGGCTGTTCTATGGACTGGGACAAGGATGGCTGGGAATTGGGCCGTGGGCTTTGGGGCTGATTCTTTGGCTGTGGAGGAGACGATGGGCTTTGTGGCTGAGGGGGCAGCTGCACAGCGGACCGAGAGGATGATGAGGGAGGCGTAGGAGTTGTGGTGGGCTGGACAGGTGCAGTTTGGGCCGGCTGGGTTTGATTATGAAAATAATGCAAAATACTCGGGTCCAAACCATTATCCAAAAAATCATACGCCGTAGAAGGGTTGGTGTTTAATTCCGAAAATGGAAAACGAGACTCATCAAAACGAACATGACGTGAAATGATAATTTTACCACTGGATATATCATAACACTTATAACCATGATGATTTGGGGGAAAACCAAGAAATACACACGGAGTAGAGCGAGGTTGGAGTTTGTGTATTGTCGTAGAAGGAAACAACGGATAGCACAGACAACCAAAGACTCGAAGGAATGAGTACGAGGGATCTTTGTGTTAAAGGATTTTGAGAGGTGACTCGTGTTTCAATAAGTGACTCGGAAGAATATTAATTAAGTATGTGGCCATTTGTAAGGCGTGTGGCCAAAAAGACGGGGTGTAATGAGGCATGTAAGAAAAGAGTCCGCATGATATTATTTATGGACCGTATTTTACGTTCGGCCTTACCATTTTGAGAGGATGTGTGAGGGCACGAAAAACACAATTCCCAAAAACGATTATTATCAAACTCACGACCATTATCACATTGAACACATTTAATAGAACGTTCGAACTGAGTACGAACATAGGCGTGAAAAATAGTGAAAATGCAAAGAACATCAGACTTATGCGTAAGAGGAAAAGTCCATAGAAAGTTTGAATAATCATCTAAAAATAATACATAGTATTTGGGGCCAGATGAACTTAAAACATGAGACGTCCATAAATCACTATGGATAATATCAAAGGGAAACAAAGTTACTGAATTTGAAGAAACAAATGGCATTTTAACAGTCTTTCCGAGTACACAAGCTTGACAATTAACAGAAGACCGAGGACGATTAGTACACTCGATCATTTTATTTTTACTAAGAGAATCTAAAATGGATAGGCCTGGATGGCCTAAACGATCATGCCAAAGAGATGACGGTAGCATAGCCATGTACGGACCACATTTATTTGAACTGGTGGACAGGATATAACAAAGGTCACCACTACTCTTACTCCTCATGAGCAGTTCCCCGTCTGTATATGAAAGACAGAAAAACCAAATTGGTCAAACAACACAGAGACATTGTTATCTTTGGTAAACTTTCGAACGGAGACAAGAATTTTAACAATTTATGGGGCATGTAGAACATGATTTAACACCAAAGTGGGGTTGGGAGGGGGTAAGGTGGTATGACCATGACCCCGAATCGGAATTGTTTGACCACTACCGCCAAGAATTCCATTATTAATACTCGAATTAAAATAGGATGAGAGATTACCTTGGGTCGCCGTCATATGCGACGTAGCTCCGGTGTCCATATACCAATTATTATCCGGGGGATGGAGAGACATCGTGTGCATCGCAGCTTCGATGTCCGTAAGAGCCCACTGTTGCGCCGAAAAAGCCTGCTGCGGCTGTCCGTATAACGGCCCAGATGTTAGGAAATCTACGCGGGAACGCAGCGGAATTTAAAATTTTATTTCCTTTTAACCAGGATCGACTTCGTTTAAGCAATAAACAAACGAGTTAGTAGACGGTGGTTACCTTGGTTGATCTAAAAGATCGACGATTTGACCGCCTAAGGAGAGTAGTTCTCGCATAGAGCCGCCCAAGTGTTCGGCCTCTACCGCTAGTCCACACTAACGACCCGCGGAATCCCATCATGGATTGCTATTGGAAAACTCCGGTTGCTAGACCGGTCATTTTCCCTCTCCAACTCTACATAGGATGCTCTATTTTACACAAGAACTATTAGTTCTTGAATTGTGTTGTACAAAAGAGCTTGACACCCACCTCCTACTTATAGTAGAAGTGGCGCCCCAAGTAGAGAGTAGAAAGGAAGAAAACCTTTTCCCAATAAAATAAGGAAAATATAATTGATTGATTTATCTCATTTATTATAATATCTCATATTAAATAAATCTAGTGATTTTGTCAATATCTTATATTGAATAATTCCAAGATATTGTCAATATCTAATATTGACTATCTTTATTTTATTACCATAAATCAATTTACACACGTGTATATATCACATATATATTACACAAATAAATCTATACATAAATACTTTGGAAACAATCATGCACATGCATATCAATTATGCATCACACGCTGGGAGCCAAAATATATAAATATTAATATCTAATATTAATATATATGAATACCATTAATTAAATTGCACAATCCAAGTTGTATCTTATACACTTCAATGTGGTGCCCTTTGACCAACAAATTGGCTTCCTAATATTCTTTAATTAATATAATACTATTAATATCTTGTATTTAATTTATTCATAATAAATAAATAACACCATATTAATTTACCACTATAACCTTTATAGTCTCGAGATAAACTTTCCTTATTTGGTTATCATCTATAACCACATTTTAATCCGCTAGATGTTCTTATGTGTGTGACCCGATAGGCTTCCGAATATGTTGGCCGTAGACACAAAGTGCAAATTACTTAAAATGCCCTTCATGCCTAACGATTACGGGATAGCGTCAGCAACACACCGTGACCCCAATCATCGGAAGAGTCAAATGCAATGACTACTACCTTTCATGTGAAACAGATTACCGTGTAACTTACAATCCTATCGCTGTAATAATATCCATACGGTCGTTAGTCGAGTGTCAAAACATCAACGACCGTATCTTATAATCTGGATATCAAGCTCTCTCGAGTAACTCATTTACTCCCACTTTGCAAAGATTCACAAGAGTAAGACATTCCTTATAAGAAGGCCATTTCGATATTCGATCCCAATCATAGGATACGCGATTCCCGGACGACCAATCATGTATACTCCGCGATGCTTCAAAGATCATACCCAATCACTACCGCATGATCGCCCGTGGCTGTGGGAAACCTCAAAGTGTCAAAGCATGACAATCCACACCGTGATGCCATGAAGACTCGGTCAAAAGGATAATTACACAACCGCCACATAGTGTGACACTTATCTGTAAGTGGGTCGATCCTAACGTCGCGATTCTCTAATACACGCCCACGCATACCCAAGTGTCTACACTTCGATAGATTTAGATCTATCTCGCTTCTTAAAGACAGAAGACATCTAATACGTGCTAGCCTGCTCATCATATCAATGCCCTGCTTAATAGTACATCACTGTGAGACATTTAAGTATCAAACTTATTAAAGTGATTAGAGATCTCATCAACCATAATCGCTTATCATGGTTTCTCTATCACGCTTTAATACTAAGGACGTTATCATATAACAATTCATAATTGGTTCTTTAAAAGAACATATATATGACAACATAAAAGCCATTTAATATATGTATAAACATAAAGAAATAGTAGAAATGATCCGACCGGTCGGATCCGGTCCAACCCGATTGGGTTTAGGACACTATTTCAACAATCTCCCACTTGGCCTAAAACCAATCACTCGCACACACAAGACCAAGTTGAAACACAAGAATCTCATGCAATACTCGCAACCACTTTAGCCATAAACGGATCGCTATCCGTGGGGACTCGACTATCTTCATATTACGCTCCAAATGACCAAGTCAAAGGAACCGCCTCAACACACACACGAATCTCTGACGAGACCCCGGTCCTTGCTTCAAGCAATGAATCCACTTACTATATCGCCTATATAGAAAGGTGGAAGAACTGCATAAGGTTCAAGAATGAACCTTCTAGATCCATGTATCGCTCCCGCATGCCTCTAAGGCACTACTGTTTTTGGCCTAGTTGTAGAATTTACAAAGGACTCTATCGCTAAGAACATTTCCACTTCACTGTATCACTTATTCAAAGTGACTGCAAACCCAGACTGTGGCTCCCACTCGCCTTCATAAGACTCAGGATATACGTCTGTATAACTATATTTATCTAACTTAACTTGTTTAAGGATATTCTCGACACTCACCAGATCTACTTTCATACTTGGTCATGACTATTCATGGAGTATGAACATCCGCATTACCTTTATGATGATTCATATCGCAGAGCAGCAAAGGAAACCTTCCATAAACATCATCTTTCACTCATCTTTAGGACCAACGTCCTAACACGATAGATCTTGCGATCTATGCTAAACTTCTTTTAGCACCACATCTATATAGGTAAACTATAATCTAACAAAGAGCTAAATCTATCGCTATAGATTCTTATTTCTAAAATAAGAACTGCTAATCCAAGTGCTTTCGTAAAGACCTTGAACTACCAAACATTAATTGATCGTGACACTGGTATTAATTCTTGAGAGAGATATCCAATACCTTACTCAAAAATCGTAACACACTCCCACTACCCATCTTGCACATTGGGCATATCCTTCTTTTGACTAAATCAAACTCCTTTGATTATCAAACAAAGAAATTTTCTAGAGAAACTTGTTTGAGTCCACAAATGGATCTCATGGGCTTACATATCATGTTATCGTCTATCAACATTGAGCTTTCTGCTCAACGTCATCAACACTATCATATAGCCATGATACGAAGTTATCACAAGAATTATCTGAATAGAACTGGGCTCAGCCTTACAAGGACATTCCCTCTAGGTAAGACAGACTAGGTTCATAACCTGGTTGTCACTGATGGAATCTTATTCAGATATTATGGCTCCTAGCCATATCTCTCAATCTTGCCTTTCAAACATTCTTTTATGAGTCGTGAGATATTCATTCTTCAAGATGAACGTACTCGCAGCCTTTTCGTGCTTGAGGTTATCTATGACTTACTGAACTTTGTGTGTGCTTTGGCGTTGATCTACACCTCATCGCTATGTGGCGTATGCTCACGCTCCATTGGTTGAATATATCTTTGTGGTTCTCAAACTCTTTTGAGATCTGATTCACTCCCACTGCTTTCTCTTGGAAGAAACACTTCTCTGTAAGACAAAGATGTTTGGAGACAAACGCCTTTTGCTCATGGATTTGAGTAAATAATATCTAGCGTATTTGCTAAGATATTCCACAAAGTCTCATACGTCGTACTAGGCTCCAAGCCTTTCTGACTTTGCCTGTGACAACTTCAAATTATCGGTTAAGATAGATTTGACATTATCGTCTTCCATATCTAATATGGAATTTATTCAACCTTATTCTTTGGAACTTGGTTAAGTATAAGGGCACTTACCCGAAACGGGTAAGGGATACATCTCATGGCTTGCGTCACACCTTTATCATATAAAGTGTTATTTCCATTTTGGGAACACAATCTAATTGCATATCCCAAAGATGGTATCCTTCAAGGAGAATCTCATTCCCTTTCGCATTTACTTCAAACACTCTTCGTGTATTAATTACTTCAATCCAATTGAAGATTAATTCCTAAGTAGCTCATCAATCTCATATTCGCACTAGCTCGAACTTTTGGGCTTTCCGATTATGCACTTCACCGAGTACACTTGACCATTTCTAAAAATAATCGTAGAGATTAACAAACAATTATTTGTGGCATTAATTGTCATAAGCCAACAAACATCGGTATGTTTAGGCTTTAGACAATTTTTCTAGAATTTATAACCTTTTCATAAAAGGGTATTTTAGTCTTCTTTGGATAAGATATTTATAACCCACATGATTCATAATCATATGGTTCAACATCATCGAATGACGTTTAATTACACGCTTCTCTTCCAGAGTCGACATCTAGAACAACTACAAATATCAAGGATAACAAACATACAAATATTTAGTTGAGATCTCATCACATATATCAACTATATAGTGATATCAATTTAGTATGTTAGATTCAAAGACCTTCCAACTTTATCGGAATAACATTTATTCTTTACAATTGAATATATCTACTAAATCCTAACAGATAATCGAAAGTATGTTCTTCATAAGAACCGAACATAATAACATTTATTTAGTTCCTTTATCGCTTTACTAGATCCGCAATATGGTAAGTATTACAACATTTGCTTCACCTTCCATATCTCAGATTTAATCTTTCTAATTTAATCACACTCGTAAGATATCATATATCTTAGAGTTGACTTTGAACTTAGATAGATTTATCTCAACTCATTTGCCTAGAATAGAAACTTCAATAAGTTCTCTATTTAAGCACATGCCCTAACTTCCTTTTTAATCTTTAAGCACTTGAATATGTTTCTTATTGTAGTCTTCATAAGATTTAAGAAAGATCACAAGAGCTATGTCTTCAATTTCCTTTTATAAAGAAAATCTAAAGTTTATTAAATAGTTTATTTAACCTTTTGAATCGTATTCAAAACATTGACTATTTAATTAACCTTTAAGCAATGATAGAATTAAGTCGATACTTAAATCTTACAATTTTGAAAACAACCTTTCCAAAATTAGATGTGGTCATTCTTATCCAACGTTTGAATTAATTGTCATCGTATGACTGAATGATCATCTTGGATCGTATCCAATATATGACTAATTCGTTGAAACTTATTTCAAATGATTTAATCATATCATGAGCTTCCGCTTCCATTAATAATTAAAGTCTCGGAGCACTGCATCAATTATGTAATCTCCTTGTCTCTAACTACTATAACGGGATTGCTCATGTCATTGCTTATTTTAAAAGGATTAAAATTACTTAACCATATTTGAGAACGTTTCTCAAAATTAACAGTCATAATTTGGTTTTACTAATCGAGAATAAGATATAAATATAAAGTTTGCTAAAACTACAACATAAAAATGAAAATAAAAGAGTGTTGTTGTTTATACACGCAAAATCAAAAATGGTCTTTTGATTTATGATTTTGCTCCCACTAGTCAACTACTCCCAATTGACTTTCAAGAATCTTTCAAAAATTCTTTAGTGGCCAAGATCCCATCTGGTTACCCCGATTCCCGACGAGGGCCGATCAACCGGAATAATTCGAAAGGTATGTAACTCTTACCAATCACATCTCTATGTGACTCTTGGTGGTTGACTAGTCAACTCTTTGACAATTCACATCTTTATGTGGTAGTCAACCCTTGCCTCTGAATAAGACGGTCCCGACGAGGGTCAATCACCGCAATACTCTAGTCAAGTCATAACCCAATATTCGCGAGATCTCATACGATCATATCTCAATAACGACGATATAACCGTGATAGGTCAACTCCCGACGAGGGCCGATCAGTTGGATCCGAACAAAGGCTCTTCACCGTCGCTATAATATTGGGAGACAATTTTCGACTTGATTTTTATTGTGGAAGTATTTACGTAAATTAATTCACTTAATTAATTCACTTAATTAATTTTAATTACGGTCTCATCAAATATATCTATCTCTATAGACATACATCCTACACATTTATCTAGATCGTGCCTAGTCATGCATCTATCGTATCATATAAAATAAATACAAGCACAAAATAAATAAATGCGTAAAGTAACCGGTATGATCATGGACTTTTCCTAGAGTGCGGTTTCAATACAAATCGATTAAACCGCTGGTCACAATCTAAGGGTAGCTGCAACCGCCAATAGGATCTTTAATGCTCCATTCTCCAATGGGATCTTTATTTTCTTCTTTCTTTGGTCTTCATCTTCTGCTCCATTCTTGTTACATTTAATTCTATCTAATAAAATAAATACACCCGCCGTGCACGGGGAGAACTAACGGGAATGGGATAAAATGCAGAAAATAAACTAGGTCACGTTCTTCATAACGGCCTAGGACAATTTTTAAACCAACAGAAAATTAAATCATTCACATCTATCCTATCGGTCGAGTCCATGATCAATCGGGGTCCATATAATCATATTATATCTACTATATCTAATCCATACAATAAAATCTTATGAAAAAGATAAAATTAAAATTTAACTACTTGCGTCTTAATTAATCAATTAACATTTAATCTATTAAATAATTTTATCCAATCAATTAACTAATTAACATTTAATTAATTAAATGATTTTAATCGAAATAAAATTAACGATTAATTTTAAACGATTTTAATTTTAATTTTAATTAATTAGAACTATTCCAAAATAAATCAAAATTAAAATTATTTCTCTTTTGTTTTCCTTTTGATTCGTAATCAAAAGGATGCCTTTGGTTTCTAAACCAAATTTGGCTTAGCTCGACCACTTTCCAAAATCAAAATTTTGAGGTGCTGCTTGCGCTGCGCCTTTTACAAATTAAATATTTGAAAAATGGCTTGCCTATTCCAAATCAAATATTTGGAAAGGCCAAATAATTTTAGTTTAGGCCTCGCCACTTTCCAAAATCAAAATTTTGAAAGTGGCGCTGGCTGCCTTTTTTCCCAAATCAAATATTTGGAAAGGGCTCAGCCTATTCCAAAAAAGTTTGGAAATGCCATTATTATTTTAATGCCATGTGGCATCCCAATGGCCCAAACTATTTGAACCATTGGTTATTATATGACACAACAAAACAAACAAAGGAGGAATTACCAATCACAACTATGAACAATATTGAAACACAAAATACACAAAACAAAATTTAGGGATCCACCAAAAGATGCACCAGCCGACGTCGACCGCCCCAAAAGGGTGCCGCCGCCGCCGGCGCAATTTCCGGTGGGGTGCCGCCGCCGATCGGCCGAGCACCCCAAGAGCCGCCCTTTTTTTTTTTTTCTTTTCGTGTACCGATTTGTGAATCAAAATCTTTCATCTTTTAATTACGTGATTTAAACGATAAAATTAACTACGCAAAATAACATGCTTATTGCTTAAGCTCAAAGCTTGCTCTCGCTACCACTCGTTAGGAAATCTACGCGAACGCAGCGGAATTTAAAATTTTATTTCCTTTTAACCAGGATCGACTTCGTTTAAGCAATAAACAAACGAGTTAGTAGACGGTGGTTACCTTGGTTGATCTAAAAGATCGACGCTTTGACCGTCTAAGGAGAGTAGTTCTGCATAGAGCCGCCCAAGTGTTCGGCCTCTACCGCTAGTCCACACGAACACCGACCGCGGAATCCCATCATGGATTGCTATTGGAAAACTCCGGTTGCTAGACCGGCCCTTTTCCCCTCTCTCCAACTCTCTATAGGATGCTCTTTATTTTACACAAGAACTATTAGTTCTTGGAATTGTGTTGTACAAAAGAGCTTGACACCCACCTCCTACTTATAGTAGAAGTGGCGCCCCAAGTAGAGTAGAAAGGAAGAAAACATTTTCCCAATAAAATAAGAAAAATATAATTGATTGATTTATCTCATTTATTATAATATCTCATATTAAATAAATCTAGGATTTTGTCAATATCTTATATTGAATAATTCCAAGATATTGTCAATATCTAATATTGACTATCTTTATTTTATTACCATAAATCAATTTACACATGTGTATATATCACATATATATTACACAAATAAATCTATACATAAATACTTTGGAAACAATCATGCACATGCATATCAATTATGCATCACACGCTGGGAGCCAAAATATATAAATATTAATATCTAATATTAATATATGGTAATACCATTAATTAAATTGCACAATCCAAGTGTATCTTATACACTTCAATGTGGCGCCCCTTTGACCAACAAATTGGCTTCCGGAATATTCTTTAATTAATATAATACTATTAATATCTTGTATTTAATTTATTCATAATAAATAAATACCACCATATTAATTTACCACTATAACCTTTATAGTCTCGAGATAAACTTTCCTTATTTGGTTATCATCTATAACCACATTTTAATCCGGCTAGATGTTCTTATGTGTGTGACCCGATAGGCTTCGAATATGTTGGCCGTAGACACAAAGTGCAAATTACTTAAAATGCCCTTCATGCCTAACGATCACGGGATAGCGTCAGCAACACACCGTGACTTCCCATCATCGGAAGAGTCAAATGCAATGACTACTACCTTTCATGTGAAACAGATTACCGTGTAACTTACAATCCTATCATTTGTAATAATATCCATACGGTCGTTAGTCGAGTGTCAAAACATCAACGACCGTATCTTATAATCTGGATATCAAGCTCTCTCGAAGTAACTCATTTACTCCCACTTTGCAAAGATTCACGAGTAGTAAGACATTCCTTATAAGAAGGCCATTTCGGATATTCGATCTCAATCATAGGATACGCGATTCCCGGACGACCAATCATGTATACTCCGCGATGCTTCATGATCATACCCAATCACTACCGCATGATCGCCCGGCTGCTGGGAAACCTCAATAGTGTCAAAGCATGACAATCCACACCGTGATGCCATGAAGACTCCGGTCAAAAGGATAATTACACAACCGCCACATAATGTGACACTTATCCGTGTAAGTAGGTCGATCTAACGTCGCATTCTCTAATACACGCCCACGTCATACCCAAGTGTCTCTACACTTCGATAGACGAGATCTATCAACGCCGCTTAAAGATGTAAGACATCTAATACGTGCTAGCTTTGTTCATACTATCAATGCCCTGCTTAATAGTACATCGACTGTAGACATTTAAGTATCAAACTTATTAAAGTGATTAGAGATCTCATCAACCATAATCGCCTATCATGGTTTCTCTATCACAGTTTAATACTAAGGACGTTATCATATAACAATTCATAATTGGTTCTTTATAAGAACATATATATGACAACATAAAAGCCATTTAATATATGTATAAACATAAAGAAATAGTAGAAATGATCCGACCCGGTCGGATCCGGTCCAACCCGATTGGGTTTAGGACACTATTTCAACACCAGAATGGTGTCATCCACTAGGCCTCGGTCCTAATACCCCAGGCTGTGGAGGCCTATAATTTCGCCCCCATGATTGAGGCCAAGGGTGAGTTGTTGGGTATGGACATGGAGGGCCGGCCCAACCATGTTTTAATCCCTGTATAGCATACCACCAAGGAGGGGATTGCCATTGCTGATCACTCGGTGAATTGCTCTCCCGCTGACCACCTTGGCCCTTCCCATTACCACCATTATTCTGGCCGCCGCCACCACTATTTCCACCATTATTTTTGCCGCTATTCTGCCCACGACCATTGCCCCCACCGGATTGCTTAGAGCGACTCCGGTTTCCAGAATTTTGATTGCGGGATTGCTGTCCCCGATTACCCTGTGATCCAGCCGGTGACTGGGAGGACGCATCAGAGGCGGCGAGGCCTATTGCCGGCGAGTCCAGCTTTGACCGGTCGGCGAGAGTGGTTTCTTCGAGGGCCAATTTTGACCGAGCAGCTGCAAAAGAGGGGAGAGATTTCTTCTGTTGCATCACAGTCACAAAATTCGAGTATGGTTCGGTCAAACCTTGGAGCATTTTCAAGACGAGACCATGATCCGTAATCGCAGCCCCGACATTCTTCAATTGATCCGCCAAAGTTTTCAGGTGATTGCAGTAGGCGTTGGTGGAGGAAAAATCAGCTAGGGTAGCATTAGTAAATTCCTTATTAAGATACATCGCTCTCGAGTTTTTTTGTTGTCCTGGAACAATTCTGCTACCCGAGTCCAAGCATCAGCAGCGGTATCATCATCCACGAATATCGAATTAAGAATATCGGTGTTTACGGTCGCATAAATCCATCGAGGACCGCCGCATGCAGCCTCTTCCAAAGTGTGAGATTGGCGGACTTGAACTTGTCAGTGACCGCTTTCTCATCTGCATCTGTTGGAGGAATAATGTGGTCAAGAACATCATGGACTCGTGCTTGAACCTTGAATAAGGCAGCCCATGAATGGTATTGACTGGTGTGGAGATCAAGTGTGATGGGGATGAGGGACTTTACACTCGTGATCGAGAGGGCAGGATGGAATTTTTGGGAGTCGGCCATGGTGATAAATTAGGCCGGAGAAGATGAGGGAGAATAAAACTCCGGCGGTGCCGAAACAAGAAGGGATAACGAGAAAGAAAAGCGGAAGCAATTAGGGATGAAACCTAATCTGATACCATGAAAGAGTTTGAGAATATTTTCCGTACCTTTTATTAATTAATCAGTACAATATATAATACAAAAGTGTAACTGACTAGCTATAATCAAGGAGAGATTTACGCCTATTTACTAGCCTACAATATCAATATTTGATTAACAGTATAATACAAATAATTACAGTATAATATATTTGTCTAACAGAAACATATGCACTTTCTTGGCCCAATAACAAAGCAAACCATCATGACTTAGAGAACTAGGTTCAATGTTTTGACTAAACATATGGTGCACCAGTGGGATAGAGTGATGAATTGAGTCCGAGTTATACGTCTTTTATTTTCAGATACGAAAATACAATGTGAGTCGACATTTTATACTACAAATTGTGGACCTAACGAAATACATTAGGTATCAATTATGTGGCTAAAGACATTTTGACAACTTTGAGACTTAATGTTGAAGTTTGGGGTGCAAGTAAGGAGTCATATGCAATTAGACTCTTGGTATAAATTGTAATCATACCATTCTAGTAAGTAATGTGGACCTGATGATGCCTAATTTGTATTTGCTCTATTTTGATTTTACTATGAATGAAATAAGATCTAAATGACATAGAAAGGTGCCATAATAATTCGTGCTCTGCTATAACTTCCGAGTCTCACAGTGCTAGCTTCTCTTCAAGTTATCAGGAAAACCGGAAAACAATTATTTATTAAAGTATTTATTAGCATTTGCTTATATGTTATGCACCGGTCAGAAACCCGTACATGCAATGCACGGGTACAGATATAGATAAAATTATAAAAATCGAAAAATAATGATTGATGAACACCAGCAAACGAACATCCATAATAATTATAATAATGCCAGAAATCCAATTGTAGTTCACTTATTGATGTGCAAAAACTACCTGTAGAGGTGAATCACTATTGCACACAAACATTTTATTTCTTTCAGGGTAACTTGTTATAGTTAAATCATTTCTATTTCAAGGGTAAATTATTATAGTTAAATCAAGTAATGAACCTACTAATCACCATAAAGTCAATAGAATATAGAAATAAATAAACATGTTCGAGGGAAAATCGATTCAAAGTTACAACAAACACACTAATCCAAAAAACTACAAATTGAACCAACCCAAAGTGCCACTTCTTTGTTCATGTTGTTCCATTAACCTAAAAGGACTTAAAGACAATATTATTTCATACAAATTGTTGTCCTGCTTGATTCATGTTGACGATGGGAGGTGTTACTGTCCCAGCACAACTATCGCTATGAAATATGATTAAAAGTTAAAACCAATTTATTCTCCGTCTCTTCTCAGCTTTGGTTGGGAAACACTGGCAAAAGAAAAAGATCATAGATTAGAAAAAGAGAGCGAATATATATATATATATATATATATATATATATATATATATATATATATATATGTATATATGAAAGTTGAGTCTGCATGTACATTGAATGAATGAGCTGAAGAATAAACAAAGGTGATGGTAATTCTATGATTCAAATGGAGTTGCAAACCCATTACATGTTTTCATGAATTTTTAAATCAAAATTAAAAGAATTCGAAGAAGCAAAGTCATGACTCATACCTATGAAATTTGCAATAACATATGTACTGATCAAGTTTGCTGGGATTTCCAGAATATTTGAGAGATTTGGCTGAATGAAGTGATGAGGATCTTCATCAATAAAAAAAAGTAAAACTATATATATTTTTTTATGAGGATGTGGTTTAGAAAGCTGTAGAGATACAATTTTTGAAGTTCAAAAAGATGGGAAATCGTTACAAAAAGGGGATCATCGATGCGGTATGGATTTGAAAGATTTATTGATTTCTTCAGTAAGATAAAAGTTTTAAATTTCAATGTTTACGAAACTTATGGAACATTAGGACTATGAGAATAGAACATCATACAATGAAAGAGAAACACCGGCCCTCAGCTTGAAGGTCAAAATAATCAACTTTAAACAAATATTCTGCAAAATCAAAATGCCTCGTATAATAATAATCCACCATAAAAAATTAAACAATCCCCTAACATAGACTATACGTAACATAGATCAGGTCAAAATTGAAATGCATCGATGATTGCTATTTATTCCCAGAAAACCCGATGCGGGAGAAACCGAATGCTAGAGAAAAACGTGGGTCTCCGTACATTGGAAAAAGGCTTTAAATCAACAAAACAAAAAGTCAGGAGGTACAACTCCAGGAATGGCTCTTAATGCTCTGTACCACTTTTATAATGCTGTTAAGGTGATGATTATAAAGCACAAAAACCATATCAAGACTTATTCACATGTCCTTATGTCAAACATAGCAAAAAGACTTGATTAAACCTTAAATTATCTAAATAGAACCTTACCAATTGTGGTACTCCTTGTGATGACATGATGATTGCTAAAACACCTGGATTGCACTATGAAGTTGCCGCTACAAGTGCCAAGAATAATCCTATTGGCTTAGAGACGGTTCTCTCCCCAAGACTGCAAACCTTTCACATTCTCTCTACTTAATGGATTAATGATGAATTAAAATTCCGTAATTAACTTATTTTCAATAAATAACTACTATTATTGATTATCAGATAAGGTTTTGGTTTATGTAATATCCCACATTGAAACATTTGAGAGAATGATTATTAACATATAAGTCTGAGACATGATGTACTTGGTATCTCGGTCTAACCATTTTAAGCCAAACGAGAACGATGAACCTAAGTAGTTATTGGATCCATGTTTCCTCAAGTAGTGCCGCCAGACCCAAGTTCTGGGGTGTTACAGTTTCGGTATAAAATCGGGTCGGGGTATTACACTAAGTTGAGATACAACGAGTAACATAGATCAGGTCGAAATTGAAATGCATCGATGATTGCTATTTATTCCCGGACAATTAGAGATTGTTAGCTAAATAATATCGTGCTACTAACTGGTCATGTTATGTAGAAAGAAAAGCAGAGAAAACACTTACTTCATAAATTTGTATCTGATGGATAATTATCTAATGGTTAAAAGAGAAAATTTTGCTGGGTGTTTGAATTATTTTTTCTAAAACATTAGTCCGCCTTGAATTTATCATTTCAATCTATAGCAGATTGCAGAATGCAATATCAATCAAAAGAGACCTTTCATCCACATCATTTCCCGATAGAAACCTTTCAGATACAAAAACACCCGATAATCTTAAGTTCAATAAACAAAGTCATACAAAAGTAAGTTCAATAAACAAAGTCATACAAAAGTAAGTGAAAGCCCTACCTTATCGATCAAGCGGTGTGATAGAATAGGTGATAAAGCTATTGGTGTGAGAGTGAGCTATCAAGGGCCATATCAATCTTGAATTTGGGGATCAAACATGAATGATATACAGGTTGAATTTACTAGAATTTGTAGAATTTTCCAAGATTAGAGGGGTGGTTTTATCCGATTCCAAGTGTGTTTGAGGAAGCTGGAATTGATTTTGAATTTGGGTAGATTTGAGTGGTTAAAGTTTCTTTTTGGTTAAATCAGTTTATTTACATGTCTATTTTAAGGAGTATATCCTTATCATCCCATCTTTCATTCTTATCCCATCCCATCTTTATGTATATTTCTGGAACTTCTTGAGTCCCACCTAATCCCACTCTTTTATCAGGATACCAATGAATGAAATTATTTACTTATTTTATGTTTTTGATTCTGTGTTAAATTTGATATGGAAAAGTTTTTGCATATTCATTTGATATGATTAATTCTTTATCAGAATCACACGGTAACGGTGAGTTAACAAATCATTGTAATGATGAATAGTCACATTATTTAATAGTTACGTAGGCAAATAGAATACATCTCTTTCCATTGGTACTAGTATAATTTAATTTCACATGACACCAACTGTCGACTTAATCAAATAATATACAAAAACAACTTTGTCTTATCAAATTCAACCCAGAAATAATTTCATTCATTGATTATGTTCATTCATTGATTATGATAAAGACTTAATCAAATGAATATGCAAAAGCTTTTCCATATCAAATTTAACACACAAAATCAAAAATTTAAATAACTAAATAATCTCATTCATTGATATCCTGATAAAAGAGTGGGATCAGGTTGTATTCAAGAAGTTCCAGAAACATACATAAAGATGGGATGGGATAAGAATGAAGATGGGATGTAAATAATCTGATTTAACAAAAAAAACTTTAACCACTCAAACCTACACAAATTCAAAATCAATAGACACTAATAATTTTCCAAAACACCCTAATGTAACTACGTGTTTGGATGTTCATCATTTCCGATTCTGATCTCCCTCTTCCCAATTGCTGCAACAATTTGCTTCCATTCCATAATCATGCCCGATGAACCAAGAAAATTTATCAAACCCGAGACAACATTAAAACACATTAATATTACATATAGTTACAAAACAAATAATATGGAATGAACGAGAAATTTTCTCAAGCAAAAACAGATTACAAAGTAAATTTAAAAATTAATAACAAAAAAAAATTGAATGAATGAGAGGGGAATGGATATAAACAATTAGAACGGTGTTTGGTATTTGTAATGATGGGTCATGGGTCGACTAATCCGAGGTTTAACCTTCATAATTTGATAAGCTAGAGTTTTATTACCTAAGTACCTTTATTTTGAATTGACGTGATATCAGTTTCGGATTATTATTATTATTATTATTATTATTATTATTATTATTATTATGACTAAAGTTACGGAAATAATATTGATAACATTTATTGGAGCAAGGTTGGCTAATATCCAGGAATTCTCTAGAATTTGTTGTAGTTAATGCTAATGATTGTGTGCTATCTAAATAAGATATGTAATGAATGTAAAATATACATAGAATATTTATACAATAACGATAATATTCCTTAATACGGTCATTTTGAATTTCGGGAGTAATATTAGAGAGTACTTGAAATAGGAGTTACTACAGGATTTTAAAAATATATTAGTTTTTATTTGGGAAATGAAGCGGGTCAATTGACCTAATTGGGTCAATCAATTTTATTTCCCTTCTTTAATATGTATATACTATAGATACTTGCCTATGCGGATGATATTACATACTAAGCATTAAATGACGCCAAGGACAGCACCTAGGTGAATAAGAAAACATTGTAAATTTACACGAGCAATGTAAACTATTTATACAACCATAAAGAGTTTTAAAAACCTTCAAATGAGGTTGGCCACAATTTATGCTTGGATAATACATTCACATATACCAAATGATTTGGCGGTGGCGGAAACGAAGGGTAGAGCATTGAAAAACTATTCTTCAATTAAGCAATGCTAAACTCTCAGCCATGGAGTTTTGTGTAGGTTAACTCTCGTAATACCCGAAGATTAGAGATTGTCCATCCCATTTAAGAATGCACCCCAAAAGGCAAGTTAGATATACTAACTTTGCACTTTAGCAAGTCGGGCAGAAAAAGGGTAGAAAAATCTTTTTTTTTTTTTTTTCCTGCAGTAGCAATCATTGTTGGTGCGTAATTTTATTTTATTTTAATCTAGCTCCAATCAATGAAAACATCTTACTTGATCCACAAAATTAGCCTTTTGAATCCTTGTTCATTTTAAATAATAATAATAATCATGTTTTAATATCTTCGATCAGAAACTACGAGATTTAGTATCTTCTTATTTACTCCATCATACGAAACGAAGGAACATGTATTTGACATTGGCGGTCCTAATTCGCAGACATAGACTACTTGTCAGGTAGGTTTATCTTATCCATTCTTTATAAATATCTTCCTATACTAATAAGAAGGGAAAAGTGGTATAATTGTGCCACTTGTTTTTTTGATTGCTTCTTTTATCGCTCACCACCAAAAACCGCCCAATCTTTTTTTTTTTTTAAAAAACTTTTTATAGTTCATCGGTACCCAAATTTCGAGGAAAAAAGTGTTTTTTTTTTTTTTTTTTTCGCTAAGGGTTTGAGTTAAATTGTTCCATTTTATGACTCAATTGTATTTTTAATCTACACATTAGCTTTAATTTATTCTTAATCTTATTATGTGTGTTGTGCTTAAGATGTATCCGATTCCAATTTAATTACATATTATTTTGCTTTCCATCGAGATCTCTTTTTTTTTTTGGTCTTATCCTAATACGATACGACCACGTGATATTTCAATATACTATAGTTTGTTTGTGTATGTGTTCTTTTCCTTTTTTGCGTATATATATTTTACATTGTGTGTCTATGCATCGGTTTTTTTAGGGCATCGTTTTTTTGAAAGCTACGTATTGATTATTTTTTCCGTCTTCGCTTTTTTTTTACTTCTATATATGTGTGTCGGTTTTTCTTTTGGTCAATGGTTTAGTAGTGTCGAAAGGTGTCGATTTTGTGTCGTGGAGTGTTGATAGTGTGTTGGATTTTAATTAAAATTTTAATTAATATTCATTTGATCAACCGACACCCGCTGGATATGGCGTCGGGGTGTATCGAAGCGTGTCGTGGTCGTGTTTTTGGGTAGAACACGTGTTGTTGCAGATAATGTCGAAGATAGCTTCATTTTTTTTTCGGTTAAATTAAATTGATTTAAGTAGAAATTGAAAAAAATTATTCGGTAGTGTCGAAAAGTATCCATACGATGTCGGAGATGTGGAAGATGTGTCGGATATTCATTTCATACGCACTTAGGGTGGTGGGTAGGGTAAGGTAGGGTGGGATGAGATAAAATAGGGTGTAATAGGCTTAGCTAGGATAGTGATTTAATATGTAGGTTGGGAGGTAGGTTAAGGTTTGTAGGTAGGTAGATAGGTAGTGTGCGGTCGGGTGTGCTAATGTAGGTGAGGCGAGGTATGAGATGTAATGCGGTGATGTATAGTAGGGGTAGGATGGTATGGTTGGATGATGTGGCGTAAGTTAAGTAAAGTTTGGTAGGTTGAATAAAGTCGTAATATAGGGTATTGTGGTAAGATAATGTGGTGTAGGGCATGGTGAGGTAGGATTGGATAGGTGAGTGTTAAAAATGTTGGGATAGGAGGTTGGGGTGGTGGGAAGGGTAGGGTATAGTAAGATGGGTGGTGGGCACGGTAGGGTAGGGAGTTGTAGGGTAGAGTAGGATGGGGTGGTGTGTAGGGTAAGGTAGGGTGGGATGAGATAAAATAGGTGTAATAGGCTTAGCTAGGATAGTGAATTAATATGTAGGTTGGCGTGGTAGGTTAAGGTTTGTAGGTATCTGCAGAGAGGTAGGGTGCGGTAGGGTGTGCTAAATGTAGGTGAGGCGAGGTATGAGATGTAATGCGGTGATGTATGGTAGGGTAGGATGGTATGGTTGGATGATGTGGCGTAAGTTAAGTAAAGTTTGGTAGGTTGAATAAAGTCGTAATATAGGGTAGTGTGATAAGATAATATGTGGTAAGATAATGTGGTGTAGGGCATGCGAGGTAGGATTGGATAGGTGAGTGTTAAAAAATGTTGGGATATGGTGCGGTTGGGTGATTGATAATGTGTGTAGTAGATAAGAAAGAGTGTGTTGACTAGGGTAGAGTTGTGTGGTAGGTTGTGGTATCCGAAAGGAGATCGACGTAAAATGTTTTATTTTTCATTGTTGCGCTTAAAAATTGCGTTCTGAACGGTTCGTTACATGCTACATTTCTTCGTATTTAATATCGTCAAATAAGTTAAAACTTATAGTATGGGCACTCCGTGCGTTGCACGGAGTCCCGTTTTCACTAGTATATAAATATGAATATAGAGTTGTATCTTTATGTCATAAACCAGAAAAACAAGAACATATTTAAAAATAAAAAATAAATAATAAAAGAGAACAATAACAAGCCGAAATCAAAAATCATATTAGCAAAACTTAGTGACTAATATTTTAAATGGTTGGTTTCTTGCAGCAACAACTTATAAACATTTACTGAAAAGGTAAAAATCTCTCTCAACCCATCATAAGAATTTGACTTAACCAGCCTTTAAGGTAATGTTGAATTGAATTTTTGTTTTGATAATAGTTATATAGTACGGTTTCTTATTATGTTTGAAACAGGTGGCTAGAGATATCTGTAATCATCTCCGGCTCTTGACCAAAACTAAAAATAAGTGAAGAAGATGATGAAAATAAAGATAAATAAAGTTTTTTGCTGTGTAATATTGTTGCTGAGAAGGCAAAATTTGATATTAAAACGCCTGATGATGAATCGGGCAAACTAACTTTTATAATAAATTTACTGGTTAGCATATTTGAATATACATCGTGGGCTAATTTTTTCAAGGACTTATCATGCTTGACATACTTGAGGTATTTCTTAGTTACTTGATGGCTAACAAGTAGTTTCAATACTTTCACCAACTTATATTTTCTATTTCGATTCAAAGCCTAAATTCTTTTCTTATTATATTTCTTATTTTGTTTTTGTGTTTCCACCACTTCAAAGCTTTCATGTCAGTGGCGGATCTACATACAGCCAAGAGGGGGCAACTGTCCCCCTTAATCCGAAAAAAATATACTAAAATTTATACGATAAATATAGTTTGTCCCCTCTAAAATTTTTATTTTTTTTTTGCCTTGAAAATTTTTATTATCCTGCGTCCGCTCCTGTTTCATGTTAGGGGATAATGATCATTCCTTTGTTTCACACAAATACCTCTATGCCATAGAATGTAAGTTTTTGCAATGGATGACACCACTAATAAGTCTCTTACGGTAAAATTGATAATTCCTTTGTTTCACAGAAATACCTCTATGCCATAGAATGTAAGTTTTTGCAATGGATGACACCACTAAAAAATCTCTTAGGCCTGTCTCATGATTTTATTTCTGTTTTATTTTTTCATTTTCAATTTAAAAACACTTATACTGATTTTTTGTAAACAAGTGTAGGAGTAACAAAAACTTCTATTTTTTATAACTACTAAAGTGGTTTCGGAATCACGCTAACGAGAGCTGACAATGTTATTATACTTGACCCGTCATGGAATCCAAGGTGCATTTGTAGTTTGCTTCTTTTAATTTTCATAGCCCAAGTATTCAATACTTTGGTCTATGAATACTTGGCCTATGAAAATTGAAAGAAACAAACTATAAATGCACATTGATTTCATGACCGATCAACTATAATATATTGTCAGCTCCGTTAATGTGATTCCTAAACCACCAACTTTAGTAGTTAAGAGAAAATAGAATCTCTTGAAACTCTTATTGTTTACAAAACAATTATTGTAAACAATTAAATTAGTATAAGTGTTTTTAAATTGAAAATGAAAAAAAAAAATTAAAAATCGTAGACAGGCCTAATACACTTAGGACACTCAAAGGTTTCTATACGATGCCATATCCCTAAAATGAAGATAAAAAATAGAGTTTTGCCTCAAATAGCTCCTACAGCAGATGCTCTATCCCTATTTATTTTTAGGGATATGAACAGTGCATCCGTACTTGTGGGGATGCACTATTCACTACCCTAAACATATTTAATTGTTAAAAATTATAGGGATAGGGATAGGGATGCTGCTGGAGTGAAAAAATAAATATTTAATGTGTATAAATAGGGTTGTGAGGTAGAATATGTATTATATAATATTATTTGAAATGTTATAGGAATAAGGATAGGGATGCTGTTGTAGAGGTTTTTGAATTGAGATGTTGTAAAATAGAGATATGTATTATTTTATATTATTTTAGGGATAAAATTTGGGGACTCTGCTGGGAGTGCCCTTAGACTTATTAGTTGATCTCCATCCGCAACAACTTATAATCTATGGCATTGAGCCTGTGAAACAAATGAAATGATTATTATACGGGAAAACACACAGACATATAATAAGAAAAGAATTTAGGCTTTGAATCGAAATAGAAATGTAAGTTGGTGAAAGTATACTTGTTAGCCTATCAACTAACTATGAAATACCTCTAGTATGTCAACCATGATAAGTCCTTGAAAAATCAACACACGACATTTGTTCTTGATTAATCCACCACTGAAATCAAAGACACAATTGTGTTTGTTCTTGCACAAGTATAGATTAAATTGTATTATATTCAAATATCTGGCACGATTCTCATATGCCGTTTTGATATCAAATCTTGCCTTCTCAACTTACGCAGCAATTCTTATCTTTCTTTTCATCATCTTCTTAACTTACTTTTGGTCAAGAACGGGAGATGATTAGTGATTACAAATATCTTTAGCCACCTGCTCAAAACATAATAATAAACCGTACCATATAACTAATACCAAAACCAAAAAATATCAATTAAACGTTTATAGACAGGTAAGTCAAGTTGGATAAGTCAAAGTTCTTATGATGGGTTGACACATACGTTTTTAGTAAATGTTTATAGAGCTGTTGCTGCAAAAAACCAACCATTTAAAATATTATACACAGAAGGAAGTTTTGCCAATATGATTTCAGATTTCGGTTTGTTATTGTTCCATTTCATTATTTATTATTAAATATACTCTTTTTCTTTTTTTTTTCTTTTCGTCTTCTTCTGGTTTATGACATAAGATACAGCTCTATATTCATAATTATAAAGAATGGATAAAAAAATCTACCTAAGTAGTCTATGTATTCTCCGATGGTTGCGAACGGCGCAATAAATAAGGAGATACTAAAACCCGTAGTTTCTGATCAAAGATATTAAAACAGGATTATTATTATTATTATTATTATTATTATTATTATTATTATTATTATTATTTAAAATGAACAAGGATTAAAGCCTAAAGGTGTTTCATTGATTGGAGCTAGATTAAAATAAAATAAAATAACGCATTTAACAGAGATTGCTACTGCAGGAAAAAAAAGTGATTTTTTTCGACAGTTTTTCCATTTGACTTGCTTAAGTGCGTAGTATGTCTAACTTGCCTTTTGGGGTGCATTCTCAAATGGGACGGACAATCTCTAATCTTCGGCCAATACATGAACCCATGTATTTAGAAATGAAACAGAAATAAAAACCTACACAAAAGTCAATGAGAGTTTAAGAACCTACACAAAATTCCATGGCTGAGACTATTGCTTAATTGAAGAATGAATTCTGAATGCTCTACCCTTCGTTTTCGCAGTTGTCAAATCATTAACATCATTTGGTTTATGTGAATGTATCATCCAAGCATAATTATGGTGACCAACCTCATTTGAATGTTTCTACAGCTATTAGCATATTTATGGTTGTATAAAGAGTTTACATTGTTTCATATGTTGTTGTGTAACTTTACAATGTTTTCTTATTAACCTAGGCATGGCGTCATTTAATGTTTAGCCAACTATGTAATATCATCCGTATAGGTAAGTATGCATAACATATAAGCAAATGCTAACAAAAGAATTACTTTAATAAATAATTGTTTTCCTGATAATTTGAAGAGAAGCACTGTGAGACTTAGAAGTTATAGCAGAGCTGGAGAATTATTATGGCACCTTTCTCTGTCATTTAGATCTTATTTCATTCGTAGTAAAATCAAAATAGAGCAAATACAAACTAGAAAGGTATGATAACAATTTATACCAAGAGTCTAACTGCATAGGACTCCTTACCTACACCTCAAAGTCAAAATGTCCTTAGCCACATATTTGAGACCTAATGTATATCGTTTGGTCCACAATTTGTCATATAAAATATCGACTCACATGGTATTTTCGTATCTGAAAATAAAAGACGTATAACTCAGACACAATTCATCACTCTATCCCACTGGTGCACCATATGTTTAGTCAAAACATTGAACAGAGGTTATTAATGGTTGTTCCCCAGAATGCTAAACCATAAGAGAATGGATATTAATTAGTGGTAGTTCTAGCTAGTTTATATAACGAACCATTTTGCAGAAATGATAAGGGATGGATCACACCACCATATCATTGCTCTAAGCATTAATAATAATTGTTCTAACAGATTAAATCACGAGTTGAAGAAAACACAAGGTGAAAAGAACCTGGTATCTTCAATTGTTCCGCAGGTTATTAGCCGATGAACAATGACTTTCTTTGTTTGCCCCATCCGGTAAGTACGATCAACACTCTGATCATCGGTGCCGACAAAGTCAAATATCCAAATTTAAGCAATTGATAATGAATTGAAAATTTCAAAGCTCCCTGGAGCATGAGCTATGAATATACACTAAGCAACACTCAGATGCCACAGTTGACCAGGAAATTAAACTTTGGTCTGCAAATGGAGCCGGAAAGAAATTCCATAATAAAAAAGCAAGCTCAGCAATTTAAAACAACAATACCAGCAGCATTAGGATTGTAAACTATAGCAGGTGAAGATTATATAAATACAAAAGAAGAATAATTATAAATACATTTCAAAAAACAGCTTGGAAAACAGACTATATGGAGCGAGCATTGAAAAGTGAAGGTTCTCATGAATACATCAATGAAGTAAATACCTTACCAGTGAAATTCCGAGCTTTAAATCAGGTACTCCGTACTCGAACAATGTATCAAGCAAATCCCTCACAGCGTGCTCACTAGGGTGGTCCGATTCGCCTTCATCTAATCAAATCCGCGACAATCCCAATCAGATCCGCCTACAAGCAGAATTTTTTTATTACAAACGTCTTGCACGGCTACACAAAGAGAAGATACTAAGTTGTATAATTCGAATGCAGAGACCGAAAGAACAATGGTCGGACTGATAGACACTAGAAACGTAAAGATTGAACTGAAGAGAGTGAATGATATGCCCTTAGAAAAGAATGGGATGGATTATTGAAGTGGATAGGTTGGGGTAATCCGAGGGACGAATTCAATACTCAGAAGGGTAGAGGCGAAGATGGAAAGAAGTGGATTAATGTCGCCGAACAACAATAACCATATTCGGTTATTTTAAGAAAGAAACTTGCCGGTAGCCTGCAACGATAGTGGAATTCACATAAAAAATCTTCAAAGCCAGACCATATGCTAGAAACAAAAATAAAACCAGAGTAACACAACTGAATTACAACATGTAGACTATCACGATTCAAATACAATATATGCATCGTAAAATCCGTTGCAAATGAACTAACACGAGAATGAATCATAAGATTTTCCAATGCATAAGAGGTGTGTTGATTACCTCATCTTCAAGACACAACACGTGATAAGATAAACATAAAAAAAAAGGTAGCAGATAAACAAGAAGAAGCAGATAAACACAACAGCAGAGCAAATACGATGTAAAGCATTGAATCCCAACACTGTAACGCAAGAGAGTAGGTATTAAAGCAATGTCAAGGGAAACTTTTACATGTATAATATAGAGACCGAACCCTTAACTTCGTTATCGTCATGTTACAAGGAAGACATTGATCTCAAGTCAATATCACGTAATCGTCATGTTACAAGGAAGACATTGATCTCAAGTCAATATCACGTAAGGCCAAATATAGAGTGTTCTAATAATCCTGTGTGACACGATGCGGAGCCAAAGCCACTAAAACACGTACACTTGATTTTACAACAATCCACATGCGCCCAATCCGCCCATTACCATTTTTGCATAGAAAATCACTATAGAATCAAATTTCATGTTTTATTCACCATTTCAAACACTAAATCTATTCCAAATCTATATCAATATAATACGAAAATTATTCTACAACATGCTTGCAACATTATACCAGATCTAAACATCAATATAACATGAAATTCAAGCAAAAAGAGACATGAAATTACTCTAAAAACATGCTTAAAATAAAGAGCGACATCTAAACACCAAAATAGCACATTTAGTTTTGGTTGAACACCCCCTCCAAAAATACTTCAAGAACACTCAAAGAACATCTAGATCCACAAGAAAAGTTCTAAAATCTAAGCAACTCACTTCGAATCTACCATCAAAACAAAGTTCTACGAGTAGTACAACCTTTAAAACATTGAAAGCTAAGAAAAACTCAAAAACACATCTAGATTTAAAAAACGGGTTTCCGAAACACTTGTCCGATCGGAGTGAAATTTGTTTCAAAATTAAGCTCTCATCAAGGGAAGCATTTTGGTGTAATTGGTTTGTGATTTCGACGGCCGGATTGCTCGGAAACGATATTTTTCCCTTTCTTCTTCTCTTTTCTCTCTTTTTTCTTTCTTTTCTCACCTTTTACTATCAGCAGCCGAGCCCTCTCTTTGAAATGAAAAGTATGGAGGGTTTTGGGGTTGTATTGGTATATAAGGAGGGTGGTAAATTTATCTTTTTGCCCTTACTAAAAATTACACTTTTAAAATAGTGTAAATACCCTTGAACATTTATTATTATTCTATTTATTTAATAAAAACATGACCCATTAAAAATATCGTATCACAGAAAATTGTAAAAGGATTTTTATACCTTTACGGAGATACTGGGTATCACAATTTCCCATAACTTGATGTTATGAATAAGAACCGTAGGTAAAAAACTGCTATTATATACATATATGCAGGGGTGTTCCTGTCCAAATTTAGACTCGGGGCCAAATATTGTTTTATGCCCTTTATAAAAAAAAAGGTAACCATAAAAAATTAATTTTTTTTTTTGCCTCCAACAAGGATTGAACCCTAGTCACTTTCAAAGTTACATCATCGTGCTCACCATTAAGGTAATACTTTATTATCATTTAAAAGTACAATATATATACTATTGAGTCAAAATTTTACGGACCCTTAAATTCATAGATTTGGAGGGCTCTGGGCCCTGGCCTCCAAAGGGACACCCCTACATATAATTTTATGTGAAGTGTATAATTTTTGAGGGCCGGGTTCATGGTACGTTTTTCTAAAATATACTAGTGAAAATGTTAGCCGTGCAAGGTATGGTTGCCCATTATAACAATAAATTAGATAATTGAAAGAGGAGTGATAGAGTCACAACGAAAATACACAACAATGTGCCACAATAATGATCTATACCATTGATTATAGCGGACCTACATCAATCAATATATGTCTCATAATAATCAATGGTGTAGATTATTGTTGTGACACATTGTTGTGTGTTTTTATTGTGACTCTATCATTTCTCTAATTGAAAAAAGCAGTTAAAACATGTATGGAATTTAAAGTTTACAAACTCGTATATCAATTATATACATTACCTGAGCAGGGACTTTAGCTCGACATATTAATTATAATCCGCGGCCTATTAGTTTGTGTATAAACAAAACTAATAAATCTAATATGCAAACTCCATTATTAGGCCAACAATAAGACAATTTATGGTATTGAAAATTCATCAAAATCTCTACCGTTACCGCCGCCACACCCTCCAAACACCCCTAAACCTGTTTTTCATTTTCAGCAGAATCACGTTGACATTTTTAGAACAGTTTTGTATATAATATCTTTCAACATTCTTGGATTCACACCAATTAATTAAGTTAATCTATTTGTTGATGTTCATATCGTTTTCATCAAGTTTTGTGGCAGAAAATGTGATTCATTGTCAAATTTACACGTACTCCACAAGAAAATCCCATGTGGAGATGAGAATTTCCTAAATTTCATGATCTCAAAATTGTTTGAATATTAATCCATGTAACCTTACCAATGCATAAAATTTAGATAATGCATCTGTAACACAGACAAAAAATAGGTGGAAATACAAGGCATAAAAAATGGCATCAACACATGAGGTATTTTCTCATTCAAATATTTAGATCACTGAGTTATATTCTTTTACAAGTAAAAATACATTTCAAGAGACCTATGAAAGTAATTTATTTAGAAAGTAAGATCAAATTAATATCTGCTTCATCATCTCATTCTTACACTCACAGGTTTGCTATCATTGTTTTCCTAACTTAACATGAACAAGAACAATTGTACAGATTATAAGAAAATACAGCAGCATAAGCATCTTACCCCTTAACTGAAAGGAACCGGCAAAACGGATGTGAATCTTTGTACACAATGAAAAGTACCATATAATAGAGATAGAAACAAAACAAAGAAATGACTTTGTATGCACACATACATGGTTGGAGGTAGACCCCTTGAAAGCACAAACTAAGCAAATGAAACGTTATTGTTAACGACAACAACAACATATTCCATGGAGATTAAGAGACAACCTTTAGGAATAGAGACGGATGGAAAAGGGACGGGTCATGTCCATTGGTTGGTGACGATGCTGGATACCGTCTGAGATATAAGCCGGACCTAAATTGCTCTTGGAACGATTTATCAAGAACCTATCACCAAGGGGATGACGATTTGGTGTGTTTTAGCTGACTGAGCCTGAGAGTTAGTTTCTCTCAATTTGCCTAAATATCCAACGTGTGTAATTGGAATCAAGTCTTTCATAGTTCCTTAGGGTTGTTTATATAGGGAGGCGTCTCGCCCTCTTTTCTTGTTGGACAAGTATACGACTCTTAAACCCTAAGGATTAATTCGGGTAGCTCCCTTTAATAAGGGATAATTAAGATGGTATTTAAATAATAAGATCAGTGTCCTATAATCGCGGGATTCTTCTCATCGCTATCCTAATAAATAGGCGAATGTGTGAATTTACAACCTATGGAAAGACCCAGATATCCTGCGCAGGGCTCCTCAGGTCGTCTCGACCCAGGTTGCACGACCTGGTCCTTCCATCACGACCGAGCCGACCTGCGGTGGTCTAGTCGGGAAGGACCAGGACAGACCTCCCATCTGGGGCAAGGTTTGATTAACGTGGGGCCCCTGGCCCTAAATACTTTTTCTATTATTTATTACGACGCCACTCTCTGAGTGACACGTGGCGAGGTCTACTATAGCCATCATCATAAGCCCCCCAGGTCCGACCAGACCCTGTTAGGGTAGGGCAGACCTGACTTAGATGGAACGCAGCTCTGCTACTTCTCAGAGTGAGGGTTGGCCTTGCCACGTGGCTACGACGCTGTCATTAGTTAGCTATGACAATCACGCAAAACGAAGCATTTGTACACGCCTTAATGATAGGGCGGTTTTCCCCATACCACTTTTTTGGGGCTTATAACCCCCTAGTCTTGTCACGTCTCTTTAGACGTTACAATCTTCCATTAAAACCCGGATTCGAAGTCGGACGATTTCCATTCCAGTCTTCATCATCTTCAAAAGCAAGTAAGCTTCCTGAGACTTTTCCATTTTAATTTTCTTATTGTTAATGAGTGAGCCAGTGATTCTCACTGATAGTTCAATTGACGCCTTGTTTGAGTCTAAATCAGAACCAAAAAATGAAACCTCCCCTTTAGGGTTAGCTCACGAGAACCCGTTCTTCCTGGCGGCGAAAGCTCTGCTCCCACACCCTTAATCAATCGTAGGGGATTTGGACACCTAGTTCTAGCCCCCCAGTACGATCCATCTTATTCCGTTCGTCCACGCCCCTCTGGAACCTCTAAGTTTGTTCTCACCTTAAAAGCACACATGGCTTTAAAATCCCAAGGTGCCTGTCATGGAATTGACTTCAATCTGACCAAAATGGATTTAACCTCTATCTGTAAGAAATACAAGCTGACCAACCCCTTATTTGACCCCAAGATCCCTGCTCCTGGTGTTTATGCCTACCAAGCCCCAAAGGGTTACTGTGCTGTCTACAAGGATCAACTCCTCTGTGGTCTGAGGTTTCCAATATGCCCTGCAATATTGGCTGTCCTCAAGCACTATGGCCTGGGGTTAGCCCAAATTGTACCCAATGGCATAAGGGCCATAGTGGGGTTTGCCATGTGGTGTCGATGTGCCTGCATTCCATTTATAGTTAAGCATTTCCGGCTCTTTCACCAGTGCAAATAGGTGCCTGACCAAGCCGGATACTACTGTTTTCTGCACCGAGGTGAATTCATGAACGACGTTCGGTTCATAGAGAAAGGGGAGTCTTTTTACAAGAACTGGAAACGTAGATTTTTCTTTATCTGTCCCGAGGTGGAAGCGAATCTAGGCAAATGGAACAGTGGCCCGACTGGGTAGCAATCTTAGGCCTACCGATGTCGATAAGAAATTTACGGGCGAATTTATATTGGCGTAAAGTACTTCTCGAGTTAATCGATTCTCTTAAGTCCCGATCATTGCTCAGTCGACCACTTACAAAGAATTGGATAAAGAGGAATATGAAATCTGTAGGGCCTTTACGATTAGTGTGTCTTTCGTGTTTTGGGTTATTAAACATGTGCACTAACTCATCTGTCTTGTTTCTTGCAGTGTCTAATTTTGCTGAGTTATTGCCCGATGTTGATGAGAACGAGGCGGTTCCCACCGGTGCCCGACCTGAACAAGACTCCGAAAGGACCGTGAGTACTGCCCTGACGGCTACTCGGTCTGTCGGGAAAGTGTTGGATCCCGAGGATGAGGAGGAGGAAGAGGAGACAGAGGAGTTCCGGCTTCAAAAGAGGAAGCAAGTAGTAATCGTTGACACCCCTAGAAGGGGTAAATCTAAGAAAAAGAAGACTGTCCATCGTCCTGCCGAGGAGGTTGAAGATGTTGATCCTGAGGATGAGCCCCCCGTGGGCCAGGGGCGTTTAGCCGAGCTATCTGATCAAGATCTGGCTAATACTTTTAAAGTAAATACTAATACTCAAATAAATACTCAAATTATATTATTCTCTACACTGCATAACTTGTTTGAAGATTTGTGGCAGATTGTGTAACTTCCGCCGGATCAGGTCTGAGCCACCATCACTTCGATCAGATCCGAGGTGCTGCCGCCACCACCACTGCTATTCAAGGTTTAATCACTGGATCATTGTATTTGTTTACGGTATATAATCGAAAATGAACATCATATATTTCTCAGTGTACCTTTAGTCCATTTTTCTTCAAAAGTGGTAAAAACTTTTTCCTAGTGCAACTTTGAGTATTTTCTCTCTAGCAAAGGCACAATTCAAATTCATGCATATTCCGATTCTGATCGGGCCACTGACTCTGATGATCGCCGATCTATAAGTGATTATTGTATTTATCTAGGCCCAAAATGCTATCAGTCGGTGTAACGCCCCAGAAACTGCGGGCCTGGGTGCGCTACTTGGGGCATAATGGACCTGGTAACTACTTAGACCGTCGTCATCGCTTGGTCTAAAATGGTTAACCGAAGTTATCAAATCCATTATTCCCTCACTCTTAAATACTAATCCCAATTCCCACAAGCTAGCAATGTGGGATTTTGGGTCGTGACATTCTTCCCCCCTCAAAGGACTGGCGTCCTCGCCAGGATCCTAGGTGGCCCCCACCAACTCTAAGGGTGTGGCACTTAGATCCGTCCTGTAGTCGGCTCGATACCATTCATAACGCCCCGAAATCTGCGGTGCAGGTGCGCTACTGGGGCATAATGGACTGCAAACTACTTGGACCGTCGTCATCGCTTGGTCTAAAATGGTTAACCGAAGTTATCAAATCCATTATTCCCTCACTCTTAAATACTAATCCCAATTCCCACAAGCTAGCAATGTGGGATTTTGGGTCGTGACAGTCGGTCATGCAAGCAACAACCTACAGTGGCTAAAAGTAGCACCAAAGCAAAACATAAATCGGTTTCCAACACTGCTGCTGGAGTTCAATGGAAATGTTAATATTCATCACTTAACGAACTCAATATCCATTCGTTTGCGTGTCCATTAAAAATTTAAAACGATAAAAACTTGGTAATAAACACTAGTTTTAAAAGTTTCTCTTATTCATAAATCTAGTGCAAAGATACATCAATACCATAGTATAGTACTACATGGTATAACTTTATTTAATTGAAGATACATATATGTTATGCTACTCAACAATACAACAGTACGTAACGAACCTCGTACCTCGTACCAGACATAATATTCGTACATGCTACTTAATTATTAGTGACCCAAACAACATGATCATCAGGAAGGAAATGACAGATAGGAACACTTCCAGGCTCAACTTTAAGCACTTGAAAAGCCAAGTGTTTAGGGTTCCAAGCTGATGTATCCTGATGACAAACTGCTGCTGCTTTTACTTTTGTACCATCTTCACCCACCAAATTCACTGCATATGCTTTAGTTTTTTCTGTTTTATGGCAGTAGTATACGGCGTATACGTATTCTTGCTTGTGACAAACAACTACTCCTTTCTTGTTGTTTTGTCCACCTCCTAACTTTGAAACCCCTGTGATTTTGTATTCTTGTTCACGAGTTTCTTTCTTTGAAATTCGTTGATATTGCCTTCACATTCTTTCCTAATTTGGAAGCAGTGAAATCCACCATTGATTCTAAGGATGTAGCACAGAACTTGTCTTCCCCTTTAATGCTAGTTTCTTCACATTCTTTGATTGTTTTCTTCATTGTTTCGGCTTCGTTTGAGTCCGGCTTTACCGAAAGTTCGCTGAGAATTTCAGACATTTTGTTTGACGAAAACGGGATCGAATCAGCGACATCACGAGGCACGAATTTGGCTCCGTTATTCGAGTTCTTGAAGAAATGCAATCTCATCTTTTCATTTGGTGTGAGGTTTTTCTCCAAGAAGAAAAGAGCTATATTAGGGTTATCATGGAGTTGTTCATCAGTGGCAGCATAGTTGTATAGAAATGGTTGATGTCCTGGTGATACATTGACATTGACCGGTTTCCCATGGTTGGTCCCGCTAACGGATGTGCTACCACCACCGTGCCTAACGTTCACGTCGGTGCCGCCACCACCGATGATGCTTCCTATATCGACTCCTACTCCGCCTAAACCGCTTCCTACGTCGACGCCTACGCCTCCGCCTTGTACACCGACCGATGTGTCTTTATTGTCACTAAAAGTCTCTGCATGCAATATAAGGGTTAATTAACTTGGAATTATCTAAAATGAAATTTCACAATCATTACATATCTGATAATCTTTGATAATTAGTAGAATACATCAATTATTTGGTATCATCATGATCAATTCATTGCCTTTTGGGCAAGTTGGGCATTTGTGATTTGCATACTCCAACTTGAGGGGGTGTGTAAGAATATATATGCAATATATGTAAAATATGCAAAAGTAAATATGTGTAACTTTACACTTTGAGGTTTTGATGATATTGTACTGTAAATACGTGGCTTATGTGAATAATATGGATCATCTTTTCCCCAATTGTTTTGTGTTTAACACAGAGAGAAGATCCACACATATTAAGAAAGTGATTAATGTGTCTAAAAAAGAGGATAAAATGACTAAGTTGTCCTTTGATTTTTTTTAATATATATATACACCCAATAAATGTTGATTATTTCTTGTTAAATGGAGTAGCATATTAGGAATGTGTATATGCATGAGTAGTAGTGAGACAAATTGATTTTTGGGGTTTTTAGCATTGAGAATGTAATTTTTTATTGAAGATGTAAATATATTGTTTATATTATAATTAAAATGGAAGGGTAAATGTGGAAACAAAAAGTAAATACTGCATTGATAATGTAAAATGACAGATAAATAAAAACAAAACAAATTCTGAAAAGTGGCTGTTAAGAAAAACCGGAAGGAGTAGTACGTAAGTACATCTAAATAAATTAATCCACACGAGTAAAAAAAAAATGGGTTCGCCCTCATCTACTCCTAACAAATTTGAAGAATATATGTGTTAAATAAAAATTAAATACAAGCACAAAATTTTGGAGCAAATATAAACTCGACTGAAATTCAATTTTGACAAAAAAAAAACACCTATTTTTAATTAAAATTGAGTTTGTTGGTCAATGACAATCATAATTTTTTCAGGGGAGTTGGAGATTAAAAAAAATGTTTTTTGTTTGTTTGTTTTTTGTTGTTGTTGACACCATTCCGACATCTAGACCCGCTTTCATATTGATTATGGATGATGATTTAGGCACATAAATCATACACATAAAATGTACACAGAATTATTGTGTACCACATGTTTTGTAAAATGAAAATAAAACACTAAATGGATAAAAAAAAAAAAAAAGCTGCACCATATGTTTCACTTTCGGGGGAGGAGTTGGGTACATCCCCTGGTGCCTTAATCATTTTTCTATTGATTATATGATTAATTACTTGAAAATCGTATGATATGGTGACTGACTAGTGTCGATCGCGAGTGTACATTGTTGAAGATGTAATTAATTACCTGTTGGTAGAGAATCCATGATAGATTGGGGCATAGGAGTGTTTGGAAGAGCATTCTTCCAATATATTTCAGATGTTAGAGCTGCATGGCTTGCTACAAACGCAACCTTAAACAAACAAACAAACAAATTAACAACAAAAGCTTAATTAATTTCTTAATTAATTAATAAAATTACTAGCATTAATACTATTAAGTAGTGGCTAAAAAAAAATAAAAACTATAAATAAAGTAATAAAGAGAATAATGAAAACTAACAGAGAGACATATGAAGACATGCTGAGGCTTTAGCTCCATTGTAATCAAAACCGGGAAGCCACAAAAAACAGGAAGAACAAAATGTTGAAGTGTTTAAAGAAATATATATATTTTTATACTTTTATATCAGAGTCGTGAACTTGAATATTTGTAGAAATCTGTATTCAAAAAGCTACTATTTATAGGATATTAGTTTAGATGATCATAGGAGTGACATATTATATTTTTGGTAACTTCCAACTGTTAATTTAAAGCATTTATTGCAGCTAAATTTATATAAAAATTGGGGGGTTGGGACAGATGTCGACTTCAGAGGGAAGCAAGCAATTCTTGGCGTTATGTTATGTTGTATTTTCAGTTCTTACGTAAAATAATAATAATATATATATATATATATGAATGAGGTGGATTATAGCAATAAAGATTGATGTTCAAAAGTTAGTATTAGGTTCTTGAAGGAAGTTGGGAGAAAACATTTTAATGTTCTTGCGGAATCCCTGGAGTTACGTCATACCTGTAGAAATGAATAACCCCTTTTATGACTCATTTTTAATTCGGTGTGTTTAGGGTATATTAAATTTTATAGATTTTTGTCAGGAAAATGAAAATTATCAAAAAAATCGGGATAGAAGAAATCTGTAATTTAATAAGGATAAAAGATTTAATTATGAAGTATAAATATTAAGTAACAAATGTGGAATATAAGTAAATATAAAGTAACAATTGTAAACACAAAGAATATTAACACGCCAAGAATGATTTTAAAGTAATAATTATGATTTTTATCCTTTATAATCAAGAAAATGTTATTTTTGTCCTTCCAAACCCATTTTTTTTTTTTTTTTTGTCATTGTGGCTCCTTCCCCCTAAATTTTATACATGTATCCTATTTGGTGATGGCAAATGATTAACTTCCCGAATTTTGGTACACCATATCCCCTCAAGAAGCAATTCGCGCGTGGTCTAGAACTTTTATCGTTTTTCATTATTATTATTATTATTATTATTATTATTATTATTTTTTGTTTAATTCTAAGTGTATGGCTTACGATGGTTCGAGGGACAACATCGAGGGACACCTTCGGTGCCTCCGTCGCCCTCCATTTGGTGATAGACTTTCCTAAATATCCTCCCTTAAAGGCTCTTGTCATCGCCATGCAATATGACCCAATCGAACCAACATGTTACATCCGAGCCGTCCAACACGCCAATGGTATGAAGCAATGAAAACTTAAGTTAATTTAATGGTATATGAAACCTTTCTGTAAATTCGTTTTGCATCTTAATTGCAATCTGAAACATGCTCATATCTGTGCTGGTTTTAAATCTTTACATTCCGAAAATTTGAAATTAGCATCAGAAAATTTTGATGAAACGGAAACCGAAATTGTTAACAAACATAATGTTTATATCTTTACATGTTTATGTTATCTAGTGGCATGTACCAAGGAATTCGCCCTTACTATTGAGGTAGTCTTCCTTCTCCGTTCCTAATATCTTTTCTGACTATTTTTTTAATCTCCTGATTGTAGTTTGCCTTTTTTTCGGTCTCTCATGATGTGTGTGGTCCTAGGTATTGCTTGATCGCTTATTTTTTTTCACATGAATGTCCTGGACCATGGGAGGAGTTGCTTGACAGTGTTGTATGCTAATCAATGAAAAAACATTTTAGTTCTGCTTGTTTGTGTGTGCATTGGATTCAACAACAGTTTGTGTGCATTGCATTTGACAATTGAGGGACATTTTTTTTTTATGAAATATTTTGTTGTTGTCATTAGATCCCTCTCTACTGGTTAGTTCATTCCTCATTTTCATAATTAGAAATATGTACGAATGCTCTCAACTGTCGTCTCTTTTTCATGTATGTGGTATCTGTTTTTTCAACATAGTGGTACACTTTGATCGTTTGCGGATAAAATTATTCTCTTCTGGGAGTTTTTTCATGCCATTGGTTGGTGCTTAGTCATGTTGTTTATTGCAAATCATATTGCAAATGCATTGTTGGACAGAGGGGGTTAGGAAAATAAATTTCCCAAAGAAAACTTACAAACTTGATTGTCCTTTGCTATTGGAAACTATGAATGCCATTATTTTCTTTTAATAATATTTTTGTGACCTTCTGAACTCTGCAAATGGATTTGAGGCATGTCAAATGAGGTTTGTTTATTATTTATTTACTCTTCAATGTATAGTCAACAGAGGCATATATTAGGATATGATATATAGGCAATGCTTTACTCTTTGTTATTATATGGGTTATTTTTGGACAGAACTCAAGTTTTAGATGATTTGGGCTATGTCACTCAAAGAGTAATAGAAATTAGGCCAAAGACCAAAAAAGACTGTAAAGCTGAACATTGAACATATAAGACAAAAAATAATCATTGAACATAAGACACATGAAATTAGATAGATAGACTAAAATCTTTAATGAAAAATAAATAAAAAAAAAAAAAGCAGCGCCCTTCTTCCCTTTTTTATTTTTATTTTTATTTTTATTTTTAATTCTTCTTTATTTCAAATGCAGTTGCTGTTTTTTTTTTTTTTTTTTTTTTTTTTTTTTTTTTTTTTTTTTTTTTTCATTTGCCCGCTGTTCTGTTTTTTTTTTTTTTTTTTTTTTTTTTTTTTTTTTTTTCTAAGGCGTTGGTTGTTGTTTTTTGAACCGATGTATTGACCATTGTCTCGGCGCGTTGAGTTTTTTTTTTTTTTTGTTTTGACCGATGTATTGACCATCGCGATACAATGACCACCCCGATACATTGACCACCGCGATTCAATGACCACCGCGACGCATTGACCACCACGATGCATTGACCACCTCGATGCAATGACCATCCTGATGCATTGACCACCGCGACGCCCGATGCGATAACCATCGCGATCACGAGAGACACCGCAATGATAAGTGACACCGCGATGTAGAACCGCGGCGATGAAGCGACACCGTGATCTGCGAGACACCGCAATGAAGTGACACCACGATCGCGAGAGACATTCGCGATCTGAGACACCGCAATGATAAGTGACACGCGATCACGAGAGACATCGCGATCGCGAGAGACACCGCGACGCCCGATCGATGACCATCACGATCACGAGACACCGCGATGAAGTGACACCGCGACGTAGAGACCGGCAGCGATGAAGTGACACCGCTGCGATCAGAGACACCGCGAATGATGAAGTGACACCGCGATCACGAGACATCGTGATGTAGAGATACCGCCATGCAAATGACCACCCCGATCTGCAGAGACACTGCGATGCGATGTAGAGACGCCGCATTGCAGAGGCACCTCGATGAAGTGACAGCATATTGTATAGATTTATGCAGTGACATCATAATATATGTATCAATTTATGCCGTGGCGTCATATGGTATCGATTTATGCGATGGCGTCTTACAATGACGCGTCTTATTATATCGATTTATCGCGGTGACATTTTATGGTATCGATTTATGCAGTGATGTCTTATTGTATCGATTTATGCAGTGGCGGCTTATTATATCGATTTATGCAGTGACATCATGCAGTGACATCATGCAGTGACGTCGTATTATATCGAGTCATGCAGGTGACATCATGCGATGACGCCATGCGGTGACATCATCACGATGACATCATGCGGTGGCGTCATGCGGTGACGTCATCGCGATGGACGCCTTATTATATCGATTTATGCAATGAAGAAAATACAACGTAAACTTCATCAAATATTTACACAAAATTCTAGGGGTAAACATGAAGACAAAAATTCCATATACCATTTACCATTAAGCCATTGCTAACCTATGTTGGCATTTTGACCAACAGAACCACCACCACTTCTTGCAAAGCTTAGAAAGGGAGGCCACCGAGGCCAAATAACAAGTGGAGTTTTGTAAATAACCTTTCTTGTCCCAAATACCACATCGAAGCACAATGAACCATGTCGTATGACAATGAAGGAAATGGACGCTTGCTAACATAATCCTTTATCAAAAGCAAATGATTTGCGATCTGCATTCTAGAAAATTGATCCTCTAAAACCGAACACCATCTTGCTAACGGCGGTGTCCCATAAATTTTCCACCTCTATTTTTGTAATCAACCTTCCACCGTTCTCCAAACCCGATCTTCAATGATAAAAAAGCCAAGACAATTTGAGCAAAAATGTCCGATGCGATTCGAGAAAAGGAGACTTTGATAAAACACTGAAAATCGAGGTTAATTGAAGCTTACGGTTCTCGAAATAATCTTGTTTGAACTCGTTCTCGGTGCCCGATGTCGTGTATATGATGAGCAAACCCATCAAAATCATCATCTTACGCTTCTTCTTCAAGTGCATAAATGCGACCTCACGAGGCTAAGTCGACTCTGTTCCTCGCCTTCCCTTTGCTTGATCCTCAACTCTCTTCTCTCTGCATACCAAGCCTTTGCCCAATGCAAGTTGACCGAGGTTCCGACACACCTTTCGAATCTCTACAAACCACCCCCAAACTCATCCCCGACTTTCCACTCTATGTGCGACCGAATCGCGGTATCTCGCTTATCGAGCATCCTCCGCAGCGTGGAAGAAGGCGGTTTGTGGGAAAACTCTCTTTCAATGGAATCCGGACACTTCAAGGCCATGTAGAAAGTTGTTTCGGATATACCTAAATTGGCACGAGCACAAAGCTCCATCAAATAAGTGCAAGTACGGAGAGGGTAAATTAGGTAAGTTGAATAAAATGTGTCCTTATAAGTCCAACAGATTCCTTTATGTCCTTATGGGGCTAATAAGTATAAAAAACTATACTTTTAAGTAATTAACCCTTAAAAAAAAGGGATAAAACACACTTTTGATCCTATTTGCTTCATGATTTTTGAACTTCTACCCTTCAATGTTTTATCTCAACACTTTTACCCCTTACGAATGCATTGTTCTTTCACATTTTTCAGTCCAAAGTGACGCGTGACGATGCAGTGACCACCACCATTCTAAGTACACAGAAATGAAGTGACACTCCGGTGCAGTGACGCGGACGATGCAGTGATGCGGACGATGCAGTAACCTAGTTTGCAGAATTCAGGCTAATCGATTTCTCCAACAAGAATAACCTAGTTTGCAGAATTCGGGCACTTGAAATCCTTTTGCAGTACTATCATCTAAAAAAAAGCAGCAAGATTTAAAATGCTGCAACAATTTCAAAGAAATTTCAAAGAAACAAGATTCATTTTCACTAGGCATGGACCCTGCAACAATTTAGAACTACTTAAACACTTAGAAATCAATCGAGAAAAAAAAGCAAAATGACAAATCCTCTCAAAAATATAGATAATCCTCTGGCTTATCAATCCAGAAAAAAGTGCTTTCGAAATCAAAAAATAGCCAATGATTCTCAATTTTCATAAGCAAAATATTGTATGAAATAGCACTATGATGTCAAAGAAGCCAGCGCTGCTAATAATTTTCTAATTTGGGAAAACACATTCCTAATAAATACCGAAATTAGAAGCAATGCCAGTGAAAATCGGAGGAAAAACACAGAAAAAAACTGACTTATGAGATCGTTCATTTTGAAGGACATCATTTTGCTATCTCAAAATCTTCAATGCTCCTCAATTTTCAGTCAAATCTCACCAATAAGTAACCTGCAGGAAAAGGAACAAAATCAGAGAAAAATCAGAGAAAAATCAGGGAATCGAGTCCATGATTTTCATGAATTACTTCACTAAAAAGAATGTGAGTAAACATGCTGAGTATTTCCTTCTTACCAAATCGAGAAGAACAATCTACGGAGAGGCTTCAGGCTTTTTGAAGGAAAGCAACGGTTTGCAATTGGTTTCATGATGTTGAAATCGTTCTCTTGAATTTTCCAACTGACTTTGACTTCATCTGCTTCGAGTGGGTTCTCTCATCTTCTTTGAAAGATTAGGGGTATTTTGGTATATGTAGATATATTATGTCCCTTATAAAGTTCAAATGATTCATTCTTTATGTCCTTATGAAATTAATAAGTATAAAAAAAGCAGACTTTTAAGTAATAAACCCTAGAAATTATCATACAAATCATGTATTGTAATAGATATTATGGGGAAGGGGCCACAAGGACAAAAAAAATTAAAAAAATGGGTTTGGAAGGACAAAAGTAAGATTTTCATGATTATAAAGGACAAAAATCACAATTGTTACTTCACGTGTTAATGTTACTTTGTGTTTCATAATTGTTATTTCATATTTATTCTATTCCACATTTGTTACTTCATAATTGTTACTTTTGTCCTGATTAAATTACAGTTTCCTTCTATCCCGATTTTTTTGGTAATTTTGTCATTCTGGACAAAAATCTATAGATATTATTCACAAAACAAACGTGAATGATCACATCCTTGTTTGTTACGTAGTTGTCTGTGGTTGTAATTTATAAATCGTTTGATGCTTTTATTAAATGCTTAATAACATGCTTTTTGTGAAAATTTGCTCCATCTTGTAGGCTTTCTCCAGATGATTTTGAAGAAATTGTTGATTTCTCAATCTCCTTAACACTAGCCTCTGGACCGGAGAGCATGAACACTTCTTTAGTATTAGATTTGATTTAGCAATTTTTTTTTATAGCGGAACTCATTACTTAGATGATCGAGTATTTAAAAGTGCTATCAAGATATTGTTGATACTTATTCCAATAAAATATATCATTTCTCTATTGTTTGTGTATTGATATTTATGATTTTCAGATATATGTAATTCAATAATGAAAATTAATGTTTTAATGCAAAATTTTTGTATTGCTATAACATATTTAAAATGATGAATTAATAATTACTAATGACGATAATTTATCATCATTCAAATTAACTTTAATGTGTCTCAAAAAAAACTTTAATGACGGTATAATTAATAATGCCACGTAAATATTGGCGGTAAAAGAATTATATTGATGGGAAGATTGATAAAATAATGACGAGTTATATTGTTAGTATTACTATTTTTTATGAGGGGGAATGAAGCAACAATGATGAAAATTATCTTCTTTAATATAGACTTTTATTGAGAGTATAACATCGTCACTAGTTATATATCAACAAACATGACTGTACACTTTACGGTCACTATTTACTTGTAGCTAGGAGGGCAGTAGTGACGGGCCATGACGGGAAATTTCCTGTCATTAAACGTCTTCAATGAGAGGAAATTGACTTTTAATGACCAATTTTCCCATCATTATAAACCAATTTTCTTGTAGTGGAACTCATTCAGAGGAAGAGGTGGAAGAGGTAGAGGAGGAAGAAATGGTGGAAATGGTGGAAGGAACTCAGGAAATTCTAAAGTTCAGTGTCAACTTTGTGGAAAGAATGGGCACACTGTAGCTATCTGTTGGCATAGGTTTGAGACAGACTTTCAACCACCCGAGTTCAACACTGGATCAAGATCAAGCCAAGCCTCGGCTATGTGGCCCTCTAGCTCGATTCTTGATCATGCACTGGTACTTGGGCAAATGGAGCAACCAACCATGTGACCTCTGATTTGGGTAATCTAAATCAAAGTACTGCTTACTGTGGTAGTGATACAATAACTGTAGGGAATGGTGAACATTTACACATTAAGCACACTGGTCACACAGTCTTTCACACACATATTGGTCCTCTTTTTCTGAACACAGTCTTAAATGTACCACAAATCACTAGAAATCTTCTTAGTCTTTCCAAATTGGTGTCTGATAAAGATGTGTTTGCTGAATTTTCTGAAAATTATTGTTTTGTCAAGGACAAGGTAACAAAGAAACCAATGCTCAAGGGACAACTCAAGGATGAGCTTTATCAGATAGTGCCTGCAGACGGTGAGTCGAAGAGACCTCCTTCAATCCAAGTCCTACAATTCTACTGTTTGTCAAGTGTCCTCTAAGTCCAGTAAGATCAAGTCCTTAGATGTTCTTGACCCCAATAAGGACCCCAATGTTTGGCATATGAGGCTAGGCCATCATTCTAGTAGAATTCTGAGTCACATTCTGAATGATTGTAAAATGTAATTAATGGAAAACTTATGTTTTGTGATGCTTGCCAATTTAGCAAATCTCATGCCTTGCCTCATTTGAATTCTGTATCACATGTTTCTTTACTTGATCTGGTCCATACTGATGTCTGGGGTCCTGCCCCAGTTAAATCCATTGAGGGTTATACTTATTACATCCATTTTATAGATGATCACACTCGATTCACATGGATCTTTCCCTTGAAAGCCAAGTCTGAAACCTTCTCTGTGTTTTACACAGTTTAAAGTTCTTGTTGAAAAATAGTTTAACACCACTATAAAATGCATTCAATATGACTGGGGAGGTGAATATAGAACCCTTGAGCCATTTTTAAAACAACATGGTATAGTTTTCAGACACCCCTGTCCACATGATCATGCTCAAAATGGAAGAGCTGAGAGGAAACATAGGCATATTACTGAGTTAGGGCTCACTATGTTGGCACGGGCATCTATGCCTCTCAGTTTCTGGTGGCACAGTTTCCCGGCATCAGTGTCCATTATCAACTGTCTCCCTACTCCTGTGTTAGGTCTCAAGGCTCCCTATGTATGTCTTTTTGCCAAGAAACCTGATTATTCTATCTTCAAAGTGTTTGGCTGTGCAGCATACCCCTATCTGAGACCATTTTAGACCACTAAGTTTCAGTACCACACATCTCAGTGTGTTAACTTAGGTCTAAGTCCTCACCATAAAGGGTATAAGTGTCTTGATAGATCTGGCAGGATCTACATTTCCAACATTGTGAAATTCAATGAGTGTCAATTTCCTTTTCTGGAAGGTTTTACTCAAGGACCTTCCAGACAAATCTTGTGTACTCCTGATCTTCTTCTTAATCCCCTTCCTTTTGGTCTGACTCATTCAGAAGAGCACAACAACAACAGTATGTCTATGACTGAGCCAGAACCAGACTTGAGTTGTCATAATGAGCAAGACACAGGTGTTGAAGACACAAATGATGACACCCTACCACATCAAACCACTGCATCTAGTCACAACATTGAGTCCCTTGAACACTCTGTATCTAGTCATACATCTAGATCACTATCACCATCACCACCATCATCATTATCCTTCAAATCACCATATGTTGCTTCCAGATCACCAACACCACATGTCACCATCAGAACTGAGTCACCACATAGCACAGAAATCACAACAGATGATAACACCATCACTGACACATCCATCCCTATGACCACTGTTGTCCACAATCAGACCACTGTCAGAACTCACCACATGCAAACTAGGTCAAAGAGTGGCATATTTAAACCAAAAACCTACTGTGTCTCATTGAGTAAAGTTCACACCTTTCTACTGAACCAACTTGTGTATCAGATGCTATGGTGAGTGTGATGTTGAAGCAAGCTATGATGGATGAATATAAGTCATTAATTCAAAACAGAACTTGGGATCTGGTCAAGCCTAGACCCAACTAAGGTGTTGTGGGGTGTAAATGGGTGTACAAACTGAAGTTAAAACCAGATGGAAGCATTCTAAAGCATAAGGCAAAACTTGTTGCTAAGGGGTACCTTCAGAGTTATGGGATTGATTTCACAGAAACTTTTAGCCCAGTGGCAAAGCTTGCAACAGTTAGAATCATCTTGGCCATAGCTGTTTCCATGAACTGGGCCATCAACCAAATAGACATCAACAATGCCTTTTTGAATGGGTCATTGACTGAACCTGTTTACATGGATCAACCAGAAGGGTTTGAAGATCCAGAGAAACCAGGATATGTGTGCAAATTAAACAAGGCAATATGTGGATTAAAACAAGCACCAAGGGCTTGGTTTGAAGCTTTAAAGGGACAGCTGCTCAACTAGGGATTCACTCAGTCCTTATGTGATACTTCCTTGTTTATGTTCAAACTTAATGGCCAGATATTATTTGCACTTATATATGTTGATGATATTTTTCTAACAGGGAACTGATAAGAGGATTTTCTAGGTCCGGTCGATCAAGTAAAAACTCGAAACCTTAGCAAAATCTACTTTCTAACCGGCAGTGGACCGGGTCGATTGTAGGATAGTGCTTGAGGAGTCCGAGTCGAACCCACGAGAGATTGGTTTTTGAGTACCACGATCGACTTAGCACTCGATTCGAGTCAAACAGATAGATATGAAGTTATACTATTGCATAAAAGAAAGATTACACTACTCAAAATTCTAAACAATTAAAAGAGGTATGGCGAAACTCGTTTCAATGGATTACTTTACCTCGTAAAGATTGCCCCGGAAGTGTGCCTTACTCTACCTTGCCATCTAACGATAACTCATAGGACAAACCCGTATTGAACCGGACTTGATGACTAGGCGTCAATCTAGTACACGGGTAGGTGTCGACTACCTTTCAAGCCCAAAACTTCTACGGTCCCGAAACCCGTTCCCACGTCGCCGCAACATACATTTATAAGCTACGTGTGTGCAACAATGAACAAGGTTGTCAATCTCATTCAAAGCTATAAAACAATCAAAACAAGTTTCGTGATGTGGATTATCGATTAGAACGTTAAATTACGCGCTACACTACCTCCCGGTTCATCTCTCTAATGGTGTTTCACCCGCATTCACGTGGTTCGACCATACGACAAATCTAGCTACTCATAATCGAATCTAAACAACAAACAAGGTAGAAAAACATAGCAATAACCATAAAAGAACAAGAGAATAAACTTACTTGATTAAGAAATTAAGAGTACCAAATTCGTGCTCCAAAAGATCGAATTTTGACAATCGAAATGTAACAAATCGAAGTTCTAAGTTAGATAATCAAAGAGAGGATCGAAAGACGATTCTAATGATATATAGCACTAATTCTAACTCCTAAGGATGAAGAACATCGCCCAAAAGAGGCCCAAAGTCGCCTAAAACCTCCTCCTCGACTACCTGCTGTTCTGAGGCTCTTTTTATAACCCAGAAAGCCGTCCGTACGGATGGGAAGGTTGTCCGTACGGACAGTTCTTCATTTTTTGAGTTTTTTCGCAACCAGAGAGTTATCCGTGCACGGACGAAAGTGTTGTCCGTACGGACCAGATCTTCGATTTTTACGGGCTGCAGTAAATCCTTCATAACTTCTTCATCCGAGCTCTGATTGGAGTGATTCAAGATGCGTTGGAAAGCTCTTTGAATTGTCTACAACTTTCATGAAGAAACCATGACCAGAAAATGCCTCCATAATGGGTCAAAATGCTGATGAACCGAACACACCACAAGGGTACCAACCATTCATCTCCTTTTTTCTTCCTCTTTCTCCTTCCTTGGCTCATTGTTGCACCTTGACCATGCTTCTCATCATAAATCTTTTCTTTCCGGGTTCTCGAGACACCCATACCCTACAACCTCATGAACAAACAAGACACACAAACGATTCCGGAGGGTAAAAGTGCTCGGAATGAGGTTAATATCAATAAAAAGAGGTAGTAAACCATCAAAGTGACGGAATTACTCCTCATGCTATAAACTCAAGATATTACCCCAAAACGGTCTAGAAACAACAAGAAACATGCTAAAAATATGGTAAACGGGGGTAGAAAATGCACCGAATCACGTAAAGTTGACTCCATCACCACCCCACACTTAGCCTTTGCTCGCCCTCGAGCAAATTAGGCGTTTTAAAACAAACCAAGGGGATTCAACTTCGTGATGTAGGTTCTACTAATCTCACTCTAAAGAGGTAACCACAAAGTAAGAAACACGAACATAAACATACCGATACAACATTATCAAGAAAATGGGGTGTGTGTGGTGCCAAGCTAAAACCAAGTGCTCAAAATGATTGTCGGAGCTTGAATCCCAACCAAAAGTCTACCAACCGTCTCATACCCACTAGCCTCTCCACTAATCAAGGTCACTAAGTTTAGACACAATCGGGTAGGACTTGAAGGGTTATAACGTTAGGCTAGGGTAATTCCGGTTAATCGAAAAGGGTATTTTGGGACTTGGAGAAAAAGAAGTACAAGTGAACCTAATCAACACATGTACCACTTCATTTATATCAAACAAACCACCAAAACTCATTTTTGATCATTTTTAACACTTTGGGAGCCATAGGATACTAACGCACCCGAACTCATTGCCAAACTCGACTATGTTTCAAGCGTCGTGAGGTGAGATCGAATACAATAGCACCTATCTAACCATCCCAACCCTAACATCATCATTAACTTTAAGCTCATTGCCCTTGACTCCAATCCTTTATTTCTATATACATCCAAGTTATTTGTTTGTTTTTCTTTTCTTTTTTTTTTTTTTTTTTTTGAAAGAAGAAGAAATAAGTACATATTTTCTTTTCTTTTTGGGCCAAAACCGAGCAACCAAGACCAAAGGAGCTCCTCCTCTCCTTACAGCTCAAAACCGAGAAACCAACCAACCGACTAGTAACATCATTTCCCCCCCACCCCACACTTGCCTTGGCAAGTGTGATCTAACAAGAGACTAAGTCCACTCGTAGGGTCGAACGAAGGGAATGTGACCATAATTAAGGCTCAAGGGTAGGTTTCTGGTTAAATAACGAAACGGCTATAAAATGAATGGTGGTCGGACCATTCTATCAAGGCTGAGAGGGGCTACGAAGGTCAAATGTTCGGCTCAGGCTTATTTGGCTAAAGTAGGGTTAAGACGAACGCCAAAACCGTCATCCCGTGTCCTACTTAGGTGAACCTTTCTATTTCGTCTCGAGACTAGTGGTATGAGAGGTGGTAGTAATCAAATTGTGCACAAGGTGTAGCTTACGTGAAATTAATAAACTCCATTCTCAAGATAATATTAGACCGCAATGTACATGTTCGGGATCCTTACTAAGGTGATCACCACTCGAATGTGAAAATAACACACACAACATGGTGTTAAAAACCTTGAAATTTTTTAAAATTTACCCCAAAATCAACTCGAGCCCGGTCATAGGCTAAGCATACCACATATATAGCACATTTAACAACAAAAACAAGAAAACGGCTAAGTCTCCCACCCCACACTTAAACGAAACACTGTCCTCAGTGTGTGAGAGATAAAAAGAGTAAAAGACTTAGCTGTTTGATCAAAAACCCGGCAAAAAGGCGCACTCATAGCCCGCGTGACATCTTCTAGTAAGCTCCATCTCGAATATCTCAAAACCATAGAAACAAAAACCAAGGCAAACACATGCACGGAAAATTCCACGTGCCAAAAGATGGTGATAGATACGAGATATATATAACAAATAGAAGCCATGCCACAATCAAGGTATCAAAGCATATCAACCATACTAGACGGGAATTGCACCTTTGGATGTAAAGATAATCCAAAGAAACACAGAGCATCCACGCATAAAACAAGGCCACAGAGGCTCACATAAAAGCATCCCGTCTACGCATAAAAAAGCCATAGTCAAAAGAAAATTCTCACCCCCACAGAAGTATATCCGGACGGATAGTCAAGAACCGTCCAGACGGATGAAATGTATGTCCGGACGGACATATGACTGCCAAAAACAGAGTGAAAACCCGAGATCTATCTCGGCGGATGGACTATATATCCGTGCGGACGGAGTGCAAAATCTGAGGGAAAAGTGCATTTCATGCAAGTAAGGCACCTCGTGATCATCCGGATTCAACAACAATACCAAAAACACAAAAGATGGACCTCAAAACAAGCAAAACACAACAAATGGTGGGTTGCCTCCCCCAAGCGCCTTTGTTTTACGTCATTGGCTCGACAAAATGACTTATACAATGCCAAATTTTTCAAAGTTATACTATTGGCACAAGCGAGGAAAAGGTAGAAGTGCTTTGTTTAATGTCGTTAGCATCGACTTAATGGCACTAAACGGACTCATAACTCAAAAAGACTCAAAACAACAATTCAAATATTTTATTTCAAACAAGTATCACCAAAACCATCAACCAAAATCTGAACTCAAGAACATCAACAATTCAAGGAGAATGAACATAGCAAGCATAGGGGAAAACGAGTTCGCTAGAAACTTACCTCTCATAGCCCTCGATGTTACCTCTTGCCAACTCGGGAATCCTCTTTTGTCAAAATCTCTCACTATCTTCTTCTTAAAATTGCCATTCCATGGTAGTTGTCCCTTTTTAAAAATTCTTTGAGCTCCATCTACCGGTGAGTACACAAAATCGATCGTGAAATACTCATCAACACAAAGTGGAAGAATGTAATAATCCGGGACCGGCGCGCTAATAATCTCCACTTCTCCCGGTAGCTCTACCATAGACGGCTTTTTAGTCTCATATGATTTCACGACACTCTTCATAATAACATCTTCATTCACTTCAATTTGGAGTGAGGGTGAAATGGGCGATCCCAGTTTCTCTTTCATCTCTAATTCTGTCTCATCAAATATTATGCTCAAATCTATCACACACCCCTCCACGTCATTATTTTGCATTGCTTCGGGCGGCGGTGTAATAGATAGAATTTGCACATCTTCCATTTCCAAATCTGGCACTTCCTCTTCATCCCAAATTGAATCCGTGCCATCACCAAAACAGTCTTGCTCATTCCTATAAATGGTGGGTTGCACCACGGACTCTACCAAAACATCATCATTTTTTAGCTCGCTGGTCGGAATTTCACTCGGTAGAACTTGGAAACTGATACTATCAAATACTACAATGGGGGATGGCGGTGATAAGGCCAACTCAACCACTGGATCCTCCATGACGAGCACCTCATTATAGCAACTTGACTCGTCAATATCACTATCTACCCGGACCGTTTCCATGGGGGTCACGTCACCAACCTCAATCCCCTTTTGTGCGCAAGACTTTTCTATTAGATCCGGCATCTGGGCCGTAATGAGAGACACGATATCCTGAGACATCCAACATAACTCAGATCTCATATGAGGCCAATCTTCATTAGCTGGGCACGTCCTATATTCCCCGCTGGAAAACTTGTCTTGAATCTCCCCAGCCCGTTCAAGAGCATCCGTGGCCTCTGCATATAACCCAAACATCCGCTTCAACCAATCGATCAATCGATGTGCCGACACTTCCTCATCCATAGCCATAGAAACCCTTTCCATCAGCTCCTGAATAATACCTACTTCTCGTTCCTCTTCGGCATAGGCGAGGTCAATCTGCTGCAAGTGCGGATTTTGAGAGCTCCAATTCCACGGTCTGTTCGAATCATAATTCTGCTCCTGCCCCCAACATTGACTGTTTTGGTTGCCTCCCCAATTTCCTGGCTGATTCTGGTTCCAATTGCCCCTGCACTGCATCCATTATAGTTCCTCATCATCATATCGATAATCGTCGTCGTCCATTCCACATCCCATGAACGCACCCTGCTCTTGGTCATAAGGTTGATAATACTGATTTTGACCAAGCTCAGGTGCCCAAGATTGATAGGTGGATTTTTCTTCATAAAAGGTGTATTGTTGAGAATATCCACCCATTTATGCTCAAGCTGCAAAATCACAGAAAACAACAAGAAAACAATAAAAACGACCTAAGCCCAAGCTTTCGGTCAACTATTGTGATATCAAAGCATTGCCAATCCCCGGCAACGGCGCCAACTTGATAAGCGGATTTTCTAGGTCCGGTCGATCAAGTAAAAACTCGAAACCTTAGCAAAATCTACTTTCTAACCGGCAGTGGACCGGGTCGATTGTAGGATAGTGCTTGAGGAGTCCGAGGTCGAACCCACAGAGATTGGTTTTGAGTACCACAATCGACTTAGCACTTCGATTCGAGTCAAACAGATAGATATGAAGTTATACTATTGCATAAAAGAAAGATTACACTACTCAAATTCTAAACAATTAAAAGAGGTATGGCGAACTACGTTTCAATGGATTACTTTACCTCGTAAAGATTGCCCCGGAAGTGTGCCTTACTCTACCTTGCCATCTAACGATAACTCATAGGACAAACCCCGTATTGAACCGGACTTGATGACTAGTGGCGTCAATCTAGTACACGGGTAGTGTCGACTACCTTTCAAGCCCAAAACTTCTACGGTCCCGAAACCCCGTTCCCACACGTCGCCGCAACATACATTTATAAGCTACGTGTGTGCAACAATGAACAAGGTTGTCAATCTCATTCAAAGCTATAAAAACAATCAAAACAAGTTTCGTGATGTGGATTATCGATTAGAACGTTAAATTACGCGCTACACTACCTCCCCGGTTCATCTCTCTATGGTGTTTCACCCGCATTCACATGGTTCGACCATACGACAAATCTAGCTACTCATAATCGAATCTAAACAACAAACAAGGTAGAAAAACATAGCAATAACCATAAAAGAACAAGAGAATAAACTTACTTGATTAAGAAATTAAAGTACCAAATTCGTGCTCCAAAAGATCGAATTTTGACAATCGAAATGTAACAAATCGAAGTTCTAAGTTAGATAATCAAAGAGAGGATCGAAAGACGATTCTAATGATATATAGCACTAATTCTAACTCCTAAGGATGAAGAACATCGCCCAAAAGAGGCCCAAAGTCGCCTAAAACCTCCTCCTCGACTACCTGCTGTTCTGAGGCTCTTTTTATAACCCAGAAAGCCGTCCGTACGGATGGGAAGGTTGTCCGTACGGACAGTTCTTCATTTTTTGAGTTTTTTCGCAACCAGAGAGTTATCCGTACGGACAGAAAGTGTTGTCCGTACGGACAGATCTCGCTTTTTTGGGCTGCGATAAATCCTTCATAACTTCTTCATCCGAGCTCTGATTGGAGTGATTCAAGATGCGTTGGAAAGCTCTTTGAATTGTCTACAACTTTCATGAAGAAACCATGACCAGAAAATGCCTCCATAATGGGTCAAAATGCTGATGAACCGAACACACCACAAGGGTACCAACCATTCATCTCCCTTTTCTTCCTCTTTCTCCTTCCTTGGCTCATTGTTGCACCTTGACCATGCTTCTCATCATAAATCTTTGCCTTCCGGGTTCTCGAGACACCCATACCCTACAACCTCATGAACAAACAAGACACACAAGCGATTCCGGAGGGTAAAGTGCTCGGAATGAGGTTAATATCAATAAAAAGGTAGTAAACCATCAAAGTGACGGAATTACTCCTCGTGCTATAAACTCAAGATATTACCCCAAAACGGTCTAGAAACAACAAGAAACATGCTAAAAATATGGTAAACGGGGGTAGAAAATGCACCGGAATCACGTAAAGTTGACTCCCATCAGGAACTCTCATAGTCTGATTCAGAAGTTCATTAAACTTCTTGACTCAAACTTTTCATTGAAGGACTTGGGACCAGTGTCACATTTTCTCAGAATGCAAGTCACTAGGGACTCCAATGGACTACATCTAAATCAATCATACTATGCTGCACAACTGCTCAAGAAACTGGAGTTGGATCATTTGAATCCCTGTCCTACACCAATGGTGCCAGGAACACAACTTCTACCTCAGGAAGGTGAGCCACTGGATAATCTTACTCTTTATAGATGCATTATAGGAGCTTTGCAATATCTTACCTTGACAAGGCCAGATATATCCTTTGTTGTAAACACCTTGAGTCAGTTTATGCAAGATCCCTATACAACACACTGGCAGGCACTGAAAAGATTACTGAGATACATTCAGGGTACTCTTAACATGGGATTGATCTTTAAACCATCAGGTACTCTAGATAAAAAAAGGTTTTTTAGATGCAAACTGGGCTGTATGTCCAATTGACAGAAAGGCAACTGGAGGTTACTATGTGTACCTAGGGGATTCTCTTATATCCTGGAGTTCCAAGAAGCAAACAGTGGTATCAAGGTCTAGCTGTGAATATGAATATAGATCACTAGCCAATCTTGCAGCTGAGGTAAAATGGATCAAACATCTGCTGAATGAAATACAATTCAGGCTGCCAAGCATTCCTATACTATGGTGTGACAACACTGGGCATGTTCCTTAGCACAAAATCATGTTTATCATGCTAGGACAAATCACATAGAAGTTAATGTGCACTTTATCAGAAATATGGTGATGAACAAAGAGCTCATAATCTGCTATGAACCTACAACTGATCAAGTAGCTGACTGTTTCACAAAAGCACTGCCTACTACATCATTTGGATCCTTCAGACACAAACTTAATGTGACACACCCACACATACGTTTGAGAGGGTCTGAAAAGAATAAAGTTTAGTAATGCCATGCGTAGGATGTAGATTGGTTGTTCTAGATTGTATGGATAATATCTAGCATGGAGATGTGTGAGTTGTTGTAACAACCAAGGTGATATAAGGGTGTATTGCTAAAATGTTTTGATTAATGAGAATCATTATCTTTCAGTCATCTTTCTAAACTATAGGAGAATGGTAACGTTGTGGGGCTGCGACTGCGCAATCCCATGCATATATACCTGAAAAATTAGGTGTACCGAGGGACAACGGGTGTAAGTGAATCGGGCTACTCTACTCGACTTGAATCAGGTTACTCAATTCGCCTTTTTTTTTTCCTGAGGGCTGCTCATATATTAAATCATGCCAAACTCCCCCTTCATAATATATTAATCGAAGAACTTGCGAGTAATCGAGATTTATTATTTTCACATATATCAAATTTATTACAGAGTAACATTTTATGCTAATAATTAATTATGAGTTGAGTCGAGTTGTTTCATGTATTAAACAAGTTGAGTTTGATCTCGATATATTGAATAAATTAAAAGAAATATAGATTAAAAAAAGTACTCAAACTTACTAGCCGAGTCGAGTTATATCGAATATTGAACGAGTCGAGTTAGCTTTTTTAGTCTAGTCCTAGAAAGTATTGACTCACTCAACTTGATAAATTACTCCGCATCACATCCGTGTAGTAACAGACACGTGCGATGTATGTACAACATCTTTATATGCTCTTTGTCATGGTGCACACATGAATTCATAAGGGGGTGGTTTTGGTTGTTACTTTTCATATAAATATACATATCTCCACACACCAAAAAAAAAATTCCAATATAAAAGAATTTCATTCGTCGTACATCTAAGTGCTAATGCTTTAAATACATAATAATTAATAAGAAAGTTGAAGTTCGTTTTTGTGGGGTTTAAATTTTATGATTAGATTTAGATGATTTAATTAAGGTATAAATAAATAATAATGTATACATGTTTTGAACATGCACATGTTTTGAACATGCACATGTTTTGTGGTTTTTAATTTTTATAATTAGATTTATATAGTATACGGTAAGGAAAAACAATAAGATTTAATTTATACTATACTAGTACTAAAGTATAAGGTCATTAATGGTAGATTTGTGGCTCTTTTGGGGTGTGTGGATAATATTATCCCAGCTAGTTGCTCAATAAAGGACATCCATACGGTTAAAGATTACCTTCACAAACAATTTCAAATCAATGATATTAGGGAACTGAAATATTTCTTAGGTTTCGAAGTTGCTAGGAGTCACATAAGTGTATTCATTTTAATTCTCAGAGGAAATATACTCTCAATCTATTAGAAAAGTTTGATCTTCTAGTAGCCAAACCAGTATCTACGACTACACCTATGGAGAGAAAATCATCTTTGAAACTTGGTGATTCCACGTGTTAGCTGACAGCAGGGGCGGATCCACGTGCCCCGGAGGGGTCACGTGACCCCACTGGATTTTTTTTTTAGTATTAAAACTATGTAGTTTTGTTGTTAAAAAGTGTTATTTTGCCAATAAAAATTGATGTTTTAGATTCCGGTGACCCCACTGATTTTTTTTGGGATAAAAGATGTAGTTTTAGACTTCGGTGACACCACTCGAATAAATTCCTGGATCCGCCACTGGCTGACAGTATTCTATACATGAAATTTGTCGGAATACTGATCTACCTTACTTTCCGCAGGCTTGACATTGTGTTTGATGTTCAACAACTTATCCATTTCCTAGAAGCACCCACTACATTGCATCTTGTTAGAAATTAGATCTGTCAGATTTGTTTCTTTCACATATGATCCTTTTCAAGTATGACCTGCTACACATACTTCTCTACTCACGCTGCCCTTCACGTCTGGGTTGATCACGTCTGGTCCCACTACATTGCATTTTTTCAGTGTTACTATATTTTTTGTTGGTGTAACTACATTATTTTATTGGTTGTTATTACATATTTTTCTAGTGTTACTACAATTTTTTTTAAATACATTTAATTCATTGGTTGTTACAACATTTTTTATGTGTTACTACTTTTTTTGTTGTTGTTGTAACTGCATCTTCTTTATCATTATCTGTGTTACTAAATTTTTTTAATGCAAATGTTTCTTTATTGAATATTGTATAACCGTTTTGGAATATTCATTCCCCCATAAATCAGTCCACATTGATAGCCGAAATTTTATGCTTTTTATTAATGTACGTTTTCTCATCTACTAAGGATATTTTTGTCCATTAATTATGAAATTGTCCCTTTTAATTACAATAAAAAAAATTGTCCGTGCATCCTAATTATTTAAATTCCTTGTCCTTCTAGCCCCTTCCCCCTAAAAAAAAACCATAAAAAACTATACAAACGTAAGAAAACTATAAAAGAATAAAAAAAAACTATAGAACTACGTTCGCTTTGATTTTCTAATATGGGTCATGCCTCCGACTCGATAACATATAAAAGACACGTAGGCAACCGAATTTTCGGTACAAGCGTTCAAAAAATAACATAATTTATATATAAAAAAAATAACACAATATATCTCACGTTAATTTTTAATATAACAACATTTATAATCAACTTATACAGAAAACCAAATTAAAAAAAAAACTATAAGAAACTATAAAATACTATGAAAAAACTATATAAAAAAAACCCAATAAAAATCCATAAAAAACTGTATGAAAACCTATAAAAAAAACTATAAAAGACTAAAAAATAACTATAGAACTACGTTGGTTTTGATTTTTATATGTCATGCTCTCTCATAAGCGCGATTTACATAAAAAATATATCGTGACGAAATCGGATTTCGAGTACAAAGCGTTAATAACATAATTTACATATAAAAAAATAACACAATATATCTCACGTGATTTTTAATATAACAACATTTATAATCAACTTATACTTAAAACCGAATAAAAAAACTATAAAATACTATGAAAAACTATAAAAACTATAACACTAAAAAATACCCATAAAAAAACTATACAAAAACTATAAAAACTTATAAAAAAAAAATCTATAAAAGACTAAAAAAAAAAAAATATAGAACTACATGTCATTTGATATTTTATATGTTATAAAAAGTACGTAAAGAATCGAATTTCCTGGTACAAGGCGTTAATAACATAATTTACATATAAAAAAATAACATAATATATCTCACGTAATTTTTAATATAACAACATTTATAATCAACTTATACTTAAGATCTTTGGTCTGATTTGGTGGTCATTTGTTGCGTCAGGTCATACTCTTCTCGTTCCTTTTCTTTTCACTTTTGGTAGATTTGCAGATGTTTTCTCCTTTATACCTATAGTCAGGGGCATTTTGAGTTTTATGATTTGTTTCATGTTTGTTTGTAACTCTTTGTATCTCTCCTGAACATTTCCAGCTTCTCGTTGGTTTTGTTTTGATCTTAATATATATTTCTATTTTGGCTGTTCAAAAAAAAAAACTTATACTTAAACCCGAATAAAAAAAACTATAAGTAACTATAAAATACTATGAAAAACTATACAAATAAAACTATAAAAGAGCATAAAAATAAACTATACAAACCTAAAAAAACTATAAAAACCTATAAAAAAAACTATAAAAGACCAAAAAAGCTATAGAACTACGTTCGCTTTGATTTTTTTATATGCGTCGTGCCTTCGATACGATTACATATAAAATAATACGTATGCAACCGATCTCTCCACATCAACCGATCTCTCCACATCATCTTCTTCTCCTCAATATGTTTTGTGTTCTTGGTGTACTTAGCTTCAACACACCAATTTCCACACTTATGAATTTTTTTAAAGAGTAAACATCATTATGACAATTAAAGTGTATAAAAACAGTTCTAAAAAAAGGTAAATTATTTCTTCCCAAACAAAATAACTATAACAAATGGTCACAACACATTTTATATAATTGATGATTATGGTTGGACTCAGGGGGCTACACATACTAACAATGGGACACCGAACCCATAAAAAAATATTACAGTGGAAACTCTTTTAGGTACACATTTTATATGTGTACAGACCCCACTATTTTTATATATTGATCCTATTGACCCGTATTGAACAAACTTAGTAATTTTAAAATATGACAAATTTACAACCCGTATCATTAAATTCCTGAAACCGCCTCTGGTTGGACTAATATCAATCAAGACATGTACCATAATCAATAGTGAAAAAAATGTATTATGATAATTTGTTCTAACTTTTTAATGTGGAATTATCACTACTTAAAAAACATTTTAATAACTGAAAAATGGGTAATACTAAAGACATAACCACTTAGCCATAACGGTTGAAACAACCTGTTTACACAACATTAAATATGATTTACACAACTTGTTAATTAATAAAGATCTCTGTTTCAAAAAAAAAAAAAAAGATTTAAGCCCCACTGATCATGTTGTTGACTTATCATAATCAAGAGTGCAAAAATAGGTTGTCATGCACTCGTTGTAGTTAAGTGGTTGTGCCCGTAGCATTACATATGAGAGAAATATTACTTATACAATAGTCGTGCCATAATGAATAACAATACACTTCTATCCACCGATAATCATGTAGGGCCTATTGATCATTATGTAAGTTCACCATAATAAAAGGTTCAAAAGTGTGTTGTGTCTATCGTTATGGCAGGCGGTAACATCCCCCTCTTATCTCTCCAAAAGCGACAGTAGCGACGCTTCGCCGCCCGTGATGATTATTGAAGAGAGGTTTTCTAACACAATTTGCAATTGGAAACCTGAAAAAAAAAAAAACAAAGCACACTACTTGATAGAGAAAATATAAAAGATATTGTATTGCATTGATTCAACTGAATGGAGAGTACAAATATATAGGTTTCGGTGACTTAGTTAATAAGTCACTAGCTACAATAATAATATTTAAGGTAAATACTATAATAAGGTAAACAATAGTAGTAAAGGTAAATACTATAATAATAATAATAATATTATTATCATAACACGCCCCTTGCATGATCTCACCAGTAATGCAATAAACATGAAGATTGACTCGTTGATATCGGCAACATACTTCTCCGAATCAAACGGCAACAACTACGTCACAACACGATACTGTTTTGCGGGAACCTACAAGGGATGACTCAAAAAAACCTTGAAAGAGGTAGAGAAAAGGAGGTAACAGTCAGATGAATAGATCCTAAGAAAAAGCCGGAGGGATATACCCTAAAAAATAATACGATAGCTGGATAACTCAACCTGGAGCAGTCATTAAAAAAAAGGAATACTTGGAGGGGAATTCCCTAAACAAAAATTTTAAAATAAAAAATAAAATGAAAAAAAGGGAAAAAAAAAACGGATAAAAAAGAAAAGTTTGGATGTGTGGTCATTCGTGCGACCAACACATGGGTGAGACAAAACGATATAAAAGAAGTGGAGTGTCATAACCTAAAAAAATAAACGTATGTAAGAAAAAAAATGGAGAGTTGTACCCTAACAAAATAAACGTAAGAAAATGTATAGAGAGATGTACCCTAACGAAAGGCATGAAGGATGTACTTGACAAAATACACGAAAGAAAAGGAAGGGAGGATTGTACCATAATTAAGAAAAAACATTGGAAGGAAGGATTGTACCCTTAACAAAATAAACGGAAAAAACGGATTTTTTTTTTTGTTTTGTTTTGAGAAAGGTAATAGAACTCAAAAAAAAAAAAAAAAAAAAAAAAAAAAAAACACGTGAACCCTTTTGTCTACTTGGCGGCGGGAGTTACAGGTCGTCGTCGTCGTCTTTTTTTATTTTTTATTTTTTTTAATGCAACAAAAATAGAAAAGTCTTGAAAAATAAAGAGATCGGGTGACTAATTGCGGGAACGAGATCAAAAGGCTATGCTTCGTCGAAGGAAGAAACAGGTGAAGAGTACCTTTATAAATTAATAGAAGTTGTTGCTGAACATAAATTTTGGGGAAGAGGATTACCGGAAAAAAAAATCGAGAGGAGGATTGCAGGAATGCAGGCGATGGGCGGCAGAAGGATTGTTGTACGTAGGGGTGATGGTGCGAAACGTACAAATTAGGAATTTGAGCGCGGTGGTGGTGATGAGGCCGTGAGAAGAAAGAGACGGGTGAAGGGTGAGGTGGGATTCACGGAGGCGGACGGTGGTGGTGGCAGGGTTTTGCCGGTAAAGGTTTTCAGGCAAATAAGAAATAAAAAGCTTGGAGAAGAAGAAGGCTGGAATAAGGGATCGAGGGTGAGGTTTCGTGAGATTCGAATGAACCCTATCCAAGTTTTTTTTTTTACGATTCACTGGGATCCGAGGCGTTAGTCACGAGAAACCTCCGATATCACGATTGAGAAAATATAAAAGAGATTGTATTGTATTGATTCAACTGAATAGAGTATAAATATATATATGGTTCGGTGGTGACTTAGTCGATAAGTCATTACTGATAATAATATTTGAGATAAATACTAAATATAATGATGAGATAGTACCCACCACATCACGTGTAACGTACTTCATATCCCACCCTAATAAATACAACATAGGAAAATTTCAATGATCGTGACTTCCAATTATGTTTGTTTATACACGCAGTAGTCGTCATCCGTCATTTCCATCTAATCTGAGTCACTGAAGCGAAATTACCTCAAACATACTAGATCAACTTCTTTGCCAAATTCCATTGTGTTTGTTTTCACCATGGAATTCATTTTCACCTTCGCCTTCTGGTTTGTCTTCTTTGTCTTCTAAACCGCGGGTTCGTGGGGATCACAATTCGGATCAATAATCGTATCTCCAAGCAAATGAACGGAAGCACCATTTCTCGGAGGATTTCCGCAAGAAGTACACCAGTAAATGTTACATGACTTACATGTACACGTTTCACAACACTTTACCTGTAACATATGCCTCATGATTTTCCTTGACTTTACGACGTCATCCGCTTTTGAACCCTCTCCAACATTCGACCATGATAATACAAGCAAGAAAACTGCTACACACAAGAACGTTATAACCTTCACTTTCACCATGACTATATTTTTTTTGGCAGAGATTGAATATATGAAAATTGATGGGATGATTGATTTGTGAAGCCTTTCTGTAAAATATGTGATGTATATATAGTATTAGAAGCCGAACAAATTAAAACAGTAGACAAATTCCAGTTGGCAAAAAATGCATTTGACGGAGTAATAAAGATCAATTTTGGTGCACACGGTGTATCGTTTTAGTTGTGAGCTAAACTATAATTCTTTAATCTGGTATGGAAACCAGTGTTCGAACCCTGTTAGAAACAAAAAATAAAATAAAAAAAAAAAAAATCAATTTTGGTAAAAACCAAAAAGGAAACCAAAAGTAAAACAATGTTATCATCATTTAAGATATGATCTAAATAATACGCCAATCAAGGTACGTATGCAAGAAGAGTTTTATGGCAATTGAAGTTGATTTAAAGAATGCAAAATAAACAAATCACTATATGCAAGAAGTGTTTTATGGCAATTGAAGTTGATTTAAAGAATGCAAAATAAACAAATCACTATATGCAAGAAGTGTTTTATGGCAATTGAAGTTGATTTAAAGAATGCAAAATAAACAAATCACTATATGCAAGAAGTGTTTTATGGCAATTGAAGTTGATTTAAAGAATGCAAAATAAACACGTACATCACTAACTATACCTCAAATCTACTTCCTTATCTCTACCGGAGAACGGTAGCCGGCGTGGGGCTGCGTAATCCACCGCATATATACCTGACATATTAGGAGTACAGAGACACAACGAGTGTAAGTGAATCGGGCTACCCTACTCGACTTGAATTGGGTTACTAAATTCCATTTGCGGACCCTGGAAAAAATTCAATGGGGGCACAAACTACACTACGAAGCCGAGAAATTATAAAAGTAATAAGCGTATCTTTATACGAACATCCCGTGACCCTTATTAATGTGTGTTAGTCTAATAGACTGATTCTATAAGTTTATGATTAGAATGATTAATTAATTAACATGTAATAAAAGTTTTATCTATACCCTATGACAAATAACGAGATAAGAAAATGCTATCAAACTATATTAATTAACAAGAAAAGAGGAAAATATAAATTACAAACTAAAAAAAGAAAAAAAGAGGAAGGAGAAATAAAAGAAAATGCTAGAAAGGGAAAACAAAAAAAAAAAGAAAAGAAAAAGGCTAACAAAAAAAGATAAAGGCTAAAAAGGGAGAAACAAAAAAAATGCATTTGCCAGGGATTGAACCCATGACGTTATGGACAATGGTAAAACCTTTAACAATTGAGCTTAAAGGCATTATTGTTATAATATGTACGAAATAACAATTATAACAATAGTGCCTTTATAGAAGGATATGCTTATAATTCACATAGAAATTATACATAACGTTATGGGTTCAATCCATGGCAAATGCATTTTTTTTAAATATTATTATGTGAATTGTTATTATAACAATTCACAATAGTGCCTTCTAATTTTATAACAATAGTGCCTTCTAATTTATAACAAGTGCCTTCTAAATTATAACAATAGTGCCTTCTAATTTTTGAAGGATATACTTATAAGGGGGAAGGGGCTACAAGGAAAAAAAAAACATAAATGGAGTCATATAGGGCGTTCTTTTTTTCCAGATGTTATAAAGGACAAAAACAAAATATTTGGACAAAAATACCCCTTGTTACTTTTTACACTTCTACAAATAATAATAATCAAGAAACAAGTAGTAATGTAAATAGTAAATGTCGTAACATCCAATGAAAAGGTAGTAACGGTCTAAAAACAAGTAGTAATGACCATTATTTGTTAAAAATAAGTAGTAATACCAGTAAAATGTCGTAACATACAATGAAAAAGTAATGTGATCTAAAACAAGTAATAATGATCTTAAAACAAGTAATAACAAACCCGTAAAAATAATAATGATCTTAAAACAAGTAATAACAGCCCGTAAAAAATAGTAACGGTCAATAAACAAGTCGTAACAGTCCCGTAAAAATGTCGTAATATCCTAAAAACAATAAGTAACAGACTAAAAACAAATAGTAACAACCCCATAAAATATAGTAACGGGCAATAAACAAATAAGAAACAAATTTTATAAAATATATAAAATACATCAAAAATGTAGTAACGTTACAAAATTAAAAGTAACAATCCTAAACCCTAAATTTAAAAAAAAAAATAATAAAAAAGGTCGCGCCAGACACCTCTTGGCCGGAAATTATACATTTAGCATTGGCCAAAGTAGCGCCTTCTTGGCGGAGAGTGGACTCGATTGGGCGATGGGCGGAGCGATGAAGCAACCGCCCGGATTTGATTGGATTTTTGATCGGATTTTGGCGATTGAAGGACGGATCACATCATTCTGATTGAAGGAATGATCAAATCGTTGGAGAACATAGTTGCCGCGGTGGTGTTACCTCGAATGGAGTGGCGTTGATGTTTGACGGCCATCGCTAATCGGAACACCGTCGGAGGTGGGGTCATCATCTGTGGTGTTGTTCCTTCATGAATTTTTGCTTTATAAATCGTTCCTTCATGGTTGAACACCCACAGTTTGCGACTCCGCCGAAATTGCGGCTCAGGCCCCATCGTTGTCCTTCCGCAGAAAAATGCGGCCGCCGCCGCTCACTTATTGGCCGCCGCCACCCTATCCATTGTGCGTGGTAGGGGTCGAGGTTTTGCCAAGAGAGATGTATTTTTCAGCCATGGATGGCGGTGATTTCTTGGATGGGAGGGGTGGGGGGAGGAGAATTTCTGAAGGCTTGCCATTGATGCTCACAGTATGTGCGTTGGTGTTGCTGTGAATGGACGGGAGAAGAAAGAAAAAAAAGGTTGAATGATTTAGTGTATTTATCACAAATATATTTTAAAATTAATAATAAAGGGTATTTTGGTAAGGTTACACATGTTTTGTCCTTATTAATATTTAGTTTCCTTGGATCCTGATAATCAAATTAATCCGTCATTTTCGACAAAAACCTATACTTATAATTCACATAGAAATTATAGTGGGGTCGATGGCCCCTCAACTCCCCATTGTGGAGTCCGCCTTCACTCAATTAGAAACTTATATTCGAGAAATTTGCTCATGCGAATAATAAATCATACTGAAACTCGAGCTTCAAAATATATTAATCGAATAACTTATGAGTAATCGAGATTTATTATTTATATATATCAAATTTATTAGTGAATAATATTTTACGCTAATCATTAATTATGAGCTGAGTCGAGTTGTTTCAAATATTTGAACAAGTCGAGTTTGATCTCGATATATTGAATAAATTAAAAGATAAATATGTAAAAAATACTCAAACTTACTAGCCGAGTCGATTTATATCGATTATTAAACGAGTCAAGTTTGATCTTGATATGTATATATATATATATATATATATATATATATATATATATATATATATATATATACTAGTTGGAAAACTCATGCGATACATGGATGGATGTTAATTCAAAAATTAGAAGGATGAGAAAATGAGTTAGTTGGTAATAAAAAATGTGATGTACAAAATTACATTATAATGTGAATTACTACGCGTAATATCAGTGTTTAGCATGATTTTTGTTGTCGTGGGTTACTGAAAATCGTATTCAAGCAATACACATTTAAGTAGTGTTGATATGTAATGTTTAAGTTGCCAAATACTGAAGATACATGATTCATATTTGTGTATGTAAAATTTGTATATATTGTAGTAATTTAAGAGGTATGTAAGTGAAACAAAAATTACAAAAAAAAAAATGGTACGAATGAAATATTTACAATGAAATATAAAAGTGTAGACATCTGTCAAATTAATGAGAATGAAAAATAGCGTAGGTTCATGGATAGGGAACGTGAAATTGCATAGCAACTGATTGCGGTCTGATCAGGTTATAAATTTATTTTACTTGACCACCAAATACTAGCAATAGCACTAGGTACATCATAGCATAAATGATGGTGAATCAAGGTCGATCCTCGAGGGAATCAAAATGTGGACCCTAGGTTTAAATAATTAAGTCACCTAATTCCTTATTGAACAACGGTCTAAGACCAACATAGAAGACAAAATAAAATAAACAGACTCAAACCTAAAAGATACACACGTAATTAACCTTCCAATTATCAACGTTATCGTTTGGACCAAGACAACTTATATAAGATAACCTAACTCATTTCTTTGTCAATAATCTGGCCGTATTCATATTTAATTGGCTACGGAGTCATCCCCTTAACTTGACTTAGCACCGGTTAGGTTCTTGAGATCACCGTGTGGTATTGTTACGTGACTTCACCTTTTGGGTATCCATCTCATATAACTCACACGCTCAATATTCTAAGGATGCCGATATTAACCGTACACCTCGCTTAGGCAACATTCCTATGGTTAGCGTATTTCCTAAACGATCGCTCAAGCCCTCGTCCCTATTAACAATTACTTGGTAAGTCTCTTATTAATCTACGATTCACGTATGACTAGGTGTCGACAATTCCCTAATACAAAACTAATCTAGATCTTCTTTGAAAGTCTGAAAGATCGTTCGTGAGCCGAACTAGGCGTCTTATATTGGTATTTCCTAATAATACGCTAATGAAAAAGCGACGAGCGACGTGGCCGTAGCCATACCCTCTTGAGAAAGTAAATTCAACTAGATTAGACCCACCATAAAGACGTGGCGAGATTAAAATCGATGAAACTAGGGCTCGGTCGGCCGAGTGCGAGGCTCGGTCGACCGAACGGCTCTGTTCGGTCACCTGGACGAACTCGACCCTAATTACATCCTAGAACCAACCTCTCGGCGTTTCCTCATACGAGCAGTTGAGCGACAATTAATTGCACATCACTTATATAAACTATCATAGATACACAGTAATTAAATCACATAGAGTCATGAATAAATCTAGATTATGACGTAGGTCATGGGACCCTTATAGACGAGGTGTCACCACCTCCTAACGTCATAGCCGAGATTCACATCATCTAGCTATGTTTAATTAATTCAAACGATAAGAACATAATTGGAAGAATTAATTACTTGAAAATAAAACATGAAGATTAAGGGCTTACATTGTTGCAGCCCTAACTTGCTGAAAAACTCTCAATGTGTAGTTCTCTTTTATCAATGATTAAAATCAATATATCCCCCCAATAATACTAATGACAATGTGCTTATATAGAGCTCAAAACCGACTTAGAAACCGACTAAGGATCGGATTCCCTAAACCCTAACCGACTTAATTAATCACTGGATCAGTGTCTTTGGGCTCTAAGCCTACTCGGTCGACCGAATGGTTTGGGCTCGGTCGACCGAGCCTTCACTTCTCTTGGGCTTTGTCTTCTATCTTCTGTTGGGCTCTGCATTGTCCTGGATCTTTAATTCCTTCTCCGTAGTCCGTCCATAATGCTCACATTGCATTTGTCATATAAAAACATGGTTTGTAATACCAAATAATGCAATAAATAATCGAAATGCGAGAATAACGAATCGTAACTCGGGGTATACGCAAATTAGGCATATTACGACTTATTATCTCTACATTAATGCTCTTTCAACCTAGAATTTGGGATAAAGATCATAGAATAACGGGTACAATTTGACCGTCATCAACTACCCCCACTTAGCCTTTGATCGTCCCGAGCAAAGTATCAATAAGTTATTCCCATATAATCATTTTCCAATGGTCAAATTATACTAACACAAGAAGCTCGAATCAACTCATGTTGTTTATGCTCATAAGATATCCATTATTCATTACTCACTATGAATCGAGGTGATGTGTGCATGTGCATTAGTTGTATATGAATGTAGCAAGATTAGAGTTTATGCTAACTTCGAAATCTCAACCTACCAACATCGAGATTCATACTCCTTATGCCTCGCAATGGTTAAAGCACTAGAACAATAAGCAAAGCGTATCTACAGGGTTTTTGGACTTGGAGACCGAGTACTACTCAAAGCCTCTTAAAGAGTTGAATATTCTTTTCATGTCTTCATATTTTTCAAATACTATCAATCTCAAGGAAGAAAACCTTTTAGAGTATCCCCCCTATCTTAGATCATGCATAGCATTGAATATTACCACAAGCGCGGGGCTACTTTGGTAATGTTACTACAAGCCCAGTGTTTAACATTTTGCTAAAACACAGGTACGTCTCAAGCTTATTATTCCGCTTCTATTGGCAAGAATATCAGAATACATCAGCAGATAGATATTGACACTAAGTTTACATAACCAATCATCTACGCAATGTACACATAAAATTCTACATTTTTATTATAAGCGCAATATTCATCGATTCATTTATTGAGTAATTGAATAATAAATAACTACTCGCAACATATAACATGAATATCATTAAGTTTACTAGAATTGTATCGCAAAAAAGTATAAAGTGATCATGTACTCATGAACCATGGTTCTTTCCTTATTAAATACAATATTCGGGACCTCACAAAAGTAAATGGGATTCTATGTTCAAAAGTTTAAATTTTACTCATTTATTATATTATTTGATATAAAGAAGCTTATTCGAGCAAGCTAAGTGATCTAAGTGACTCGTTACTTCCACTTAAACCATGCATTGTCCTCAATGTATAACAATAAAGAGCAAAAATAGGAACTTAGCTGGATAAGCGAAACGGAACAAGTCGTGGGAACTCCGAAGAATTGGGACAGACAAATCTGATTACCAAGCTGCGATAAAATGCAACCTCTGCAACAAACATCTTTAACACAAAACTTTAAACGCGTTACGAGGTTAGTCGAGAAAAAATATAATCATGTCAAATGGCCCGTAAAAGGTATAATAATTTCCTTAAACATATTTAAGCCCATCTTGAATAATTATAGTGAAAATAATGCACAAAGATCCAACACACTAAATAAGACAAATTTTATTCATTAGGAAATGAAAACGAACTCCATACAACACACTTAACTTATTGGTACAACGAAATCAAACACATTGATAAAGAGAAAATTAAAAGATCACCTGCACCACGGATGCTTAGTCCGAAGGTATATCGTTCGAGATCAGTGAAAGCTAATGGAAGAACATTAGGATCCGCTTCAGGAAAATCTTGGAATTGTGCATCGTCATCCCCTGGACCGTCATCATCAGGGTGCACAAAAGGTGGTGCCACGAATCCAAAGAAAGGATAGGCATGGGCCTAACATAAGAGTCACCGCTAGCACCGGGCACTCACCGCCTCACAAAATGAAGTGATCAATGAACCATAGGGCGGCATGTGTCTAGGCTTGCGGGCATCGGCGATCATCTCGAACGCATATAAGTGCCCCAATATTAACCGGCCATCCTCTGCGCTCAACTAAGACATACATCGGCGTAGCATGTGCATAATATCTTTGTAGACACATGCTTAGCCGAATAATGTTAGAACGGATAAGCTGTGTAAGCACTTGTCTTCCCATCGCCTAAAATATGGCTCCTCAAAAGTGCGAGCGACTTCTCCTATTGTCCATGCTATCCCGAGATGGGCACCAACCTCCTCCAACCACGCATCAGACTCATCAAACGTGACAGTGTACTCTGGCTCTTCCTCCGGGGTATCGAGACCATAATAATTATTAATCGTCCCCGGAGTAATAACAATGGACTTGCCACGAACTTGGACTAAATTCGTGTGTGGGTGAACGCGTAAATAAGAATAAAATTCTCTTACCCAGTCGACATTGACTTGGCCAGGTGGCGCAACAACCTCTTGCCACTGATAGTAGTCCACGAGATCGAACAGCTCTTGACCGCAGTTGGTCAAATCTAATCCTCGAGCCCGGTGTACCGGCGAGTTGTTGAAGAAATTCCGATAAACCGAAAACACTTCTTGGCTAGCGAATTGCGGTACCCCGTTGATCAAAGGAATGGCATCGTCGACTGCTACAAAATGGGCGGAGGATCTGCGTCTTGGTGGCATAAGCGCAGAGCCCCAGAGCGAGGCACGCCGACGAGAATGATCACGGCGTTTGAATTGAAGCTCTCGGTCGACCGAGAGAAGGGCCTCGGTTGACCGGCGGATAAGTTCGGTCGACCGAATCGATGAAGCTTTCTTCTTGAGGTTCGAGTCTTCCTGTGACGACTGGGTTGGATAATCCTTGAGACACGAACAGGCACAATTTGTGATATTTGAGGGGATCATTTAGATTACTATCCCCAATTCTTGGATGGAAGTGATGAGAAAAATAAGAAATGGAAATTTATGGAGAGAAAGGAAAAAAAGAAAATTTGGGATTTGGAGAAGATGAAGATGTTTTGGTGTGAGAATGAGGAAGAGAAAAAGAAAGAGGTTTAAATAGAAAGATGTGGAAAGTGAAAGGTTTGAAATGGTGAAAGGTGATTGGTGGAGATAGAAAGGCAAGGATTGAGGAGTGGAATGGTTTTGTTGGAGGAATAAATTAATGGAGAAAATGAAAAGGTGTATTGGGGAATGAAAAATTGGGATGTGTAAAAATAAATGATAGTTGACCTCCTCAATTTGATACACACGAATTTTTGCAAAGTAGAACACATAAGTCTATCAAAATTATTATGTCACAAATTGAAAAATCCTTAACAAGAAAATTGAATAATCCAACCACAACCCATTAACATATAAATCTTCACTTTTTTCCAATAATACAAATTTCAAACTCAGCATCTTTTCATCAATTTCTCATCATCAATACACTTTATAATGATTTCGCTGCCTACACTACTTCACGTTAAAATGATTCGAGTAAAAAAAAACTTTTTGCACATCCGTAACCCAATGGTCATTGGAACACGGCAAAAATAAAAAAAAAACTCTCGTCATTCTACGTTACTTTTATTCCTAACGAAAAAATTAATTAAAAATAAAAAGAAAATTAAAAAATGAACTAAAATGAAATGAAACAAGAATAATTCTAAATTTAAGAGTCTATAGCTCGACTTCCAAAATCATCACTCCTAAACACTTTGCCTTGACTCGCCAGGCTTTCACCCGGCCGACTTTCACCGAAAGTTTGGCGTCTTTTTCTGAGTGCCCTTCCTTTGGATTTCGGTCAATGAAAAGACGGTCGAATTGACCATCCAGGCAAGCGCCTACTTTTGGATTTGTCTCTCGATTTCGATGAGCTTTTTGTTACGAACTCTCTAGTTCGTTTCTTTGCTCTGGTCCTCCTATCCTTAGGTAGGTCTACGACCGATATTGGTAAGAAATTTGGCGCAGTGAAATCGACCTATCCCGACTTAGAATAGTAAGGACTTCCTTCTCATCTTTATCCTCGACATTATCATCGACATCCTTCCCTAACCCTTGAATGGCATCAAGCTTCTCCGAACCAACTACTTCTAACACATTCACACTTACCGTGCAGAAAATTTGGATTTGTTATCCCATAACACTCGTAACCCTTGGCGTCAAACAATACTATCTCATGTCCGGTCATCCGTATGAAGGCTCTAGCGGTGTTGATAAACGACCTACCCAAAATGATTGGGCATTCGTGATGTTCCTCGATTTCCATTACCATTATGTCTATCTTAAACCGTAATTGCCCCACACCAATAATCATGTTGTTCGAGTCTCCAGTCATGATTGTCCTAGTTCCATCCGCTAATCTAACTTGGAGCGGGGTGTTAGTGGGTGTTAAAATGAAATTCCTATCACAAAGGCTTTTAGGAAAGATATTAAGGCTTGAACCGAATCAATCAAGGCTAAACCTAGATGGGTTTGTTCTAGGGTTACTCAAACCATAAAAGCTCCTGGTCTGCTTAACTTTTGCATCGGTCGAGACTCGTCTTTAATCAATATTTCATCTCTGTAAACAGATGACAACAGGGGTTCTTCATAGTCATGCTACCTTCCGACTCAGATTCTATCTCGGACATGTAATCATCATAATCTAAAGCTGAATCAGAATCCGAAGAGATTTCCTCTGGATTTAAAATAGACATACCTCTTTGCCAATAGGCTTCTTTAGCCTCTCTTGATTTCCTTGCCTCTCGGATTTTCGCTTTCATCTTTTCTATCCTTTCCATGAGCTTTGGTGTTAACGGCTTTTTAGGTGTAGTTTTGGTTCGTAAAACCTTAACTTCTTCTTTGGCTTCAAGAAAACTGGTTGATGACATTTTGCTTGATCTTAGGCGCTTTAAGTGAGTGATTTACTTGAATTATCTGCAATATTTGAAAAACAATAAACAATTAGTAAATTGACAAACAAGATGATTGCTCATCATCATTGTCAAACTTACAACCTACAAACAGGGGAAACAGCGGGAAACAACATCAGATATAGAATCAAAATCGGAAGAGGCTCGGTCGACCGAGTGAATACGTTCGGTCGACCGAACGAATATCTTCCCATTCTGATTTAATCCTTTAACAAAGATACAAGTACAGATAATTCGTCATAATAAATATTGCAACAAAAATTAATAAAAACGACGTAGATAAAATTAATTATTTAAACAATCATTGGGCCATTGATTCCCCGGCAACGGCGCCAAAAACTTGATTGCGGTCTGATCAGGTTATAAATTTATTTTACTTGACCACCAAATACTAGCAATAGCACTAGGTACATCATAGCATAGCGATGGTAAATCAAGGTCGATCCCTCAGGGAATCAAAATGTGGACCCTAGGTTTAAATAATTAAGTCACCTAATTCGTTATTGAACAACGGTCTAAGACCAACATAGAAGACAAAATAAAATAAACAGACTCAAACCTAAAAGATACACACGTAATTAACCTTCCAATTATCAACGTTATCGTTTGGACCAAGACAACTTATATAAGATAACCTAACTCATTTACTGTCAATCTGGCTGTATTCATATTTAATTGGCTACGGGAGTCATCCCCTTAACTTGACTTAGCACCGGTTAGGTTACTAGATCACTGTGGTATTGTTACGTGACTTCACCTTTTGGGTATCCATCTCATATAACTCACACGCTCAATATTCTAAGGATGCCGATATTAACCGTACACCTCGCTTAGGCAACATTCCTATGGTTAGGCGTACTTCCTAAACGATCGCTCAAGCCCTCGTCCTATTAACAATTACTTGGTAAGTCTCTTATTAATCTACGATTCACGTATGACTAGGTGTCGACAATTCCCTAATACAAAACTAATCTAGATCTTGCTGAAAGTCCCGAAAGATCGTTCGTGAGCCGAACTAGACGTCTTATATTGGTATTTCCTAATAATACGCTAATGAAAAACTGACGAGCGACGTAGCCGTAGCCATACCTACTGAGAAAGTAAATTCAACTAGATTAGACCCACCATAAAGACGTGGCAGATTAAACTGATGAAACTAGGGCTCGGTCGATCGAGGCGTGTGCGAGGCTCGATCGACCGAGCGGCTCTGTTCGGTCACCCGGACGAACTCGACCCTAATTACATCCTAGAACCAACCTCTCGGCGTTTCCTCATACGAGCAGTTGAACGACAATTTATTACATCACTTATATAAACTATCATAGATACACAAGAATTAAATCACATAGAGTCATGAATAAATCTAGATTATGGCGTAGGTCATGGGACCACTTATAGGCGAGGTGTCACCATCTCCTAACGTCATAGCCGAGATTCACATCATCTAGCTATGTTTAATTAATTCAAGCGATAAGAACATAATTGGAAGAATTAATTACTTGAAAATAAAACATGAAGATTAAGGGCTTACATTGTTGCAGTTCTAACTTGGCTTAAAAACTCTCAATGTGTAGTTCTCTTTTATCAATGATTAAAATCAATATATCCCCAATAATACTAATGACAATGTGCTTATATAGAGCTCAAAACCGACTTAGAAACCGACTAAGGATCGGATTCCTAAACCCTAACCGACTTAATTAATACGCTTGATCATGCTTGGGCTCTAAGCCTACTCGGTCGACCGAATGGTCGGGCTCGGTCGACCGAGCCTTCACTTTCTCTTGGGCTTTGTCTTCTATCTTCTGCTGGGCTCTGCATTGTCCTGGATCTTTAATTCCTTCTCCGTAGTCCGTCCATAATGCTCATTGCATTTGTCATATAAAAACATGGTTTGTAATACCAAATAATGCAATAAATAATCGAAATGCGTAATAACGAATCGTAACTCTGGGGGGTATCATAAATTAGGCATATTACGACTTATTATCTCTACATTAATGCTCTTTCAACCTAGAATTTGGGATAAAGATCATAGAATAACGGGTACAATTTGACCGTCATCAGCAACCATCCCACTAAATTTTAGTTTATACCTGGAATATAAAAAGTAAAAGAAAATTTGTGAGCATGTGAAAGAGAAATAAGCAAAAAAAAAAAAGAAAAAAGAAAAGAAATAGAAAATGGAGATAAAACGTCTTATATGAGGTGATGTTTTGTTCACGTTTACATTTGAAAGCCTGAGTGCATGCATCAAACCAATTTACTTTTAAAAAATAAGCAAGTTTTAGTGGTGTTGTAAACTGTGGCGTTGATGGAGCGTGTACAATGAATGTATAGCGTGCTCTAAGCAAGGTTGCAAATGATCCTCGAAAGTCGCGATGACCATCTCCCCAGTAATTGTGTAAAATTTAATAATATGAAAGTCCAACATTCATTATTGAAAATAGTTGTTGAAATATAAAGTGAATAGAAAATTGTCAACATATTCTGTAAAGACGGAGCGGGGCAACGAAGCACATAGTCAGCACTTCCGTCAAGCAAGCGAAGGGTTGTGGTTTCGGATCGGTCCATAATATCAACACGAACACAGTAACTACAAAAAACACGCTAGGAGAGAACAATGAATGTGAGATGGTGTGGAGTATAATAATGTGTATGTACCGCACAGTGGGAGTCACTTGCTTTTTGCATGTATAGCAATAAATGTAGCCATCAAAATCAATCACATCGTTCTTACAGTGCATGCATGCCTCGTAAAACATGTCATTCGTGTGAATATGCTTAATTGTAGCTACACAACGAAAATGTTTGACCTGCAATAACATGACCTTTTTTTAAATATGAATAGCATTGATGAACACATAATTATAGAAATAAAGTCATAAAACGTAAATGTATACATTTGGGACAAATTTAAGGTCGGCTATTGTAGTTGGCTTTGAATTAGCAATCATAAGTTTGATGTTGGGTTTTTGTGATGAGTCGCATATCCATCTCACCATACTTTGGGCACATGCATTGGCTTTATACCTGTAATGTTGTTTTAACATTGACAATTTAATATTACAAATAATATTTTATTTACAAAAAAACAGTAATAACTACAGAATTACAACACATACCATGTATGAACGGTCTCGCATAAGTTCCACTCAGAATTAACATATATATAATGTAGTAAACGGTGTTGTGGACAATGTTGTCCCTATACAATATAAATAAAGGAGACTGGTTACCAAAGTTGTTCATAAGATAAATAATTGAAACATAATAGTCATACAAAAGGAACAATTATATCTTATCACGAACCATTCCCTGCATCAATGTATTCTTACAAAAGGAACGATTATATCTTATCACTTATTTATGAAAAGTAATGAGTTAGTTTAAAGTAAGGTTCGTTTGTTACTTACATCACAGTCAACGAACAATGTAATAAGTCGATGTGAGTGAAGTTTAAGCAGCCTCAAAAACCGAACCTTGATGCACCAATCGTTAGGACGTGGGTATAACGCACCAAGAGGTGTGTAATGTAAGGAGGCGTATATGAACAACATTTTAATGGAATATGAATAAGTTGAAATAAATAGAATACAATAACCTCATAAAAATTCAAAAAATAAAGGTACTTCACGTTTATACATTACAAAGGCACAAATAACAATATTTATTACAATCAATGGCTGTAGTCTAAAACTTCAAAGTAAACAACATTTATAGTATAATACGATATAATAGTATTATTACAATCAACGGTTTAAGTCTAAAACTTCACAATAAACAACATTTTGAGTATAATTCGAAGGTTCGTGATCTTTGTTCACCATTAACATCTTAAGCCCAGAAGGTCAAGTAACTCCGGAAATTGCCACATACAGCTGTCCATGCGAGAAGACAGGGTTAGGAAGATAGACATCAACATTCCTTTAAGTTTGACCCTGACTCTTATTTATCGTCATGGAATATGCAACCTTCAGTGGGAATTGTCGTCTTCGTAAAGGAAATGGAGTTTCAAGGTTAGTAGGAGACAATGTGATGCGAGGAATCAGAACAACCGAACCCTCAATAGGACCGGTAAGAATTAAGGAATTCTGGTGGGTGTAAGGGGTGTCGATCATTCTGTTGTTTATCGTGTGGAATATTGTCAGCACTCAAGTATGTACGTCCAACTCTAGGAATGGTTGAAAACCTAATGTCATTAATGACATCCACATCACTATTTTTGGCGTTAAAATTTCTCTATCACGTAAGAATGACAAATCACGGTAACATTCACAAAGATTGAGGTACGTAAAGTCAATTAATTCACACAAAGCATCATGTCCATTCTTAATTAGGAAATCATCTGGTATTTGAACCCAATTTGTTTCCCCAAGCTGTGTCAAAGATATAGTAGGAAGCATGCCATCGCCAAATGAAAAAATCCACTTTGAAAAATCTGCACTACGGTGTCGTACGGACTCGGATAAATTACATGAGGAATATGCATGTTTGTAGTGAGATTTAAGACTATACACTGCTACGATATGTCTGACCTTGTTATTGTCCCTGATACAGTGGCTTCCTGTGTCCCGGTAGTGACGACATGTAGGGTTTGTCCGAAGTCACCACCTAGAACAAATAATTTACCACCAAAAGGAAGATTTGCATCATAATATGGTTCATTTTTTAAGATATCAAGCATCGTTTTGTGTAATGCTTCGAACCTAAAGTGATGCCTCATGGGTGCTTCGTCCTATATTATAAGAGCAGCTCTACGTATTAAATTAGCCAAATCAGAGTTATAGTTGATATTGCAAGTTGATGAGTCATCTGGATTAATGGGATATTGAAGTGTGAATGTGTTGTATGTCCTCCCGGTAATAGTAATGCAGAAATGCCAGATGAAGCAACAGATAGCACGATTTCATTCTTTGACCGAAACTTCGAAATTAAAGTCCTCCACAAATAAGTTTTGCCAGTCCCACCGCTTCCATAAACGAAGTACAACTCACCTGTTTTATTTTCATAAGACAAAACGATTGCATTAAATGAGTGTAGTTGATCTGCATTTAATCTTGAATGCAAGTTTTGAAACAACTCAGTCTGAATGGATTGGTCATAGTCTAATTCTTCCCTTATCAATCTACTGAGAGAAAATGCAGTTGTGTCATTCGACGGCAAGGACATGTCGGGGTAATCACGTAATGACTGACCATTCTTATTTAATATTTTCGAGCTCCAAAAGACCAAGGTTTTTCATTTCTTCATCACTGACATTCATAGTTGAAGTACTGATTTCAAGTCGAAGTCGATGCGCAATATCATCTGTAAGACTTATCCAGTGTCGTTCCCAAAAAGTTTTCGGATCAAGAACTTCAGGATACAATAACATTGTGCAGAACCTATTCCTCAACTGAACTGAAGAAGCCCACGAAGAAGCTTCATTTAGTGCTAGATCCCATTCGTTGTCGTCTTGTAGCATACCAAGAGCAATACATGTTGATTTGAAGGTAGGGTGAAGTATACCGTCCACAGTCTTCAAATGATTTTCCACAATATACATACCTGTCTTCTCTTCATCCCTCCCTCTTCTTCCTCAATTTACGTCAATTTACAGACCCAAACCCGTCTTATTCATCATCTACAATCCGTTTTTCTTCAGCAAATCCAAAGTTTAGACTTGGACCTTCTGCACTTGGTTCTCCAATCCATCAAGCATTAGTTAGTTTGATGTAATTTAGTTCGAATATTCCAGAAAGAAGAATCAACTGGTGTAGAAATTCAAGAAGAAATTTGGGTCTATAAATTGTCATATATTGAGGAAGAAATTTGGGTCTGTAATTTTCCATATATTGAGGAAGAAGAGGGAGGGAGGAAGAAGACGGGGGGAGGAAGAGAGGAGGGAGAAGCACAATCAGTACGAAGAAAGTGTTTTTGTTGGACCATTTTTTTCCAATCACAACGATGTAATTAATAAAAAAATATTTCGGCCCCAGAATAAAAACAAAAAATGTCGGACAATTTGCAGAAAAAAATTATAAAAAAAAACGACCCGAATTTTTAGCCCGGCCGAGTGAGAAATAACCCTTCCTCATGACAATATATCTCGGCCTGAATGTCAAATTGCCCGTCCTACCGAGTATTTTAACATGTTTATGCTTGTATGAATTAAAAATAGGGGTATACAAAACAAACTATTTTTGCCAAAGGTATATATTATGATTTTTTTGTCTATTTTTTGTTTTACTGGATTTTAGGAGTATGCAGCCATGACTGTGTTTAACACTTTTTGCTAGATTAAACTATTGATTTGAGTCTGTTTATCTCTGATGCAAATGTTTATCTCTGATGCAAATGTGAGCCCTCCAACTTCATAGCTCTGAGCCTATTTTCTCAGTCTTTAACACATACAATGCTAAATGATGATTGAGGATATGCAGGGAACTTCATAGCTCTGAGCCTATTTTCACTGGATACGGTTCTGCATTACAGCGATGCAAATTCTTAATGCCTGAATTGCTGTTAGTGTTTAAGAATCGGACATTGATGAAAATGAAACCGAATTTTGAAAGGATGATAAAATAGTTACCTGCGGCTACTGTGTACTACTTTTGTGGATTGGATTCTTGTGTAATGGTGTAATGTCATATACAGATTTTAAGAATGTGATATTGTAACCAGGGTGGTGAACTTCTTGGAATATTATTAATGGACAGTAGTTGTGATCATGGAGGAGTGGAGGAAGTGGAAAGTGGGAGTGTGGTGCAGTTAAATTTATTTATGACATCAATGCGTGGTTTTTTTTGTTTTTGTTTTGAATAGTTTGTTTATTATTTTTTGTGTAATCGTGTAATAGGTGCCTGGATAGTGGGATTGTAGTGCAGTTTTTTTTTTTTTTTTTTTTTTTTGACAGTAACGCGTGAGTGTTTTTTTTTTTTTTTTTTTGTTTTATGTTTAATTTTCGTGTAAGAGGTGAGTGGATAGTGGGAGTGTGGTGCAGTTCTTTTTTTTTTTTTTTTTACAGTAATGCGTGGGTTTTTTTTTTTTTTTTTTTTCCGGTTTATTAGTGTATGTTTTAATGGGTTTTTGGTGGGGGGGAAAAAGGGTTTGGACCAATAATTGCCCAAATACGGATCGATTGGCAGTTTTTTTGCTCATAAGTATTAATATATATATATATATATATATATATATATATATATATATATATAGGGAGAGAGAGAGAGAGAGAGAGAGTGTGTGTGTGTGTGTGTGTGTGAGAGGGTGTTTTGAAATCTGAGCTTTTTTAGTCGAGTCCTAGAAAGTATCGACTCATTCAACTTGAGAAATTACTCCGGATCACATCCGTGTAGTAATACACACGTGCCATGTATGTACAACACCCTATGTTCTTTGCTAGTGGTGGACACATGAATTCATAATGGGGTGGTCTTAGTTGTTACTTTTCAAATAATTAAATATACATATCTCCACACACAAAAAGTCCAATTTAAAAGAATTTTATTCATTATACATCTATTTGTTGGAACTTTAATGGTTAATTAGCTCAAACCGGATCTAAATGTATGTGGCGAACAGTCCATTTTAGGCTCGAATTTGAATGACTTGTGGAATGAATTTTCGGGAGCTAAAACTATTATTGGAAACTACTAAGATAGTAGTTGATGTTAGACTTTTGAATCACTTGATTCCGATATCGGGTGAATGAGAAATTAATGTCTAAAGGTAGAGTAATTTATGTGGGTGTTATAATGGAAGTGTGTTCCATTTGTCCCACATAGTTATTGAAACTAAAGTTGCTCACTATATAAGTGGGAGAGTTTCATAGAAGGGCAAGCCCCAAGGGGCAAGAGAATTTTGTGAAGGAGAGAAGACTTATATGCTTGTTGGTTCACACGCGCGCACACACCGTCCGGCTCGGTTCAGGCTCGGGCTTTGGGCTTGGCTCAATATTACTTTTCTAACCGAAAATAATTCTGAATAAATGCAATAGAAAATATGCATATATTCGAATTAATCAAGCATCCGTTTAACATACCTGTTTGGCCATCAACAGAAAAACTTCCTCCAAAACTGTAAAATTTAACAGTAGCAACCCTTCTCTGCTGCGAATTTTGAACAGATGTTTCTGCTTCATTGCCTCCTATACTCTGCCTATATAAAGAACATCCTTGAATGAAAATAGAACAGAATTTTTCATACCATTACTCTGCACAAATAAACATTAAACACTTGCATTGTCAGAGATATCAAAGGCCCTATCAGTTCGTTGCTTTCCTCATTCAAGTGCAAGAACCCGGAAAGGTAGACTGTTGTATCTTGGGAGACGTATTGCTATAAACCGTGTGCACCATAGGCGGGGCAATTATGTCTTAAGGACAGAGTTCTAAACTCACCTCAGTCACAATAAGTTTTCGAGTTAACATTTTGCTTTATGCTTTTTAGTTGCTATGTGTTGCATACTATGAATATACATTCTTCATGTTATGAATATATGAATATACATTCTTCATGTTATGTGTTCATCTTTTACATTTATGTTTCTACAAATTGCATGTTATCTCATAAATTTAGCAAACAAATACACTTCTATAATATATTTCTAACAATCTTAACATATTTGCATCCTTTAATCTGTGTATTTGGTTTGTAAAAATTGTTGTAGTTTGCATCTACTACTTGTTATAAATTTCTACAAATTTTGTAGAAACAAATCATGTAAACTTTCTGTTAAAATGGTAGAAACAAAAATCTACAACTTGTGATCAGAAAAATAATTTTTACAAATTATCGAAAACTGTCACGACTTTCTACCTTGTTTTGTATTGAAAAATACTTTGTAATTACTACACCATTTCTGAAAACTTAAAAGACGAAAGATGTTCGTTACATCTTGTAGATTGTGTAACCATTCATTTTACTTGAGTATTTGGTCCGTGAATTTTTAAAATTGACATAAACACCATTGTTGAAAAAGTGTGCACTACAAAAATTGTTTTGCAACTTTTAATTGTTGATCTTCTGTCATTGAACATAAATGGAAGGATCAATTGAAGGCACAAGCGCTTCACTTCTGAATGTGGTGCATCCTGTTGTTGCACCGGTGCAAAGCACAAGTTCTTCACACCACGAAAAGCCCGAGAAATTCAATGGACAGAATTTCAAAAGGTGGCACAAAAAAATGCTGTTCTATCTGACTACCCTGTGTTTAGCAAAATGGCTAAGCGAGGATCCTCCTGAAATACAAGAGGGGGAGAATAACAAAGCATCTGTAACTTCGTTGGATGATTGGAAGCATTCTGATTTTCTTTGCAAAAACTATATCCTTAATTGTCTTGATAACACATTGTATAGTGTTTATTCTATGTACAAAAGTGCTAAAGATTTATGGCATTCTCTCGAGATGAAGTACAAGACAGAGGATGCAGGGGCTATGGAAAATTTACTTTGTGTAAGAATGGACAATTTGTTGGGAGGGGCTATGGTGTAGATGGTATGTTACTTAATATTATGACTGTAATTCCTAAGGCCGTAGTTCCTAAGTCTGTAAACTCTGTTGATGCTAATAAGAATGCTACTACTTCCGTGTACTTGCTTGAGTGTTCTAATTTATGGCATTGTAGATTAGGTCATGTAAACTTTAAATCTATTCGAAAATTAATGAACGTGGATTTATTGCCTAAACTACAATTTGAGGCAAATAAAAAATGCCATACATGTATTGAAGCGAAAATGACTAAATTACCGTTTCCAAGTGTTAAAAGATTTAATGAACCTTTGGATTTAATTCACACGGATATAAGTGATTTAAAATTTGTACAAACCAGAGGCGGTAAAAAGTACTTTGTAACTTTTTATTGATGATAGCATAAAATATTGTTACGTGTATTTATTACGTAGTAAAGATGAGGCCTTGGTTGCTTTTAAGCATTATAAAAATGAAGTTGAGAATCAACTTAGCAAACGAATTAAAGTAATTCGTAGTGATCGAGGTGGAGAATATGATGCACCTTTTGATGAATTTTGATCGGAATCCGGAATAATTCATCAAACAACCGCGCCATATTCGCCACAGTCAAATGGTGTTAATGTTGAACGAAAGAACAGAACACTTAAAGAAATGATGAATGCTATGTTGATTAGTTCGGGTTTACCCCAAAACTTGTGGGGGGAAGCGATCCTCTCGGCTAACTTCATTTTAAACCGAATACCATCCAAGAAAAGGGATGAGACACCTTATGAATTGTGGAAGGGTCACAAACCTAACTACAAATTCTTAAAGTGTGGGGGTGCCTAGAAAAGGTAGAAATACCAAAACCTAAGCAAGGATAAATTGGGCCAAAAACAATTGACTGCTTCTTTATTGGTTACACAAATAATAGTAGTGCCTATCGGTTTCTGGTTCATAAATCAAACATACTTGACGTTCATGTAAATACAATAATTGAGTCAAGGAATGTTGTATTTATTGAGAAGATCTTTCCTTGCAAAGACAAGGAGAAAGAAGGTTCAAGTTCTAAGAGAGCTTCTAATGAAATAACACATGATGAATCAGATGATCATCAGGAAACGGAGGAACTTCACAGATGTAAAAGGACAAGGACTTCAACGTCTTTTGGTCCTGATTTCCTTACCTATATGGTAGAGGAGGATCCAAGGACATTCGCTGAGGCTATGTCCACTTCAGAAGCAGCATTCTGGAAAGAGGCAATCAATAGTGAAATAGAATCAATCTTGCGAAATCACACTTGGGAGTTGGTTGATCTTCCATACGGAGATAAACCACTTGGATGTAAGTGGATTTTCAAGAAGAAAATGGAAGCTTATGGGTCTATTGATAAATTGAAGGCCAGATTGGTAGCCAAAGGATACAGACAAAAGGAAGGCCAAGATTATTTTGATACATACTCATGAGTCACGAGAATTATGTCTATACGTATTCTGATTGCCATTGCAGCGCTGTTTAACCTGGAAATCCATCAAATGGATGTTAAAACAGCTTTCTTAAATGGTGAGTTAGAAGAAGAAATTTACATGGAACAACTTGAATGGTTTGTGGTTCCAGGTCAAGAAAGAAAAGTGTGTAAACTTGTGAAATCGCTTAAGTAAGCACCTAAACAGTGGCACTTGATTTGATCAAACAATGATGGCAAATGGTTTTAGAATCAATGAATGTGATAAGTGTGTCTACATAAAGACAACACCTAAAGCCTGCGTGATAGTATGTTTGTATGTGGACGACATGCTAATCATGGGTAATGATCATGAGATCATCGTGAACACTAAGAGAATGTTAACTAAAAGCTTCAAAATGAAGGATATGGGAGTTGCTGATGTTGTACTTGGGATTAAAATTTTAAAAACGTCTGATGGATTGATGTTGTCACAGGCTCACTATGTAGAGTCTGTTCTTAAAAGATTTAAGGCTTTTGGCAAGAGTCCTGTTAAAACTCCACTTGACTTAAGTAAACACTTAGTGAAAAATAGAGGTGAAACTGTAAGACAATTGGAATACTCACAAGTGATTGGTAATCTGATGTACATTACAAATTGTACAAGACCAGACTTGGCTTGTGCAGTGAATAAATTGAGTAGGTTCACGTGTAATCCAAGTGAGGATCATTGGATAGCCCTTGATAGGATGTTAAGGTATTTGAAGTATACAATGAACCTTGGAATACAGTATACAAGATATCCAAAAGTATTGGAAGGATATTGTGATGCAAATTGGATATCTGACTGTAAGGATTCAAAATCCACCAGTGGATATGCATTCACTATTGGTGGTGGTGCAGTGTCCTGGAAATCAACAAAACAAACATGCATAGCTCGTTCCACTATGGAATCAGAGTTTATTGCATTAGTCAAAGCTGGAGAAGAAGCAGAATGGCGTCGGAATTTCTTAGAGGACATTCCTTGTTGGCCAAAGCCAATTCCTCCAATTGGCATACATTGTGATAGTATGTCGGCTATAGGACGTGCACAAAGCTGTATGTGTAATGGTAAGTCTCGACACATACGTCGTAGACATAATACCATCAAACAATTGATCTTTAATGGCGTGATTTCCATTGATTATATACAATCAAAGGAGAATCTTGCAGATCCGCTAACTAAAGGTTTACCTAGAGATCATATGTCAATCTTGACAAACGGAATGGGACTTAAGCCTATTAAGCATGTTCCCTTATAATGGCAACCCAACCATAGTGACTGGAGAATCCAAGATCATGGTTCAAAAGGGACAACTAAGTTACGAGGGACAAGTAAGCACTTACCCATTCTGTCAGAACAAAAGTGTTGTCTGATGAAGGTTTAGGTTAAGCATAAAGCTTTTAATGATTCCTATATCTTAGTTAAGCCAAGTGGGGTATTGTAGAGTACTCTTTATAAGAGGTCACCTATGTAAGTAGAAGTGGGGTCGTTTCTGTGAGAATTTGTGGGCTGAATTCTCTAACACAATTTTTGAAACCAAGGTGTTCCAGGGCCAAAATTGACACAACCATGAGAACTTCGAGAAGGCCAGGGGGTTTATTATGTGGGTATCATTGTCTAGGAATGCACCAAAGCCTGAGCAGTTCAAGACCTAGTTCACTGCTTAGCCGAGTATGTCCGATGGTATTCTACTAGGGAAGGTTCAAGGCAGCAAACCACCTCGCCCGATGCAATAGAACTCTGTTTTGTTATCTCTACAGAGTCTGGATAGCATATGCATTAATTTTCATTCATGTGGGGATTGTTGGAACTTTAATGGTTAATTAGCTCAAACCGGGTCTAAATGTATGTGGCGAACAGTCCACTTTAGGCTTGAATTTGAATGACTTGTGGAATTAATTTCCGCTAGATAAAACTATTATTGGAAACTACTACGATAGTAGTTAATGTTAGACTTTTGAATCACTCGATTTCGATATCGGGTGAATGAGAAATTAATGTCTAAAGGTAGACTAATTTATGTGGGTGTTATAATGGAAGTGTGTTCCATTTGTCCCACATAGGTATTGAAACTAAAGTTGCTCACTATATAAGTAGGAGAGTTTCATAGAAGGGCAAGCCCCAAGGGGCAAGAGCATTTTGTGAAGGAGGGAGGACTTAGATGCTTCTTTGTTCACACGCGCGCGCCGCCGTCCGGCTCGGCTCAGGCTTTGGGCTTGGCTTGGCTCAATATTAATTTTTTAGACCAGCTCAACGAAAATAATTCTGAATAAATGCAATAGAAAATATGAATCTATTCGAATTAATTTGGTATCAATTTTAACATACCTGTTCGGCCATCAACAGAAAAACTGCCTCCAAAACTGTAAATTTTAACAGTAGCAACCCGTCTCTTCTGCGAATTTTGATCAGATGTTTCTGTTCATTGCCTCCAATACTCTGCCTATATAAAGTACATCCCTTAATGAAAATAGAACAAAAATTTTCATACCATTACTCTGCACAAATAAACATTAAACACTTGCATTGTCAGATATATCAAAGGCCCTATCAGTTCGTTGCTTTCCTCATTCAAGTGCAAGAACCTGGAAAGGTAGACTGTTGTATCTTGGGAGACGTATTTCTATAAACCGTGTGCACCATAGGCGGGACAATTATGTCTTAAGGACAGAGTTCTAAACTCGCCTCAGTCACAATAATTTTTCGAGTTTACATTTTGCATTATGCATTTTAGTTGCTATGTGTTGCATACTATGAATATACATTCTTCATGTTATGAATATATGAATATACATTCTTCATGTTATGTGTTCATCTTTTACATTTATTTTTCTACAAATTGCATGTTATCTCAGAAATTTAGCAAACAAATACACTTCTATAATATATTTCTAACAATCTTAAGACATATTCGCATCCTTTAATCTGTGTATTTGGTTTGTAAAAATTGTTGCAGTTTGCATCTACTACTTGTTATAAATTTCTGCAACTTTTGTAGAAACAAATCATGTAAACTTTCTATTTAAATGGTAGAAACAAAAATCTGCAACTTGTTATGATCAGAAAAATAATTTTTACAAATTACCGAAAACTGTCACTACTTTCTACCTTGCTTTGTATTGAAAAATACTTTGTAATTACTACACCATTTCTGAAAACTTAAAAGACGAATGATGTTCGTTACATCTTGTAGATTGTGTAACCATTCATTTTACTTGAGTATTTGGTCCGTGAATTTTTAAAATTGACATACACACCATTATTGAAAAAGTGTGCACTACAAAAATTGTTTTGCAACTTTTAATTGTTGATCTTCTGTCATTGAACAGAAATGGAAGGATCGATTGAAGGCACAAGCGCTTTACCTATGAATGTGGTGCATGTTGTTGTTGCACCGGTGCAAAGCACAAGTTCTTCACACCACGAAAAGCCCGAGAAATTCAACGGACAGAATTTCAAAAGGTGGCACCAAAAATGCTGTTCTATCTGAATTCCCTGTGTTTAGTGATGGGAGTCAACTTTACGTGATTCCGGTGCATTTTCTACCCCCGTTTACCACACTTTTAGCATGTTTCTTGGTAATTTAGACCGTTTTAGGGGTAATATCGTGAGTTTATAGCACGGGGAGTAAATCCGTCACTTTGATGGTTTACTACCTCCTTTTATTGATATTGACCCTATTCCGAGCACTTTTACCCTCCGGAATGTTTTGGTTGTTTTTTGTTGTTGTGATGATGTAGGGTATTGGTGTCTCGAGAACCCGGAAGGCAAAGATTTATGATGATAAGTGTGATCAAGGTGCAAGAATGAGCCAAGAAAGAAGAAAGAATAGGAAAAGGAAGAGAAAGAGTTGGTGCCCGAGTGACTGTTCTGATTCAGAAGCATTTTGACCAATGATGGAGGCATTTTCTGGTCACGACGTCTTCATGAAAGTTGTAGAGAATTGAAAGAGCTTTCCAAAGCATCTTGAATCACCCCAATCGGAGCTCGGACGAAGAAGTTATGAAGGTTTTACTGCAGCAGAAAACAGCAGCATTTCAAACGCACGTTTGGACCTTTCAAACGCGTGCGTTTGGGACTGTTTTTCGAATACTGAGAGCAAGGGACTGAAACGCACGTTTGGGAACCTTCCAAACGTGCGTTTGAGCAGTTTTTAGCCATAAAAACCCAATTTGGATCGAATTTTTGGGGGAAGAACAGAGGAGACGCGAATGGAAGTAGTTTAAGATCAATTTGGGCGATTTCCTTCACTTTTAGGAGTTAGAATTAGTGTAATATACCGTTAGAATCGTCTTTCAATCCTCTCTTTGATTATACAACTCAAATATTCGATCCGTAACATTTCGATTGTCAAAAATTTGATCTTTTGGAGCACGAATTTTCCCTCTCTTAAATCTCAATCAAGTAAGTATGTTTGCTTGTTCTTTTGTTGTTATTGCTATGTTTTTCTTCATTGCTTGTTGTTTAGATTGTATAATGTGTAGCTAATTTCTCTCCATAGCCGGGTCATGTGAAATTTGGTGAAATCACTCTTTGGGTGATGAAATTGGGAGTGGGTAGTGCTTTTTATTGTTGTATCTTGCACGTTTCACGTCTTAGAACTTGTAATAACGGATTTGGGCTAGATTGATCACCTAGGTCAAACATCACACACACCACTCTTGAGAGTTGTTCAGAGAGAGGGGTGTGGGAAAAGGGTTCTAGGATCGCGGTGTAGTCTCGGTTTAGTTGTTAAACCGAGCTCATCGTGAGGTTACTCGTTTATACGTTTAAGCGGCTCGAGTGCAAAACATGACTTGTTAGGAGAGAGTTATTCAGACCTTAACATGGCATAAGGTGTTAGAAGAGAGTTGTTCAGACGCTAGCACCGGGTTTAGGAGTTCGCACCCATGAAATTGAATGCAAGAGTTCATTTAGTATAATGCACACTCTCGGTTTTGTCTACCTTAGGGTTGAGATTAGTCACATTGATCATGGTTCGGCTATGTCCCTTTCACCCTTTAGACTTGTTAGTTTAATTTACTTTAGTTTAATTGAAGTGTACAAACATTCCAACAACTTGTTTGACTAGACTAAGCAATAAGTTCACTTTGGTACTTACAAGCACATCTTCTCTGTGGGATCGACCTCGGACTCCTGTAGCTTTACTCGCAATCGACCCGGTACACTGCCGGTTAGAGAGCTTGTTTAGTCACCATTGTCTTGAGTATTATAAATCTGTTTGGTGAAAAACACGCTGATCAAAATGGCGCCGTTGCCGGGGAAGATGTGTGCTATTTGTGATATCTTGCAAGTGAACCGAAGGCTTGGGCCTAGGTTTTATTTTATTGTTTTCTTGTTGTTTGGTGTTTTGTAGTGCATTGCCCGGAGTTTTTGAGAACCGCTTGAACCTTACATTGCTAGAATGGAGACCTTTGCTAAACAAAGAGGAAGGGGCCTTCTAGTTGGGAATTTGATTGCTAGATTTGAAGGTTTGAGTCCGAACAAACGGGAATGGACCAAGACACTAATCAAGTTGGTCGTGGAGGCCAATTTTTGTGGAACACCCTTCTATCGGGGAGGTCAAGGAGTTACTAATCGAGCTCAAGACCAATCCTTATGTAACAATGTTCAAAAAAGGAGCAAACCGTCAATGGAAAGGACAAGGTGGAGCAATGCCACCGATGGACCCGAATGCTATGAATTGGCTCATGAATCAAGTACAAGAGCAATTTCAAGCATTAATGCAAGCTCATATGCAAAGGAGATGTGCGGACTTGTAGAGATTTGGTCATGCCACGGCCCGATTTGGTGGGGCATAGTCCGATAAGGTTGCCCCCGATCACCGCCAACACTATGAGTATTGGGCAAAATATTATCAATATGATTAGGGACAACTCAACCTTTAGAGGAACGGAAATCGAAAATCCTTATTTCTTCCTAGATCATTATCTCGAGGTGTGTCGGACTATAAGGATGGAAGGTGTTAGTGAAGAGGCAATCAAGCTACTTTTGTTCCCATTCACTCTAAAAGACCAAGCAAGGCGTGGTATGACTCCTTAAGGCATGACTCCTACACACTTGGACCGAGGTGGTGCGCACATTTTGCTTAAATACTATCCACCGGGAAAAGTTTTTGATTTGAAAGAGGCAATCATGACCTTTGATGCTTATGAAGACGAGTCACTACTCGAGGCATGGGAACGGTATAAGGCCTTGTTGCGCCAATGTCCCGTATACATGGAGTCACTCTTGGGGACCAAGTCCATTGTTTCTTGAGGGACTTGATCAAGATATGCAAAACCGACTTCATGCTTCAAGCGGCGGTGATTTAATGATGCTACAACCTGATCGAGCGCTTGACCAAATTGAACGGATTATGGAAGCTACAAGACTTTATGATTCCGAGACAAGAAGAGGCCAAGACGCAAGAAACCGAGTGAGATGAAGTCGGTAGGGAAAAAGATTGAGGATGCATATCATGAGAAATTGTTGGACCAACAAGAGGAATCTTTGCAAAATCTTAAAGATCGAGTGGTGCAACTAGATGAAAAGAGGAGGTTGGAGAAAGAAAAAGAAACAAGAAAGGAGCTAGAAGCCGTGAGAAAAGAGCGAGAAGATGCTCATTCAAGGAAAACGGAGAGAGGATGATGATTTTTATTTTTGATGAAGCGTTTTCCGAGCTAGAGATTGAGTTGGATCGCCCATGTCACTAGAGGTTCCTCCCTGTGGAGCTTGATTATGGTAGGTTTCACGTTCTTCCGATTACACCCTCACTTCCCGATGTGAACATTGATGATGCCTTGGTGGAATGTATGGTGGAACCAACCATTGTTAAGACTCAACATGAAATCTTTGGTGATGAAAGTAGCTCGTTTTGGGATGAAGAAGAGATGGAAGAGGTGCAATGTTTGTCTATTACACCGCCTCCCGAAGAAATGCAAGACGATGACTTGGAGGAGTGTATAATAGATTTGAGCACATTTTTTGAAGAACCGGATTCTGAGTTTGAAGAGAAGACGGGATCGCCCATTTCACCACCACTCCCGATTGAAGTGTATGATGATGCAATTTTGGAGTGTGTTATGAAATCTCATGAGCTTGGTATGACATCCGTGGTAGAGCTACCGGAAGAGTTGGAGGTGATTAGCATACCGGTCCCGGACTACTACACTCTTTACTCCCCGGTAGATGAAGCTCACAAGATTTATGAAAGGGAACAACTACCATGGGATGGTAATTTCAAGAAGAGGATGATGGCGGATTTCAACGAAAGAGGATTCCCAAGAGCCATGTGCGGTAAGTTCCTAGTGAACTCGTTTTCCCCTATGCTTGCTATGCTCATTCTCCTTGAATTGTTGATATTCTTGAGTTCGGATTTCGGTTGATGGTTTTTGGTGATTTTTGATTGAATTAAAAATGTTGTCTTGAGTTGGTTTGAGTCCTTTATGGTTTGAGTCCGTTTTGGTGCCACTTGGTCGAGCCAACGACGTAAAACAAAGGCGCTTTGTGGGAGGCAACCCACCTTTTTGGTAATAATTTTGTTTTTGAAGTGTTTTTTGGGTGCAAGAGGAGAGTTTTGTCTCACAAGAGAGTTTGGGGTGAGATTTTCTTTTGATTCTTGCTCTCGTGACGTAGACGGGGATGTTTTTATGTGAGCCTCTGTTGGCCTTATTTTATGCGTGGATGCTCTGTGTTTCTTTTGATTATCTTTACATCCAGTGCACTTCCCGTCTAGTATGGTTGATATGCTTTGATACCTTGATTGTGGCATGGCTTCTATTTTTATATATCTCGTATCTATCACCATCTTTTGGCACGTGGATTTTTTCCCGTGCATGTGTTTGCCTTGTTTTCTGTCTACATGGTGTTCAGGTACTCGAGATGGAGCTTACTAGAAGATGTCACGTGAGCTAAAGTGCGCCTTTCTGGGGTTTTGGTCAAACAAACTAAGTCTTTTACTCTTTTTATCTCTCACACACATCGAGGACAAGTGTTTCGTTTAAGTGTGGGGTGGGAGACTTAGCTGCTTTTTCTTGTTTTCGTTGTTAAATGTGCTATAAATGTGGTATGCTTAGCCTATGATCGGGCTCGAGTCGATTTTTAGGTAATTTTTAAAAATTTTCAAGGGTCTTAACACCGTGTTGTATGTGTTATTTTCACATTTGAGTGGTGATCACCTTAGTCGGGATCCCGAACATGTACATTGTGGTTTGATATTATCTTGAGAATGGAGTCTTATTAATTTCACGAAAGCTACACTTTGTGCACAATTTGATTGCTACCACCTCTCATATCACTAGCCTTGAGACGAAATGTCATAGGTTTACCTAAGTAGGACATGGGATGACGGTTTTGGCGTTCTCTTGACCCTACCATAGCCAAATAAGCCTTAACCGAACAGCACCCTTCAGAGCCTCTCTCACCTTGATAGAATGGTCGGTCTCACCACCATTCGCTTATAGCCGTTTGTTACTTAGTCGAAACCTACCCTTGAGCCTTATTATGGTCACATTTCCTTCATTTTATACCCTACGAGTGGACTTAGTCTTACATTAGACCACACTTGCTAAGGCAAGTGTGGGGTGGGAGAGATGATGTTTTTGATTGGGTTGTTGTTTCTCGCTTTGAGCTATAAAGTGTTGAGGAGCCTGTTTGGGGCTTGGTGTTCGGCTCTTGGGCCAAAAGAAAAGAAAATCTCTTCTTCTATCTCTTCCTAAAATAAAATAAATAAAAAAAAAAAAAAAATAGAGAGATGTACATAGAAATAAAGGCGTGAGTCAAAGTAAGGAGCTCAATGATAAATTTTTATGATGTTAGAGTTGGGATAGTGAGATAGGTGCTAGTGTGCTTGAACTCACCTCACGACACTTGAAACATAGTCGAGTTTGGCAATGAGTTCGGGTGCACTGGTAACCTATGGTTCCCAAAATGTCAAAGTTGATCAAAAGGAGTTTTGGGTGGTTTGCATGATAAAGATGAGTTGGTACTTGTTTGGGTTCACTCGCACTTCTTTTCTCCGGTTCCCAAAATACCCTTTCGACTAACCGAATCACCCTAGCCTAACGTTATAACCGCTCAAGTCCTGCCCTTGATCGTGTCCAAACTTAGTAAACTAGATTAGTGGAGAGGCTCGTGATTATGAAACGGTTGGTAGATTTTTGGTTGGGATTCAAGCCCGACAATCATTTTGAGCATTTGGTTTTAGCTTAGCACCACACACACTCCATTTTCTTGATAATGTTGTACCAATGTGTTTATGTTCGTGTTTCTTACTTTGGGGCCACCTCGAGAGTGTGAGTAGTAGCACCTACATCATAAAGTTGAATCCTTGGTTTGTTTTCAAACGCCTATTTTACTCGAGGACGAGCAAAGGCTAAGTGTGGGGTGGTGATGGGAGTCAACTTTACGTGATTCGGTGCATTTTCTACCCCGCTTACCACACTTTTAGCATGTTTCTTGGTAATTTAGACCGTTTTAGGGGTAATATCGTGAGTTTATAGCACGGGAGTAAATCCGTCACTTTGATAGTTTACTACCTCCTTTTATTGATATTGACCCTATTCCGAGCACTTTTACCCTCCGGAATGTTTTCGTTGTTTTTGTTGTTGTGATGATGTAGGGTATTGGTGTCTCGAGAACCCGAAGGCGAAGATTTATGATGATAAGTGTGATCAAGGTGCAAGAATGAGCCAAGAAAGAAGAAAGAATAGGAAAAGGAAGAGAAAGAGTTGGTGCCCGAGTGACTGTTCTGATTCAGAAGCATTTTGACCCATGATGGAGGCATTTTCTGGTCACGACTTCTTCATGAAAGTTGTAGAGAATTGAAAGAGCTTTCCAACGCATCTTGAATCACCCCAATCGGAGCTCGGACGAAGAAGTTATGAAGGTTTTACTGCAGCAGAAAACAGCAGCATTTCAAACGCACGTTTGGACCTTTCAAACGTGCGTTTGGGACTGTTTTTTCGAATACTGAGAGCAAGGGACTGAAACGCACGTTTGGGAACCTTCCAAACGTGCGTTTGAGCAGTTTTTAGCCATAAAAACCCAATTTGGATCGAATTTTTGGGGGAAGAACAGAGGAGACGCGAATGGAAGTAGTTTAAGATCAATTTGGGCGATTTCCTTCATTTTTAGGAGTTAGAATTAGTGTAATATACCGTTAGAATCGTCTTTCAATCCTCTCTTTGATTATACAACTCAAATCTTCGATCCATAACATTTCGATTGTCAAAAATTTGATCTTTTGGAGCACGAATTTTCCCTCTCTTAAATCTCAATCAAGTAAGTATGTTTGCTTGTTCTTTTGTTGTTATTGCTATGTTTTTCTTCATTGTTTGTTGTTTAGATTGTATAATGTGTAGCTAATTTCTCTCCATAGCCGGGTCATGTGAAATTTGGTGAAATCACTCTTTGGGTGATGAAATTGGGAGTGGGTAGTGCTTTTTATTGTTGTATCTTGCACGTTTCACGTCTTAGAACTTGTAATAACGGATTTGGGCTAGATTGATCACCTAGGTCAAACATCACACACACCACTCTTGAGAGTTGTTCGAGAGAGGGTGTGGGAAAAGGGTTCTAGGATCGCGGTGTAGTCTCGGTTTAGTTGTTAAACCGAACTCATCGTGAGGTTACTCGCTTATACGTTTAAGCGGCTCGAGTGCAAAACATGACTTGTTAGGAGAGAGTTGTTCAGACCTTAACATGGCATAAGGTGTTAGAAGAGAGTTGTTCAGGGCGCTAGCACCGGGTTTAGGAGTTCGCACCCGTGAAATTGAATGCAAGAGTTCATTTAGTATAATGCACACTCTCGGTTTTGTCTACCTTAGGGTTGAGATTAGTCACATTGATCATGGTTCGGCTATGTCCCTTTCACCCTTTAGACTTGTTAGTTTAATTTACTTTAGTTTAATTGAAGTGTACAAACATTCCAACAACTTGTTTGACTAGACTAAGCAATAAGTTCACTTTGGTACTTACAAGCACATCTTCTCAAGGGATCGACCTCGACTCTCGTAGCTTTACTCGCAATCGACCCAATGACACTCACCGGTTAGAGAGCTTGTTTAGTCACCGTTGTCTTGAGTATTATAAATCTGTTTGGTGAAAAACACGCTCATCATTTAGCAAAATGGCAAAGCGAGGATCCTCCTGAAATACAAGAGGGGGAGAATAACAAAGCATCCGTAACTGCGTTGGATGCTTGGAAACATTTTGATTTTCTTTGCAAAAATTATATCCTTAATTGTCTTGATAACACATTGTATAGTGTTTATTCTATGTACAAAAGTGCTAAAGATTTATGGCATTCTCTCGAGATGAAGTACAAGACAGAGGATGCATGCAAAAAGAAATATATTGTTGACATGTTTGTGGAGTACAAAATGGTGGAATCCAAAACTGTTGTAAGTCAGATGGAAGAATTGCAGGTGATTATCTCTGAATGTCATAAAGAAGGATTGGCTATAAATAAACCTTTCCAAGTTGCTGCGATAATAGGTAAACTTCCACCATCATGGAAGGATTTTAAAAATTATTTGAAGCATAAAAATAAAGAGATAACTATGAACAAACTTGTGGTGAAATTGCGTGTTGAGGAAAATAACAGGCAATTAGACAGAGGTGGGCACATTGGTCAGTCCAAAGCACATATGGTGGGGACCAGTTCGAGTGCAAATAAAGGCAAGAAACGAAAGTTCAATGCCGGTGGTGCATCAAGTTCCAAGGGAAAAAGTGAAAAGAAAGAGGACAAGCGCTTCAAAGGCAATTGTTACAATTGTGGCAAGCCGGGACATAGGAGTGCTGAATGCCGAAAGCCAAAGCACAATCATCAGATTAATGCTGCTGAGATCGTGACAGACGCGGTTGGTGAGATTAACCTGTCAGCAGTTATATCTGAATGCAACACTGTTGGAAATCCACGGGAATGGTTTGTAGACACTGGTGCTACACGCCATGTTTGTGTTGTCAAAGCAATGTTTTCTGAATACCAAAAAGTGGATGGTGAACAGTTGTTTATGGGCATTTCGGCAACCTCAAAGGTGGAAGGCCTAGGAAAAATTCTTGTGAAGATGACATACGGAAAGCACTTGACGTTGAACAACGTGCTTCATGTTCCAGATATTCGCAAGAATTTGGTGTCCGGTTCTCTTCTTGTAAACAATGGTTTTAAGTTAATTTTTGATTCTGGAAAATTTACTTTGTGTAAGAATGGACAATTTGTTGGGAGGGGCTATGGTGTAGATGGTATGTTTAAACTTAATATTATGACTGCAATTCCTAAGGCCGTAGTGCCTAAGCCTGTAAACTCTGTTGATGCTAATAAGAATGCTACTTCTTCCGTGTACTTGCTTGAGTGTTCAAATTTATGGCATTGTAGATTAGGTCATGTAAACTTTAAATATGTTTGAAAATTAATGAACTTGGATTTATTGCCTAAACTAGAATTTGATGCAAATAAAAAATGCCATACATGTATTGAAGCGAAAATGACTAAATTTTTGTTTTCAAGTGTTAAAAGATTTAATGACCCTTTGGATTTAATTCACACGGATATTTGTGATTTAAAATTTGTACAAACCAGAGGCGGTAAAAAGTACTTCGTAAATTTTTATTGATGATAGCACAAAATATTGTTACGTGTATTTATTACGTAGTAAAGATGAGGCCTTGGATGCTTTTAAGCATTATAAAAATGAAGTTGAGAATCAACTTAGCAAACGAATTAAAGTAATTCGTAGTGATCGAGGTGGAGAATATGATGCACCTTTTGATAAATTTTGTTCGGAATCCGGAATAATTCATCAAACAACCGCGCCATATTCGCCACAGTCAAATGGTGTTGTTGAACGAAAGAACAGAACACTTAAAGAAATGATGAATGCTATGTTGATTAGTTCGGCTTACCCTAACGTGTGGGGAAGCGATCCTCTCGGCTAACTTCATTTTAAACCGAATACCATCCAAGAAAAGGGATGATACACCTTATGAATTGTGGAGGGTCACAAACCTAACTACAAAATTCTTAAAGTGTGGGGATGCCTAGAAAAGGTAGAAATTCCTAAACCTAAGCAAGTGAAAATTGGGCCAAAAACAATTGACTGCATCTTTATTGGTTATGCAAATAATAGTTGTGCCTATCGGTTTCTGGTTCATAAATCAAACATACTTGACATTCCTGTAAATACAATAGTTGAGTCAAGGAATGCTGTATTTATTGAGGAGATCTTTCCTTGCAAAGACAATGAGAAAGAAGGTTCAAGTTCTAAGAGAGCTTCTGATGAAATAACACATGATGAATCAGATGATCATCAGGAAATGGAGGAACTTCGCAGAAGTAAAAGGACAAGGACTTCAACGTCTTTTGGTCCTGATTTCCTTACCTATATGGTAGAGGAGGATCCAAGGACATTCGATGAGGCTATGGCCACTCCAGAAGCACCATTATGGAAAGAGGCTATCAATATTGAAATAGAATCCATCTTGCAAAATCACACTTGGGAGTTGGTTGAACTTCCACATGGAGATAAACCACTTGGATGTAAGTGGATTTTCAAGAAGAAATGAAAGCGGATGGGTCTATTGAAAAATACAAGGCCAGATTGGTAGCCAAAGGATACAGGCAAAAGGAAGGCCAGGATTATTTTGATACATACTCACCAGTCACGGGAATTACGTTTATACGTATTCTGATTGCCATTGCAGCGCTGTTTAACCTGGAAATCCATCAAATGGATGTTAAAACAGCTTTGTTAAATGGTGAGTTAGAAGAAGAAATTTACATGGAACAACCTGAAGGGTTTGTGGTTCCAGGTCAAGAAAGAAAAGTGTGTAAACTTGTGAAATCACTGTATGGGCTTAAGCTAGCACCTAAACAGTGGCATTTGATTTGATCAAACAATGATGGCAAATGGTTTTAGAATCAATGAATGTGATTAGTGTGTCTACATAAAGACAACACCTAAAACCTACGTGATAGTATGTTTGTATGTGGATGACATGCTAATCATGGGTAGTGATCATGAGATCATCGTGAACACTAAGAGAATGTTGACTAAAAGCTTCGAAATAAAGGATATAGGAGTTGCTGATGTTATACTTGGGATTAAAATTTTAAAAACGTCTGATGGATTGATGTTGTCATAGGCTCACTATGTAGAGTCTGTTCTTAAAAGATTTAAGGCTTTTGACAAGAGTCCTGTTAAAACTCCACTTGACTTAAGTAAACACTTATTCAAAAATAGAGGTGAACCTGTAAGACAATTCGAATACTCACAAGTGATTGGTAGTCTGATGTACATTACAAATTGTACAAGACCAGACTTGGCTTGTGCAGTGAATAAATTGAGTATGTTCACGTGTAATCCAAGTGAGGATCATTGGATAGCCCTTGATAGGATGTTAAGGTATTTGAAGTATACAATGAACCTCGGAATACAGTATACAAGATATCTAGCAGTATTGGAAGGATATTGTGATGCAAATTGGATATCTGACTGTAAGGATTCAAAATCCACCAGTGGATATGTATTCACTATTGGTGGTGGTGCAGTGTCCTGGAAATCAACAAAACAAACATGCATAGCTCAATCCACTATGGAATCATAGTTTATTGCATTAGACAAAGCTGGAGAAGAAGCAGAATGGCTTCGGAATTTCTTAGAGGACATTTCTTGTTGGCCAAAGCCAATTCCTCCAATTGGCATACATTGTGATAGTAAGTCGGCTATAGGGCGTGCACAAAGCTGTATGTATAATGGTATGTCTCGACACATATGTCGTAGACATAATACCATCGAACAATTGATCTCAAATGGCGTGATTTCCATTGATTATATACAATCAAAGGAGAATCTTGCAGATCCGCTAACTAAAGGTTTACCTAGATCAGATGTCAATCTTGACAAATGGAATGGGACTTAAGCCTATTAAGCATGTTCCCTTATAATGGCAACCCAACCATAGTGACTGGAGATACCAAGATCATGGTTCAAAAGGGACAACTAAGTTACGGGGGACAGTAAGCACTTACCCATTCTGTCAGAACAAAAGTGCTGTTTGATGAAGGTTTAGGTTAAGCATAAAGCTTTTAATGATTCCTATATCTTAGTTAAGCCAAGTGGGGTATTGTAGAGTATTCTTTATAGGAGGTCACCTATGTAAGTGGAAGTGGGGCCGCTTCTGTGAGAATTTGTGGGCTGAATTCTCTAACACACTTTCTGAAACCAAGGTGTTCCAGGGCCAAAATGGACACAACCGTGAGAACTTTGAGAAGGCCAAGGGGTCTATTGTGTGGGTATCATTGTCTAGGCATGCACCAAATCCTGAGCAGTTCAAGATCTAGTTCACTGATTAGCCGAGTATGTCCGATGGTATTATACTAGGGAAGGTTCAAGGCAGCAAACCACATCGCCCGATGCAATAGAACACCGTTTTGTTATCTATACAGAGTCTGCATAGCATATGCATTAATTTTCATTCAAGTGGGGGATTGTTGTAACTTTAATGGTTAATTAGCTCAAACCGGGTGTAAATGTATGAGGCGAACGATCCACTTTAGGCTCGAATTTGAATGACTTGTGGAAGGAATTTCTAGGAGATAAAACTAATATTGGAAACTACTAAGATAGTAGTTAATGTTGGACTTTTGAATCGCTCGATACCGATATCGGGTGAATGTGAAATTAATGTCTAAAGGTAGAGTAATTTATGTGGGTGTTATAATGGAAGTGTGTTCCATTTGTCCCACATAGGTATTGAAACTAAAGTTTCTCACTATATAAGTGGGAGAGTTTCATAGAAGGGCAAGCCCTAAGGGGCAAGAGAATTTTGTGAAGGCCGGAGGACTTAGATGCTTGTTGGTACACACGTGCGTGCGCCACCGTCCGGCTTGGCTAGGGCTCGGGCTTTGGGCTTGGCTTGGCTCAATATTAATTTTTTGGATAATTCTGAATAAATGCAATAGAAAATATGCATCTATTCAAATTAATCAAGCATCAGTTTTAACATACCTTACTTCGCCATCAACAGAAAAAACCGCCTTCAAAATCAGAAATTTTAACAAAGAGCAACCCTTCTCTGCTGCAAATTTTGAATGATGTTTCGCGCTCATTGCCTCCTATACTCGCCTATATAAAGAACATCCTCAATGAAAATAGAACGTAATTTTTCATACCATTACTCTGCACAAATAAACATTAAACACTTGCATTGTCAGAGATATCAAAGGCCCTATCAGTTCGTTGCTTTCCTCATTCAAGTGCAAGAACCCGGAAAGGTAGACTGTTGTATCTTGGGAGACGTATTTCTATAAACCGTGTGCACCATAGGCGGGGCAATTATGTCTTAAGGACAGAGTTCTAAACTCACCTCAGTTACAATAAGTTTTCAAGTTTACATTTTGCTTTATGCATTTTAGTTTCTATGTGTTGCATACTATGAATATACATTCTTCATGTTATGAATATATGAATATACATTCTTCATGTTATGTGTTCATCTTTTACATTTATGTTTCTACAAATTGCATGTTCATCTCAGAAATTTAGCAAACAAATACACTTCTATAATATATTTCTAACACTATTTACGAACATGTAGTATAATAAGTGCTGCTCCTTTAAAGACATAATAAGAAAAGTTGAAGTTCGTTTCTAAGGGGTTTAGCTTTTATGATTAGATTTAGATGATTTAAGGTAGAAATAATTAATGATGTAGACATGTTTTGAACATGCACATGTTTTGTGGTTTTTAATTTTTATGATTAGATTTATATGGTATAAGGTAAGGAAAAACGATAAATTTGATTTAAATACATATACTAGTACTAAAGTATATGGTCATGGACGGTAGATTTATAGCTCTTTTGGGGTGTGTGGATGTTATTATCCTAGCTAGTTGCTCAATAAAGGACATCCGAACGGTTAAAGATTATCTTCACCAACACTTTCAAATCAATGATATTTGGAACTTGAATATTTCTTGGGTTTCGAAGTTGCTAGAAGTCACATAGGTGTATTCATTTCTCAGAGGAAATGCACTATCAATCTATTAGAAAAGTTTGATCTACAAGGAGCCAAACCAGTATCTACATCTATGGAGAGAAAATCATCTTTGAAACATGGTGATTCCATGTGTTAGCTGACAGTACTCTGTACATGAAATTTGTCGGAATACTGATCTACCTTACATTTTCTAGGCTTGACATGGTGTATGATGTTCAACAACTTATCCATTTCCCAGATGCACCCACTACGTTGCATCTTGTTAGAAATCAGATCTGTTAGATTCTTTCTTCCACATCTGGTCCGGCCTCTTCAAGTCCGATCTGCTACACATACTTCTTTTGCAGACGCGGCCCATCTGACATGCCTTTCATCTCAACCAATTCTTCGCGTTTGTTATTTCGTAATTGTTGGTCCCCTGAAAAGACTTTGGTTAAGTTTAGAGGGGGGGGTGAATAAAATTAACACTTAAAACTTTTGGAGTTAACAAACTCAAAGAACTTCAAAGAACTTTTTGTCGATACTTCATTAGTCTGGCGATACTCATTAGTCTCGCCGATGAGTTTACTGAATTTGTGCAGCGGAAATATATCAAAAATTAAGCCTTATTACTTGTTGTTAAATATGATACCAAGTATTAGATACTCAGTAGTGTATGTGTGTGATTCAGTTGCTAGATTCCGTAGGTTGATGTGCTAGATAAACTAAATGCAGAATATAAATGCAGAAAATAAGTAGGCAGATTTTATAGTTGTTCCAGGTGGTGTAATCCTATCACCCACTCTTCTCTGTGATGTTGGAGGTAATTCACTAGAGATTCTTGATGTAGCACATTACAAAATCCCTAAGTTGCTTGTCCTTCACCAATAACTATGGCTTCACAAACCTAACACTTGGAACAGGTAGAATTGTTTGCTCCAAAGTTTTCCACTTGGTCCTTGAAGGGTAGGATTTCCTCTTCACCACTCCACCACAAACAATGATCTTTCACACCCAAAGATGCTTCACTGTCTTCAGTAGGTTTCTTGTAAAAGAAAGATTGAATCAAGTAAGTGATTCAGCTTTCAGCAGCTTGATCAGGATGATATGATCATCAGCTTGATGTCTTCAAGTGTGTAAACTTGATGCATCTTGAATGCAGATTACACTTGAAGAAATTTACTGGATCAGTAGCCTTATGCTCAGTAGGGTCAGCAGGGTGTTTTTCTTGATAAAAAATTGAAGCTCAGGATTGTCTGTATTTTTCTTTTAATGTTCATCACTTGTCTCTGAATTAGGAGTCCTCTATTTATAGGTAGGAATCCTTATGACTTATGTTTGAAATTCAAACATAACCATTTCAGATTTGTCCCATTTGACTTTCTTTCACATTTGTTCATAATCTTGACGGTCATTGATTTGCTTTTGACGCTTAGAGTCTCATCCACCATTTGACTTGTATCCATTGGATAAAGGTCTAAATCTTTCTAACGTCCATTTGATCTTAACCATTGATTTGTTTGATAAAATTAGAGGTTGTTAGCTGTCCCTTTCTTTGTAATCTTCCAATGCAGCCTTTGATTAAATCGAAATATGTGTCCAACAGGTTCCTGAAAACATAAGCCTGCTGATATACACATCAGTAAGCTTATCCTTATTATGTTGTGTTTAAAAACACTTCAGCTTACTGTCTTTTATCTAACTTTTATTTATGAAGTTAGATTACACCTTTTTACATATAACTAAGTTCCAATAACCACTTAACTTGTGGAACTTAGACCTTGTACACAAGGTATATGTAATTAGTTTAGGTCATCACAGACTTCCCTAAATTCTGATTCCATATCCTTGACTTTAAATACTAAGTTTGATCCATTAGCATTCAATTCTCGAGTTTGACCCCTCACCTTCGAGTCTTGACATGTTCTGATTAGTCTCGACTCAATTACCCTACTGATCTAGACTAGCTCACCGATGTAAGTCGATTGACCTTTACAAAGCTTGTTTGATCAAACCTATACAAGATCAAACTCTAATAAACCTATACATTTGATCTAGACATCTTTTTGTCTTTGCTCTATAACAGCTAGTCTGGCACTCATCACTAAAACTTAAAAATAAGTCCAACAATTTCCCCCTTTTTGGTGATGATGGCAATACCCTCCTAACAGCAAAGCAAAAAGATTAAAAACAAAAACAGAACAAGTGTAGTCATATCTCATTATAAACAGTTGTTCAAAAGTATTACAGTCTAGAATCAGCAAATGATAAAACAGATAAAGTGTCTTTGATCTCATCAGATTCTTTCTCTTTCTTCCACTTGCCTTTTCTCGCTTGCTCTTGATAGGCTCTTATCTCTCTGATCATTTCTCTCATCCATTCATTTTCAATCAGAGAGAAATTAATATGAGGATTCACTTCTTTCCACCAATGCCATGCTTCAGGTAGAGTAAGGTTGATCTGATGTACTTTGAAGCCTAAACGCATGTATACTTCCTTGAATTCATTAAGTGACTCCATTGCATTGGTAGTAGGTAAGCTCCTTCCACCTCTACCACCTCTTCCACCTCTACCACCTCTGTGTGCAGCCCTCATGGATTTAACCCTTGCTTCCCAAAACTTGAGTCCAAGAAAGGAATTGAGTCCCTCATGAAAACCTTTATCATGATAAGGTCTTCTTTTGCTGTTGTAGACCTTCTTGTATTCTCTGAGAAGATCATCAGTAAGTGGAAGTCTGCCAGGTGCAGGCTCCCTAAAAGCATTAGTGTCATCTTCCCATCTTTTCTTAGCAAAGATTCTAGCTTTGGCTCTCTTCCCCCTTATTGAAATCATCAACAAAACGGGACAGCAGGCCATGTACACTCTCCTGTGTGAGCACTAGGTTGTTCAGTTGACCCTCCATAATTTCAGTCCTAGTGTCAACATCTGTGATCCTTTCTTGCAATGTTTGCTCTAGTAGAGTTATCCTCTCAGTGATTTTAGGATCTAGTACAAAGAGTTGCAGAGAGTTCCAAAGAGATCCAAACACAAGAAAGCTTGGTGTCTCAAAGCAGCTTATCAAGTTTCTGGTGAATGGATGTAAATGTTCTTTCAGAAACTTGTCCTTCAGTCTATTTCCTTGCTTGATCCCCTTCAAATCTTGAGCAAGATCAGCAAGAGCATACTGGGTGGAGGTAATATAGGAAGCAACAGTTTCAGTAGTTCTTCCTCTATTCTCCACTAAATTCATTAAGTCTTCAAATCTCTGCTCTTGCCTGTCAAGTTGAGTTCTTAACCTTTTAATGTCATTTCTGACAGTCCTCAACTTATCCAAAACCTCTGCTGGTATTCCACCATCCATTCCTCCAGCCATATGTCCAACAACTTCATCAGCAGGCTCTTCAACATTGTATTGTGCCCTCTATCTGCTGACAACCATAGCAAAACTCATATCCCTTCCAGCAAGGTTAGGTCCTTGGAATTCCTCCAGAATAGGATCAAGAGCGGGCTCTTCAAAGACTGGTACAAATGCCTGTTGAGGTTCAATGACCTTTCCTCCAGCAGGCTCCACTACAGCAGCCTGTTCTTCAACAACAGCAGGGGTTTCCTCCAAACCCATAGATAGTTCCAACATATGTCCAGTCTTTGTTTGTACCTCAACAACTGTACCTCCTATTCCAACCTTTGTCCAGGTGCTGTTTGAACCTCAGTAACCTGTACCACTTGTTCCAACCTTTGTCCAAGTGCTATTTGTGCCACAACAACCTGTACAGGGAATACATCCATCTTATCTTTTTGAAATTCCCTAATATCGGAAATCCTTCTTAGAAAGTTTGCAGCCTTGGTTAGAGTGTCCTTAGTGTCAATCCAGTCTTGATATTGAATTGAATCCTCGAAATCGACATCGCTCACTAAGATCGGAACCCTTTCTTCATCTCGAATTCACGATCTGATCATCAAGATGCTCAAGAGTTCTTCAACAAATAAAGTGTCTATGTCACCAACAATCCTGTTTGCACCAATAGATATTCCCTCATTGATTTGTGCCTCTAGATCATCCATGGTGAGATCCACCAGATCCTCATTCATTTGTTCAGTTTGTTGCCTCTCAGTGGATTGTCCAGCACCAGTAGACTACTCTACTCTTGGTTAAATAATCATAGCAGTTCCACTGACTCCTCCTGGACCAGAGGGATAGTTACCTCCAGAATCAGATGATGAAGAGTCATCACTGTCTGATTCATCTCTAGGGTCCCTGAATTTGATACCCTCTTCCTTTTGTTGTTCATCAAACAGATCCATCAGTCTTGATTGCAACAAAGAGGTATCAACCAGATCTAATAAGTTTTCCACTCCCAATTTTTCAAAAGCCCATTCTTCAAAATCTGTCATTGGTTCTACAACTGGATTTTGTCTTTTATAGAGTCCAAATTTCCATTGAAAATAATTAGCCACTTGCTGGAGTTTAGGATCAACAAACTCCTCTTTCTTCTTCTTCTCATGTCTTTCAAATGGCATGGTTGGCTTTCTGGGAGCTGTCTGTCCAATTTTCTGACCTCCAAAGGTCTCAACCAGCAAAGTCATAGTCTCTTCTACAGATGCTTCAAGGTCAGTAGGTTGCTCAGGTTGTATGTTAGTCCCTACTACCTCCATCTGTACTATACTTGGTTCCCCCTAGCTTATATGCTCATCAGCAGGGTTAGCAACAGATTGCTCTTCCCCCTGAACTATTGCAGGACTTGCAGGGTCTTGTACTAACTTTTCCACTTCTACAGCAGGTGTAGACTCAGTAGTTTGCTGTGGTTCTTCTACAAGTTGCTCAACAACAACTTGTGCAACTTCAGTAGGCTCAGCAGCCTTTGCAGGGAAGGATTCAGTAGCTTCTACAGCAGGCTCAGGGTTAGTAGTCTGCTATGATTCTCTAGCAGGTTGCTCAATAACAACCTCTTCATCCTCAGTAGGCTTGAAAATTGTTAAGGGCTCAGCCTCAATTGCCTCTTCTATTTCTTCTTCTTCTTCTTCTTGCCTTTGAGCCTCCAAAGTTTTCAATTGCTTCCCTTTGCCATGTTTACTTTTCTTGGCAATCTCTTTCATTATTTTGGATAGTTGTTCAGCTTGAATCTCAGTAGACTTTCTCTTTCTACTAGCTTCCTTCTGTTGCTCCTTCAAGATTTCAAAGAATGATCTTATTCTTTGCAATAGCAGGTCATTAACCTCAATTTCTCTCAACCTCCTCAAAGCAGACTCAAAGATCTCTGCTTGCTTGCTTTTGTCTTTCTAGGCTTTAGCAATTCTGTAATTTTTCTTGTATCAGTAGCCTTTCTCTTTTCAGTAAATTTCTTGGGTGCAGCAGGTTTAACAACTTGCTTGACCTGCTCACCACCAGCATCATTGATAGGAACCAACTTTATCAGACATTTCATGCGCTTTAGCCCACGATTATCACATTTCTCGCATGTTTCGGGTAAGTTTAGACCTGCTTTTGAGTATGAAATGAAGTTTTGTTGCACGGCGAGTGATCGCCGGTTTTCCGTAAACTCGGCCTTATTTTAGCATTTTATACTGCTTTTCCCGAGCACCCGTAGTTTGCGGGGTTACACGCTTGCTTGTTGTTTCATATGGATGCAGGACTAGGGTGTCTCGAGAACCCGGAAGGCAAAGATTTATGATGAGAAGTATCATCAAGGTGCAAGAATGAGCCAAATAAGGAGAAAAATGAAGAAAAGGAAGAAGATAATTGTTGCCCTCACCCTACGTTCACTTCAGCAGCATTTTGGCCTATGATGGAGGCATTTTCTGGTCCAGGTGTCTTGATGCAAGTTGTAGAGGATTGAAAGAGATTTCCAACGCATGTTGAATCACCCCATTTGGAGCCCTAGAAGTGAAGTTATGAGCAAAAGACTGGAGCTAGGTTCTGGGCTGGCGTCCAGAAATATGAACCGGCGTCCAGGTGCCTTTTTTGATGCGAGAGTTGAGACTTCAAGTGGACGAAAGGTCCAGAAAAGTGGACGAGCGTCCGGGATGTGGACGGGCGTCCAGGATGTGCAAACGGGCGTCCAGAATGCCCAATTTGATTCAGAGAGTTGAGATCTTCAGTGGACGGGCGTCCAAGCGATTCAAAGTAGAACCAGTCACTTCATGGGAATTTTGGTCACACTTGGAGGCATTTTCAGGGAAAGTTGTCTTGATGAAAGTTGTAGAGGAATGAATCAGCTTTCCAATGCATCTTGAATCATCTCATTTGGATCCCTAGAAGTGAAGTTATGGTGGAAATACTGAAGGCCATTCTGGACGAGCGTCCACTCAAGAACAAGCTTCCATCTTCATGCAAAACTCAGGTGAACTGGCGTCCAGAAGCCCTGGACTGGCGTCCAGAATGGCTGGACTGGCGTCCAGGGCCAGTTTGCTGCGTATTTTTCTGCTCCACCTATAAATACTCCCTCATTCCAACCCTAATGAACAAAGAATGCAAAGTAGGATAGGTTTTGGGCGATTTTGGGCGATTTTCTTCATCCTTTGGAGTTAGAATTAGTGCCATATATCATTAGAAAGCTCTTTCGATCCTCTCTTTGATTGTACAACTTAAATCTTTGATCTATAACATTTCAACTGTCAAGATTTGATCTTTTGGAGCTCGAATTTAGGAGTTCATTAAGTAATCGAAATGGGTATGTTCTCTTGTTGTTTTATTGTTGTTGTGATGTTTTTCTCTTGCTTTCATTGTTTAGATTCGAGTATGAGTAGCTAAATCTCCGTATGGTTGAACTATGTGAAGGCGGTTGAAACACCATTAGAGAGATGAACCGGGAGGTAGTGTAGCGCGTAATTTAACGTTTTAACCGATAATCCATATCACGAAACTTGTTTTGATTGTTTTAATAGCTTTGAATGATATTGACAACATTGTTCATTGTTGCACACACGTTAGCCTATAAATGTATGTTGCGGCGACGTGTGGGAACGGGGTTTCGGGACCGTAGAGATTGTGGACTTGAAAGGTAGTTTGACACCTACCCGTGTACTAGATTGACGCCCTAGTCATCAAGTTTAGTCCCAATATGGGGTTTGTCCTATGAGTTATTGTTAGACGGCAAGGTAGAGTAAGGCACACTCCGGGCAATCATTCTAATGGTAAAGTAATCCATTTGGATCGTAGTTCGCCATACTTCTTTTAACTGCTTAAATTCGAGTAGCGTAATCTTTATTTTATGCAATAGTATAACTCCATATCTATCTTGTTGACTGAATCGAGAAATAAGTCACCCGTGGTACTCAAAGCCAATCTCTGTGGGATCGACCTCGACTCCTCAAGCACTATCCTACACTCGACCCGGTACACCGCCGGTTAGAGGTAGATTCGCTAAGGTTTCGAGTCTTTGTTTGACCGACCGTAGAAATTACGCCCATCAAAATGGCGCCGTTGCGGGGATTGGCAATGCTTTGATATCACAATAGTTGACCGAAATCTTGGGCTTAGGTCGTTTTTATTGTTTTCTGTGATTTTGCAGCTTGAGCATAAATGGGTGGATATTCTCAACAATACAACTTTTATGAAGAAAAATCCACCTATCAATCTTGGGCACCTGAGCTTGGTCAAAATCAGTATTATCAACCTTATGACCAAGAGCAGGGTGCGTTCATGGGATGTGGAATGGACGACGACGATTATCGATATGATGAGGGGAACTATAATGGACAGAATTCTGGGGGCAATTGGAACCAGAATCAGCCAGGAAATTGGGGAGGCAACCAAAACAGTCAATGTTGGGGGCAGGAGCAGAATTATGATTCGAACAGACCGTGGAATTGGAGCTCTCAAAATCCGCACTTGCAAAGAGATTGACCTCGCTTATGCCGAAGAGGAACGAGAAGTAGGTATTATTCAGGAGCTGATGGAAAGGGTTTCTATGGCTATGGATGAGGAAGTGTCGGCACATCGATTGATCGATTGGTTGAAGCGGATGTTTGGGTTATATTCAGAGGCCACGGATGCTCTTGAACGGGCTGGGGAGATTCAAGACAAGTTTTCCAGCGGGGAATATAGGACGTGCCCAGCTAATGAAGATTGGCCTCATATGAGATACAGGTTATGTTGGATGTCTCAGGATATCGTGTCTCTCATTACGGCCCGGATGCCGGATCTAATAGAAAAGTCTTGCACACAAAAGGGGATTGAGGTTGGTGACGTGACCCCCATGGAAACGGTCCGGGCAGATAGTGATATTGACGAGTCAAGTTGCTATAATGAGGTGCTCGTCATGGAGGATCCAGTGGTTGAGTTGGCCTTATCACCGCCATCCCCATTGTAGTATTTGATAGTATCGGTTTCAAGTTCTACCGAGTGAAATTCCGACCAATGAGCTAAAAAATGATGATGTTTTGGTAGAGTCTGTGGTGCAACCCACCATTTATAGGAATGAGCAAGATCAAGCTTTTGGTGATGGCACGGATTCAATTTGGGATGAAGAGGAAGTGCCGATTTGGAAATGGAAGATGTGCAAATTTTATCTATTACACCGCCTCCAAAGAAATGAAAATGATGACCTTAAAGGGTGTGGGATAGATTTGAGCACAACATTTGATGAGCCGAGATTGAGATGCAAGAGATCGATATGGGATCGCCCATCACTCCATTAGTTGATGATGTACCGTTAGAGTCGGTGGAGAATTTTTATGAGTATGCCAAGCCACTTGTAGTGGACCCAACCTCGCTTTGGGTGAGCCGAAGCTTTTGGTATTTCCATGCTCGGGACATGGAGGATACCCATGATTATGAAGTGGGGAGGTGGAACTGTTGTCTACCATACCACATCCCGACGATGACCATCATGACACCGTGACAAGAGGTGCGATAGACTTATTTGAGGTCGTCGATCCGGTGGGATTAGAAATGGAGAAGAAGATGGGACGACTCAATTTACCGCCTAGCTTGCTTGTGATTCGAGGTCATATGGATGAGCCCATTATATTGACACCCCGGATAGTTTGGTCATCTTTGATATGCCGGTCCCGCACTACTACTCCCTTCCAATCATGCGGATGAGTTCTACGAGGTTAAGTTCGAAGGGTCCCGGGTGGAAGACGCGCGTAGAGGTGATAGAGAGGAAAGACCACGGTGGTGGGGTGATTCCAAGAAGAAGATGATGAGAGGTTTTGATGTAAGAGGATTCCCGAGTTGGGAGGAGGTTGCATCGAGGGCTATGAGAGGTAAGTTTCTAACGAACTCGGTTTTCATGATGCTTGCTATTTGTATTCTTCTTGAGTTGTTGATCTTTTGAGTTCGGATTTTGGTTGATGGTTTTGATGATACTTGTTTGAAATGAAATATTTGAATTGTTGTTTTGAGTCTTTTATGGTTTGAGTCCGTTTTGGTGTCACTTGGTCGAGCCAACGACGTAAAACAAAGGCGCTGGTGGGAGGCAACCCACCATTTGTTGTGTTTTGCATGTTTTGAGGTCCATCTTTTGTGGTTTGGGGTTGTGGATTCATGGATTTTATTTTGGGCACGTGTGGATTCATTGGTCATTTATTGTATGTTTGATCCATATTTTTCTATCTTTATGACATTTTTGTTCAAGTTTTCCGATTTAACGCGTCGTTCTTTATTACCCCGAATTCCCCTATAGTATTTGCTTTGGCACGTGGACCATGTCCCGTGCATGTGGTTCTTGGATATGTTTTTCATTGTATAGGGATTCGGGATGGACTACTTTCACGACCGTTACGGGACTTGATCGCGCCGTTTTGCCGGGCTCATAAGCTAAGTCTTTCTTTTTCCTTCTCGTTCACACACCGAGGACGGTGCTTCACTTAAAAGGGGGGGAGACGACTTAGCTTATTCGCTTGTTCTTAAAAGTATTATGCCGTGATGTGATAAACTTGGTTTTTACTCGTTTCCGAGTCGATTTTTAGGCCGTTTTTCAAAATTTTCCAAGATTTTAACACCACGTTATATGCATGTTGTTCACAATTGAGTGGTGAAAGGTCTTTAGTTTTGTGAATGTCTCACAGTGAGTCTATATTGTCATGATACGGAACACTTTTTAGTACACGTTTGACGACGTTTTTGCTTATCACGATTACTTTACACACTTGTACCCCTAGTTTCGAGGCGAAATAGAAGGATTGGCCTTGGTAGGAACACGGGATGACAGTTTTGGCGTTCTTTTTGACCCTACTTTAGCCAAATAAGCCTGAGCCGAATGTTTGACCTTCGTAGCCCCTCTCAGCCTTGATAGAATGGTCCGACCACCATTCGCTTTATAGCCATTCGTTACTTTAGTCGAAACCTACCCTTGAGCCTTATTTTGGTCACATTCCTTCATTTGACCCTACGAGTGGACTTAGTCTCTTGTTAAACCACACTTGCCAAGGCAAGTGTGGGGGTGAGAGATGTTGTTTTTGAGTCGGGTTGTTGTTTCCTCAGTTTTAGAGCTATAAGAAGGGGAGGAGCTCGAGTGATCTTTTTAGGCCTTTGGTTCAAAGAAGAAAAGAAAGAAAAGTTGAAAAAAAAAAAAAAAAAAAGAAGTGAAATAAAAGTTCGAATAAAGTGAATAAGTGTTGAGTCAAAGAAAGCCTTGTGCGGACGTGTATTGTTTGTCCATATAATGTTTAGTTTGGAAGTTGTTTTGATTTGTTTGATGATCGGAGGAGTTTGGTGTTGATTTGTATGGTTGCAAGGAGGAGATACACTTGTTGATTTGGTTCACTCGTATTTTCTCTTCTCCAGTTCCCAAATTATCCTTTCGGTTAGCCCTCTCCCGAGCCTAACGTTATAACCGTTTCAAGTCCTGCTGGACCGTGTTTAACCTTGGTTAGTCCCGATTAGTGGAGATTCTAGGAAGGGCAAGATCGTGTAAAGTCATTTGTCCGGTATTCCAAGCCCGAAATCGTATTAAGCATAAGTCGTCGTCATTCAAACACACATTCACTCCGTGTTATGGTTTGGTAGAGTCAAGGTAATACATTCTCTTAGCTAAATTCTTTTTACCTCGATATTTTGAAAGCACATGCATGTACCGTAAATTTGAATCCTTGGCTTTGTTTGAACGCCTATTTTACTCGAGGGCGAGTAAAGGCTAAGTGTGGGGTGGTGATAGGAACCAACTTTATCAGTACATTTACGTGCGCTTTAGCCCACGATTATCACATTTCGGCATGTTTCGGGTAAGTTTAGACCTGCTTTTGAGTATGAAATGAAGTTTTGTTGCACGGCGAGTGACTGTCGGTTTTCCGTAAACTCGGCCTTATTTTAGCATTTTATACTCGTTTTCCCGAGCACCCGTAGTTTGCGGGGTTACACGTTTGCTTGTTGTTTCATATGGATGCAGGACTAGGGTGTCTCGAGAACCCGGAAGGCAAAGATTTATGATGAGAAGTATCATCAAGGTGCAAGAATGAGCCAAATAAGGAGAAAAATGAAGAAAAGGAAGAAGATAATTGTTGCCCTCACCCTACGTTCACTTCAGCAGCATTTTGGCCTATGATGGAGGCATTTTCTGGTCCAGGTGTCTTGATGCAAGTTGTAGAGGATTGAAAGAGCTTTCCAACGCATGTTGAATCACCCCATTTGGAGCCCTAGAAGTGAAGTTATGAGCAAAAGACTGGAGTTGGGTTACGACCGGCGTCCAGAAATATGAACCGGCGTCCAGGTGCCTTTTGATGCGAGAGTTGAGACTTCAAGTGGACGAGCGTCCAGAAAAAGTGGACGAGCGTCCGGGGATGTGGACGGGCGTCCAGGATGTGCAAACGGGCGTCCGTAATGCCCAATTTGATTCGAGTTGAGATCTTCAGTGGGCGGGGCGTCCAAGCGATTCAAAGTAGAACCAGTCACTTCATGGGAATTTTGGTCACACTTGGAGGCATTTTCAGGAAAGTTGTCTTGATGAAAGTTGTAGAGGAATGAATCAGCTTTCCAATGCATCTTGAATCATCTCATTTGGATCCCTAGAAGTGAAGTTATGGTGGAAATACTGAAGGCCATTCTGGACGAGCGTCCACTCAAGAACAAGCTTCCATCTTCATGCAAAACTCGTGTGAATCAAGGCGTCTGAAGCCTCGGATCAAGTCCTGAATGGCTGGACTGGCGTCCAGGGCCAGTTTGCTGCGTATTTTTCTGCTCCACCTATAAATACTCCCTCATTCCAACCCTAATGAACAAAGAAATTAAGTAGGATAGGTTTTGGGCGATTTTGGGCGATTTTCTTCATCCTTTGGAGTTAGAATTAGTGCCATATATCATTAGAAAGCTCTTTCGATCCTCTCTTTGATTGTACAACTTAAATCTTTGATCTATAACATTTCAACTGTCAAGATTTGATCTTTTGGAGCTCGAATTTAGGAGTTCATTAAGTAATCGAAATGGGTATGTTCTCTTGTTGTTTTATTGTTGTTGTGATGTTTTTCTCTTGCTTTCATTGTTTAGATTCGAGTATGAGTAGCTAAATCTCCGTATGGTTGAACTATGTGAAGGCGGTTGAAACACCATTAGAGAGATGAACCGGGAGGTAGTGTAGCGCGTAATTTAACGTTTTAACCGATAATCCATATCACGAAACTTGTTTTGATTGTTTTAATAGCTTTGAATGATATTGACAACATTGTTCATTGTTGCACACACGTTAGCCTATAAATGTATGTTGCGGCGACGTGTGGGAACGGGGTTTCGGGACCGTAGAGATTGTGGACTTGAAAGGTAGTTTGACACCTACCCGTGTACTAGATTGACGCCCTAGTCATCAAGTTTAGTCCCAATATGGGGTTTGTCCTATGAGTTATTGTTAGACGGCAAGGTAGAGTAAGGCACACTCCCGGGGCAATCATTCTAATGGTAAAGTAATCCGCTGGATCGTAGTTCGGCCATACTTCTTTTAACTGTTTAGAATTCCGAGTAGCGTAATCTTTATTTTATGCAATAGTATAACTCCATATCTATCTTGTTGACCTGAACTGAGAAATAAGTCACCTGTGGTACTCAAAGCCAATCTCTGTGGGATCGACCTCGGACTCCTCAAGCACTATCCTACACTCGACCCGGTACACTGCCGGTTAGAGGGTAGATTCTGCTAAGGTTTCGAGTCTTTGTTTGACCGGACCGTAGAAATTACGTCCATCAATCATCATCTCCACCATTATTATCACTTTGTGTGGCCTCATCATCCACATCTTCATCATCATCCAAACCAGGGATAGGATAGTCAATTTCTTTCTTGTGTCTGGATTTGTTTAACTTTTCAGGTGCAACATCAGCAATTCCCAAATGATTCAGTAGGGCCTGAACCATCAATCCCAAAGGTAAAGCCTTGGATTTCATTGTCCCTTCTTTTTCTTCTTTTGCTACCTTCTTCATGTAGTGGACAAAGAATCCAGCTCAATCAAACTTCATGCTTCTGCAAATGATCATCAGCAGTTCTATTTTGTGTCCTGATAAGGTATTCATGCTTCCAATGAGTCCTAAGATATTCTTTGCAATAATCTTGCTCAGGTTGTATTCATAACAAATATGCTTCACATTAATGCCTGGAATTGATTTGATGGCATTATTGGTCTTGATTCTATCAACAAAATCCATTTTTGACAGTCCCATCTCCTCAGGATTTGTTGGAGCATCGATTACTGGTGCAAAACCAAAAGCTTCCCTCAGCAGGTTTGAGGAAACTTCAATCTCCTGGGCATTTACTGTTATGGTGAATGCCTTTCTACCTTCTCTTATTATAATATTTCTCTAGAAGCTAACAACATTTGTATATGATATTGTTTCCAATCTTATATTGAGCACATTTTCCAAACCTTCATATCTTCTTATTCTTCGACCAATATTGATAGCTAATTCTGTTTGGTTAGCATCCACAACAAAACCTCTCACACTTTGACTTGTTCCGATTTGAACATCATCCTTTTCTGCCATTGTTTTAAGAAAAAGATGAAGAAGATAGCTCTCAAATATGTGTTCACACAGTGTATACGCAGAGAAAATCAATCTAAATATTGAAAGTTACTTCTGTGTATAGGTCTGTATATATAACAAAGAGTAGTGGTTAGAAACTGTCAGACCACGTACTGTAGCATTAACCACGATTAAAGTTGGAATAAATGGGATCTTGACACGTGGCCCATTACTTATCCATAAATGATTTTAACCGTTCGATCATGTAACCGCAGTTATAAAGATAAGATGAATATCCCGTCATTTGCTTTTCGACTTTTGTAAGTTTGACTATGTAACGTTTCCTTCAGTAGACTTGGCTAAGCAGACTTGGCTCAGTAGCCTGCTGATAAAATTACTCTGCTGAAGTCTAATTCCTTTTGTATTGTCCAACTGATAATACAAGATGATGTTTAATACCAATGACTGATCTGTCAAGTGAGCTCACCCAACATGACAAAGACCAATCCCCTTGGCAACTTCATTTGCTCAATTGTCCAAACATAAGTACATGAAATTGTTGATACCATTGACTAATCTGCTAAGTGAGCTCACCCAACATAGCAAAGACTAATCCCCTTGGTGAATTCCAGTACACTGCTGATTAAGATTATATCAGTCAACTTTTATAATTCCAAGTTCAGTCCTTAGTTTAGCAAATCTTTCACTATATAGTGGCTTAGTGAAAATATCAGCAAGTTGATCTTTAATGGGGATATACAGAACTACCACATCCTTCTTTTCAACATGATCTCTTATGAAGTGATGTCTCACATCAATGTGCTTGGTTCTTGAGTGCAAAACATGATTTTCTGTGATAGCAATTGCACTTGTGTTGTCACACATAATGGGAATTTCTCTTTCTTCAATTCCATAATCCCTTAATTGTCGTCTTAACCAAAATATTTGTGCACAACAACTTCCAGCAGCAAAGTACTCAGCTTCAGCAGTGGAAGTTGATATAGAATTCTGTTTCTTGCTAAACCAGGAAACCAGTCTATTTCCCATTAACCCATTGTGTTCTGTGGTGCTTTTTCTATCAATCTTGCATCCAAAGATGATCGAATCTGAGTAGGATATAACTTTGAAGCTTCCATCTTTTGAATACCATATCCCTACTACCAAAGTCTCTTTTAGATACTTGAGAACTCTTTTGACTGCACCTAAATGACTTTCTTTAGGTTTTGATTGAAATCTTGCACAAACACCTACAAACAAAGGATATATCAGTCTCTGTGGCGATGAAGGAACATCAAACCGCCTATCATCCTTCTGTATAAAGTCTGATCAACATCTTTGCCTTCTTTGTCTTCATCCAATCTAATATTTGTGATCATAGGAGTTGATACCTTGGTGCTGTTTTCCATACCAAATTTCTTCAGTAACTCCTTGGTATACTTGGTTTGATGAATGAAGATTCCATCTTTCATCTGTTTGACTTGCAATCCCAAAAAGTAGTTCATTTTTCCCATCATACTCATTTGGAATTTACTCTTCACTAGATTTGCAAACTTTTCACATAGCAATTCATTTTCAGAACCAAAAATTATGTCATCAACATAAATTTGTACCAGCAGGGTGCTGTTTCCTTCATTGATTCTGAAAAAAGTCTTATCAATGGTGCCTTTTGTAAAACCATTGTCCACCAAGAATTGAGATAGAGTCTCATACCATGCTCTTGGTGCTTGTTTTAAACCATAAAGTGCTTTGTTGAGCCTATACACTTTATCTTCTTGATTTTTAACTTCAAAACCAGGAGGTTGCTGAACATAGACCTCCTCCTCCAGAATGTCATTCAAAAATGCACTCTTGACATCCATCTGATATACTTTCAAGTTTTTATATGCAGCATATGCCAATAATAACTCGATAGCTTCCAATCTTGCAACAGGGGGCATATGTCTCATCAAAATCTATTCATACCTTGAGAATAGCCTTTTGCCACTAGTCCGGCCTTATTCCTTACAATGGTACCAGATTCATCAAGTTTGTTTTCAGATACCCATTTTGTACCAATTACATTTGCATGATTAGGCCTTTCCACTAGTGTCCAAACTTATTTTCTTTCAAATTCATTCATCTCTTCTTGCATAGCAATTATCCAACTGGATCTCGATATTGCTTCTTCAACAACTTTAGGTTCCATTTGAGATAGAAAACAAGTAAACATTGCTTCTAATCGTCTTCTAGTCCTCACACCTTGTTTGTATGTTGCCAATAACTTGTTCAAGCAGGGTGATCCCTTAACCATTGTGGATTACGGTTAGATTGATTCTCGTGAATCTCATCTTCAATAAGTCTCGCTATTTCTTCAACAGGGGTTCAGCATCCTTGAACGCCTCGCTTGTTGCATCGATAGTATTACCAAAGGGGTGTTCAAAGAAGGCGTAATCGAAACCTTTAAGTCATTGAATCTTTCCAAAACTTCAACACATTCTCGATCGGTGACTTGCTTTGATTCTCAACGAGTTCTCAAGCTTCATCTTCCATTCCAGTGAACTTAGGTTCATCAAATACAACATGTATTGTTTCTTCATGTTTCAGTGACCTTTTGCTCAGTACCCTGAATGCCTTGCTAACTGAAGAATATCCTAAGAAGATTCCTTCATCTGATTTTGGTTGGAATGTCTTCAATTGTTCCTTATGATTCAAGATAAAAAAACTTGCTTCCAAATGGATGGAAATAGGATATATTAGGTTTTCTTCCATTCCAAATCTCATAAGGTGTCTTCAGCAGCTTCTTGTTCACTGAAGTTCTGTTTTGTGTATAGCATGCTGTATTAACTACTTCAGCCCAATATCTTTTAGGTAGCAATGCTTCACAAATCATAGTTCTTCCTGCTTCTTTTAGAGTTATATTTCTTCTTTCAGCAACCCTATTTTGTTGAGGTGTACCAGCAGCAGCCAGTTGATGTAGTACACCATTCTGTTCATAATATTCTCTTATAACTTTATTGAGAAATTCAGAACCCTTGTCTGATCTGATTTTCACAACTGTCACACTTTTCTCATTCTGTAATCTCTTCAAAAGTTCAGGCATCTTTTGAAGTGTTCACTTTTCTTGTTCATGAATATCACCCAAGTGTACCTTGAATAATTATCCACAACCACTAAGGTATACTTCTTTCCTGTTATACTTGTTGGTGTTACTGGTCCAAATAGATCCATGTGCATCAGCTCCAAAACTCTTTTTGTTGATTCTTTAGTTTTTGACATGAAGCTTGACTTTGTCTGTTTACCTTGCTGACATGCATCACATATAGCATCCTTCTTGAATGTGATCTCAGGTAAACCAATCACCAGTTTCTTCTTCACCAACTGATTGATATCATCATAATTTAGATGATTCAACTTCTTATGCCATAACCAATTAAGTTCTGACTTGGTTGCACAATCAGGCATGTTTCTGGAACAACAGTAGACCAATCCACACCATACATCTTTTGTTGTCTTCTTCCAACCAACACAACTTGATCTCCTCTTTCACTAATGAAAATACAAGTGTTTTTTGTCAAAAGTGACCTTGTATCCCATGTCACAGAATTGTCCAGTGCTCAGTAGGTTGTAGTCCAGTCCTTCCACATATGCAACATTCCTGATTGTTAATCCATTTCTCACAAGTGTGCCATATCCTCTTGTGTATCCAGGTGTATTCTTGTTGCCAAAATTCACTCTTGGACCATCATTTGCCACAAAATTTGACAAACAGTGCTTATTCTTTGTCTTATGCCATAACCAATTAAGTTCTGACTTGGTTGCACAATCAGGCATGTTTCTGGAACAACAGTAGACCAATCCACACCATACATCTTTTGTTGTCTTCTTCCAACCAACACAACTTGATCTCCTCTTTCACTAATGAAAATACAAGTGTTTTTGTCAAAAGTGACCTTGTATCCCATGTCACAGAATTGTCCAGTGCTCAGTAGGTTGTAGTCCAGTCCTTCCACATATGCAACATTCCTGATTGTTAATCCATTTCTCACAAGTGTGCCATATCCTCTTGTGTATCCAGGTGTATTCTTGTTGCCAAAATTCACTCTTGGACCATCCTTTGCCACAAAATTTGACAAACAGTGCTTATTCTTTGTCATATGTCTGGAACATCCACTGTCAAAGTACCAGACACCCTAAAAAACAAAGTTAGTGCATTTTAGGTACCCAAACCTGTTTGGGTCCATAATGGTCAGTGGTAAGCATGACCCTTGGCAAGTTTCCATAAGGTCTTCTTTGAAAGGTATCATACTTTGGTTCATACATGTATTCTACACATCCATAAGGTCTAACAATTGGTTGTGTAGGATTCATATATGCTTTCTGGCCTTTTGGAATATAATGCTGTTTAAAGTGATTTCTTTTGTTAGAAGCACTAGGATAACCATAGGTTTGCTGTCTGTTAGGAACAGCCTTGTAATATGGAGTCTACTGAGGTCCCTGCTGAGGTCTCCTATAAGTCCTCTCTTTGAGCCCTCTCTCTTGATTCCATTGCTTAGGTTTTACCTAGCGAAGATGGTTATATCTGTTGTTTCTAGCGGTGAGATACAGAGAATATTCCAGTCATCATCGGTGAGAACAGTCTACCTTTCCCCCTGAGATAAGTATCCCTTGAATGATTACCATTTTTGGGTTTAGGATTCTAATCATTGGAATATTTCTGGTTTCTTCCTTTTTGTGGTCCAGCAGACTTGGTAGCAGTCACGCTATCGATGAGTTCTAGAAGGTCCAGCAGTCCTACCTTTGGATTTACCCTTTTTGTTAGATACTGATGTCCTTTTTGACTTCTGATTTTGCCTCTTTGAAGTATTCTCAGTAGGCTTTACTGTTTCAGCAACCCTTTTGGGAGTTGGATCTTGTGCAGGCACAAACTTAGGACCAATTATAATACTAGGTTCAGTGACCTTACTGGATCCACTATTATTGGATTGTTGAGTTCCAAATCCAAGCCCTGTTCTATCACCATAAGGCTTTCCAGATTTGAATGCAGTGGAGGAACAAGATGGTTCAATGGACTCAAAGCTGACTCATCGAATGTTCAAAGCAGAGCTTATGTTGATTCTGTCGACTTCTTTTCCTTTCCTTTGAGAATTATTAATTCAGCAGTTAATCTTTCAACTTCTGATTGAAGAGCTTCTTTTTCAGCCTTCACAATCTCATAACTAGATTGTATTATCCTCAGTTGATTAAGGATAGCATCCAAAGTTTCTTCATTGTCAGAATTTTTTGGATTTGAACCACAAGTTGATTCACAATCACTTCCAGCAGGAGTGTTTATAGATATAGAATTGTATACCTCCTCTGTTTCATCCATATTAGCCATTAAAGCATAATCTTCCATCTTAGCAACAAGTGCAGTATCATCAGATCCATTTCCCTTTTCTAATTCTACTTCATATCTTGATTCATCTTCAGCAACCATAGCCTTCTTACCATGTCTTCTTTGTTGACTTTTGGTCTTGATGAGTGCAGACGATCAGTCTGAAATGTCCAGGCTTCTTGCAATTAAAGCAAAGATAATCAGGTTCCTTTTTCTGTTTTAATTCAGGACAATCAGGTTTGAAGTGTCCTGGTTTCTTGCAATGATAGCACAAGTAATCATTATCTTTCTTTGATTCTTCCTTCTTATTTTCACTGAATTTCTTTGTGAAATTCCTTGGAGAAACCTTTCCAGTTTTCATCATTCTGATTTTCTTGCTCAGTAGGGCAATCTGCTCTTGCATCTCATCCAGTAGATCATCTTGAGCTCCTGATGTCTCTTCTTGATGTGAAGCAGCTCATGCAGTGGTCTTTGGCTTTTCTTTTTCAGTCTCAAGCACAAGCTTTTTGCTAAATTCATAGGCCTTAAGATCTAAAAACAGTTTGAAGGTGTCTTCTTCATGCAAACTCCTCATTTCTTCTTTGGCAGTCACCTTCATCTCCCAAACTTCTTTTGCAGGTAATGCTTCCAAGATTCTTGAGTTGATTTCTTCCTATGAGTACTTCACACTCAGTAGGGTGAGTTCATCCATGATTGCATTGAATCTTGATTCCATTTGCTCAATGGTCTCATTTGGTTTCATTTTGAACTACTGGAACTTCTTCTTTGCCACACTGATCTTGTTCTTTTTGATTGCATCAGTGCCTTCACAGATTAATTGCAACTTATCCCAAAGTTCCTTTGTAGTCTTGCAATCTTTCACCTTCATATACATATTGCTATCCAAAGTTCTGTATATGATATCAATAGCAATATTGTTGAGATTTGCTCTTTTTCTATCATCAACAGTCCATTCCCATTTTGGTTTTGGAATGTACTGTGTCTCATCTACCACTGTTACTGACTTGGTAATATCTAGTGGTCCATCTGTCAGCACATCCATCATTTCATAATGTGTTGCAGCAAGATAAGCATGCATACGACGTTTATACTCATCAAAATGATCTAAAGAACACATATTCTAGCATACTGATTGCTATCCATGATGCAAAGCTTCGAAAATCAGAAACTTGAAAAAGTTTTCAAAGTATTTTCATAAGCACAACAAGTAGGATTACTTCAGAACAGAAGCACTGCTCCGATACCAATTGTTGGTCCCCTAAAAAGGCTTTGGTTAAGTTTAGAGGGGGGTGAATAAACTTAACACTTAAAACTTTGGAGTTAACAAACTCAATAACCCGGACCTGCTTGATACTTGATAGTCTGTTGATACTCAATAATCTCGCCGATCGTTGAGTTTCTTGAATTTTTGCAAATGAAATATATCAAAAATTAAGCCTTATTACTTGTTGTTAAATATGATACCAAGTATTAGATACTCAGTAGTGTATGTGTGTGATTCAGTTGCTAGATTCAGCAGGTTGATGTGCTAGATAAACTAAATGTAGAATATAAATGCAGAAAGTAAGTAGGCAGATTTTATAGTGGTTCCAGGTGGTGTAATCCTGTCACTCCACTCTTCTCCTGTGATGTTGGAGGTAATTCACTAAAGATTCTTGATGTAGCTGTTACAAAAATCCCTAAGTTGCTTGTCCTTCACCAATAACTATGGCTTCACAAACTGAACACTTGGAACAGGTAGAATTGCTGCTCCAAAGTTTTCCACTGGTCCTTGAAGGGTAGGATTTCCTCTTCACCAGCTCCACCACAAACAACAGTCTTTCACACCCAAAGATGCTTCACTGTCTTCAGTAGGTTTCTTTTAAAAGAAAGATTGAATCAAGTAAGTGATTCAGCTTTCAGCAGCTTGATCAGGATGATATGATCAACAGCTTGATGTCTTCAAGTGTGTAAACATGATGCAGCTTGAATGCAAATTACACTTGAAGAAATTTACTGGATCAGTAGCCTTATGCTCAGTAGGGTCAGCAGGGTGTTTTTCTTAATCAGAAATAGAAGCTCAGGATTGTCTGTATTTTTCTCTTAATATTCATCACTTGTTTCTGAATTAGGAGTCCTCTATTTATAGGTAGGAATCCTTGTGACTTATGTTTGAAATTCAAACATAGCCATTTCAGATTTGTCCCATTTGACTTGCTTTCTGTCACTGTTCATAGTACTGACACAGTCAGACTGCTTTTTGACAATTTACAGTCTGTCCACCCTTTGACTTGTATCCATTGGATAAAGGTCTGAATCTTTCCAACATCCATTTGATCTTAACCATTGATTTGTTTGATAAAATCAGAGGTTGTTAGCTGTCATTTTCTTTGTAATCTTCCAATGCAGCTTTTGATTAAATCGAAATATGTGTCCAGCAGGTTCCTGAGAACATAAGCCTGCTGATATACACATCAGTAAGCTTATCCTTATTATGTTGTGTTTAAAAACACTTGACTTCTTGTCTTTTATCTAACTTTTATTTATGAAGTTAGATTACACCTTTTTGCATATAACTAAGTTCCAATCACCACTTAACTTGTGGAACTTAGACCTTGTACACAAGGTATATGTAATCAGTTTAGGTCATCACAGACTTCCCTAAATTCTGATTCCATAGCCTTGACTTTAAATACTAAGTTTGATCCCTTAGCCTTCAATAACTGAGTTTGACCCCTCGGCCTTGATCTTGGCGAGTTCTGATTAGTCTCTGACTCGGTTGTTAGGAAATCTCTGCGAACGCAGCAGAATTCAAAAATTTATTTCCTTTTTAACCAGGATCGACTTCGTTTAAGCAATAAACAAATAGATAGTAGACGGTGGTTACCTTGGTTGATCTAAAAGATCGGCGCTTTGACCGTCTGGGAGAGTAGTTCTCTCGCATAGAGCCGCCCAAGTGTTCGGCCTTTACCGCTAGTCCACACGAACAGCCCGCCGGAATCCCATCATGGATTGCTATTGGAAAACTCCGGTTGCTAGACCGGCCTTTTTCCCTCTCTCCAACTCTCTATAGGATGCTCTCTATTTTACACAAGAACTATTAGTTCTTGGAATTATGTTGTACAAAAGAGCTTGACACCCACCTCTTATTTATAGTAGAAGTGGCGCCCCAAACAGTTGTGGAGGAGAAGAAAACATTTTTCCAATAAAATAAGGAAAATATAATTGATTGATTTATCTCATTTATTATAATATCTTATATCAAATAAATCTAGGATATTGTCAATATCTTATATTGAATATTCCCAAGATATTGTCAATATCTAATATTGGCTATCTTTATTGTATTACCATAAATCAATTTACACATGTGTATATATCACATATATATTACACAAATAAATCTATATAAATATTTAGCCATTACAAGTGTGAACATGTATATCTTATATATATGTACAACACACGCATTAGCTAACATATATATATATAAATATTAATATCTAATATTAATATATGGTAATACCATTAATTAAATTACACAATCCAAGTGTATCTTATACACTTCAATGTGGCGCCCCTTTGACCAACAAATTGGCTTCCGGAACATTCTTTAATTAATATAATATTATTAATATCTTGTATTTAATTTATTCATAATAAATAAATACCACACTATTAATTTACCACTATAACCTTTATAGTCTCGAGATAAACTTTCCTTATTTGGTTATCATCTATAACCACATTTTAATCCGGCTAGATGTTCTTATGTGTGTGACCCGATAGGCTTCCGAATATATTGGCCGTAGACACAAAGTGCAAATTACGAAAATGCCCTTCATGCCTAACGATCATGGGATAGCGTCAGCAACACACACGTGACCCCAATCATCGGAAGAGTCAAATGCAATGACTACTACCTTTCATGTGAAACGATTTACCGTGTAACTTACAATCTTATCGCTGTAATAATATCCATACGGTCGTACGTCGAGTGTCAAACATTAACGACCGTATCTTATAATCTGGATATCATGCTCTCTCGAAGTAACTCGTTTACTTCCACTTTGCAAAGATTCACGAGAGTTAGACATTCCTTATAAGAAGGCCATTTCGGATATTCGATCCTAATCATAGGATACGCGATTCCCGGACGACCAATCATGTATACTCCGCATGCTTGATGATCATACCCAATCACTACCGTATGATCGCCCGTGGCTGAGGAAACCTCAATAGTGTCAAAGCATGACAATCCACACCGTGATTCCATGAAGACTCGGTCTTAAGGATAATTACACAACCGCCACATAGTGTGACACTTATCCGTGTAAGTGGAGTCGATCTAACGTCGCATTCTCTAATACACGTCCCACGCATACCCAAGTGTATCTACACTTCGATAGACGAGATCTATCCACGCCTAAAGAGCAGAAGACATCTAATACGTGCTAGTCTGTTTATACTATCAATGCCTGTTTAATAGTACATCGACCTAGAGACATTTAAGTATCAAACTTATTAAAGTGATTAGGGATCTCATCAACCATAATCGTCATCATGGTTTCTCTATCACGAGTTTAATACTAAGGGCGTTATCATATAACAATTCATAATTGGTTCTTTAAAAGAACATATATATGACAACATGAAAGCCATTTAATATATGTATAAACATAAAGAAATAGTAGAAATGATCCGACCCGGTCGGATCCGGTCCAACCCGATTGGGTTTAGGACACTATTCCAACAATCTCCCACTTGGCCTAAAACCAATCACTCGCACACACAAGACCAAGTTGAAACACAAGAATCTCATGCAATACTCGCTTAGCCCAGCCTAGCCTTAAACGGATCTCTATCCATGGGGACTCAGACTATCTTCATATCACGTTCCATATGATCATGTCAAAGGAACCGCCTCAACACACACACGAATCTCTGACGAGACCCTGGTCCTTGCTTCAAGCAATAAATCCACTTACTATATCAGCTATACTGAAAAGGTGGAAGAACCGTATAAGGTTCGAGGAATGAACCTTCTAGATCCATGTCTCGCCTCTCATTTAGCCTCTAAGGCAATCTTGTGTTTTGGCCTAGTTGTAGAATTTACAGTGACCCATATGCTAGAACATTTCCAGCTCACTGTATCACTTAATCAAAGTGATTGCAAACCCAGACTGTAACTCCCACTCGCCTTCATAAGACTCAGGGTACACGTCTGTATACCTATATTTATTCTCTTCCAAGCTTTAATAAACTTGTTTAAGGATATTCTCGACATTTACCAGATTTACTTTCATACTTGCTCATGACTCTTCATGAACTATGAACATCCGACATTTCCTTTATGATGGTTCCTATCGCAGTAGTGAAGGAAACCTTCCATAAGCATCATCTTTCACCTCATCTTTAGGACCAACGTCCTAACACAGATAGATCTTGCGATCTATGCTAAACTTCTTTTAGCATCACATCTATATAGGTAAACTATAATTTAACAGCAGTTAAATCTATCACTATAGATTCTTATTTCTAAAATAAGAACTGCTAATCCAAGTGCTTTCGTAAAGACCTTGATCTACCAAACATTAATTGACTGTGACATGGGGTGACAATTCTCGAGAGAGATGTCCAATACCTTACTCAAAAATCGTAACACACTCCCACTATCCATATTGCACATGGGGCATATCCTTCTTTTGACTAAATCAAACTCCTTTGATTATCTAACAAAGAAATCGTCTAGAGAAACTTGTTTGAGTCCATAAATGGATCTCATGGGCTTACATATCATGTTATGGTCTATGAACATCGAGCTTTCTACCCAACATCTTCAACACTATCATATAGCCATGATACGAAGTTATAACAAGCATCATCTGATTAGAACTGGGCTCAGCTGGCAGCATAAAGGTAATTACAAGGTTTACACCCCGTACCCCTCAGCCGTCATTATAGCCTGATGGTAATCATATTACTATCCATGTCAGCCTTTCAGGGACATTCCCCTTAGGTAAGACAGACTAGGGTCATAACCTGGTTGTCACTGATGGAATCTAATTCAGATATTATGGCTCCTAGCCATATCTCTCAATCTTGCCTTTCAAACATTCTTTCATAAGTCGTGAGATATTCATTCTTCAAGATGAAATTACCAGCAACCTTTTCAGGCTTGAGGTTATCCACAGACTTACAGAAATTTTGTGTGCACTGAGCAGTGTTCTACACCTCATCGCTATGCAGCGTCTGCTCATGTTCCATTGGTTGAATGTATCTTTGTGGTTCTCAAACTCTTTTGAGATCTGATTCACTCCCACTGTTTCTTTTGGAAGAAACACTTCCTCTAGAAGACAGCATGTTTGGAGACAAACACCTTTTGCTCCGCGGATGAGTAAACAATATCTAGCGTACTTGATAAGATATTCCACAAAGTTGCATATGTCGTACTAGGCTCCAAGCCCTTTCTGACTTTGCCTATGAAAACTTCAAATCATCGGTTAAGATAGATTCGACATTATCCTCTTCCATATTTAATATGGAATTTATTCAACCTTTATTCTTTGGAACTAGGTTAAGTATAAGGGCACTATCCCGAAACGGGTAAGGGATACTTCGCATGGCTTGCGTCACACCTTTATCATATAAAGTGTTGTTTCCATTTTGGGAACACAATCTAATTGCGTGTCCCAAAGATGGTATCCTTCAAGGGAAGAATCTTATTCCTTTTTAGACGACTTCTGAAACACCCTTCAGGTATTAATTACTTCAATCCAATTGAAGATTAATTCCTAAGTAGCTCGTCAATCTCATATTCGTACTAGCTCGAACTTTTCGGGCTTTCCGAATTATGCACTTCTCTGAGTACACTTGACTATTTCTAAAAATAGTCGTAGAGACTAATAAACAATTATTTGTGGCATTAATTGTCACAAGCCAACAAACATCGGTATGTTTAGGCTTCAGACAATTTTTCTAGATTTTACAACCTTTTCATAAAAGGGTATTTTAGTCATCTTTAGGTAAGATACGTATTACCCACATGATTCATAATCATATGGTTCAACATAATCAGAATGACGTTTAATTACACGCTTCCCTCCCAGAGAGACTATGTCTAGAACAACCACAAATATTAAGGATAACAGCCACACAAATATTTAGTTGAGATCTCATCACATATATCAACTATATAGTGACAACAATCTAGTATGTTAGATTCAGTGACCATCCAACTTTATCGGAATAACATTTATTCCTTACAATTGAATATGTCTACTAAATCCTAACAAGCAACTGAAAACATGTTCTTCATAAGAACCGGAACATAATAACATTTATTTAGTTCCCTTATCAGTTTACTAGATCCAGAATATGGTAATTGTTACAACATTTGTTTCACCTTCCATATCTGTATTTAATCTTTCTAATTTAATCACACTCGTAAGATATCATATATCTAAGAGTTGACTTGAATTTAGATAGATTTATCTCAACTTACTTGCCTAGAATAGAAACTTCAATAAGTTTTCTATTTAAGCACATGCCCTAACTTCCCTTTTTAATCCTTCAGGCACTTGTAAATATTTCTTAGTGTAGTCTTCATAAGACTTAAGAAAAATCACAAGAGCTATGTCTTTGATTTCCTTTCATAAAGAAAATCTAAAGTTTATTTAAATAGTTTATTTAACCTTTTAAATCGTATTTAAAACATTAACTATTAAATTAACTTTTAAGCAATGATAGAATTAAGTCGATACTTAAATCTTACAATTTTGAAAACAACCTTTCCAAAATTAGAGTGGTCATTCTTATCCAACGTTTGAATTAACTGTCATCGTATGACTGAATGATCATCTTGGATCGTATCCAATGTATGACTAATTCGTTGAAACTTATTTCAAATGATTTAATTATATCATGAGCTTCCGGTTTCATTAATAATTAAAGTCTCAGAGCACTGCATCAATTATGTAATCTCCTTGTCTCTAACTACTATAACGGGATGGCTCATGTCATTGCTTATTTTAAAAGGATTAAAATTACTTAACCATATTTGAGAACGTTTCTCAAAATTAACAGCCATAATTTGGTTTTACTAATCGAGAATAAAACATAAATATAAAGTTTGCTAAAACTACAACATAAAAATGAAAATAAAAGAGTGTTGTTGTTTATACACGCAAAATCAAAAATGGTCTTTTGATTTATGATTTTGCTCCCACTAGTCAACTACTCCCAATTGACTTTCAAGAATCTTTCAAAATTCTTTAGTGGCCAAGATCCCATCTGGTTACCCCGATTCCCGACGAGGGCGATCAACCGAATAATTCGAAAGGTATGTAACTCTTACCAATCACATCTCTATGTGACTCTTGGTGGCTGAATAGTCAACTCTTTGACAATTCACATCTTTATGTGGTAGTCAACCCTTGCCTCTAGAATAAGGCGGTCCCGACGAGGGCCAATCACCGCAATACTCTAGTCAAGTCATAACCCAATATTCGCGAGATCTCATACGATCATATCTCAATAACGACGATATACCCGTGGTAGGTCAACTCCCGACGAGGGCGATCAGTTGGATCCGAACAAAGGCTCTACACCGTCGCTATAATATTGGGAGACAATTTTTCGACTTGATTTTTGTTGTGGAAGTATTTACGTAAATTAATTCACTTAATTAATTTTAATTACGGTCTCATCAAATATATCTATCTCTATAGACATACATCCTACACATTTATCTAGATCGTGCCTAGTCATGCATCTATCGTATCATATAAAATAAATACAAGCACAAAATAAATAAATGCGTAAAGTAACCGGTATGATCATGGACTTTTCCTAGGTGCGGTTTGAATACAAACTGACGAAACCGCGGGTCACAATCTAAGGGTAACTGCAACCGTCAATAGGATCTTTAATGCTCCATTCTCCAATGGGATCTTTATTTTCGTCTTTCTTTGGTCTCATCTTTTGCTCCATTCTTGTTACATTTAATTCTATCTGATAAAATAAATACACCCGCCGCTGCGGGAGGAGCTAACGGAATGGGATAAATGCAGAAAATAAACTAGGTCACGTTCTTCATAACGGCCTAGGACAATTTTTAAACCAACGAAAAATTAAATCATTCACATATATCCTATCGGTTGAGTCCATGATCAATCGGGTCCATATAATCATATTATATCTACTATATCTACTCCATACAATAAAATCTTATGAAAAAGATAAAATTAAAATTTAACTACTTGCGTCTTAATTGATCAATTAACATTTAATCTATTAAATAGTTTTATCCAATCAATTAACTAATTAACATTTAATTAATTAAATGATTTTAATCGAAATAAAATTAACAATTAATTTTAAACCGATTTTAATTTTAATTTTAATAAATTAGAACTATTCCAAAATAAATCAAAATTAAAATTATTTCTCTTTTTGTTTCTTTCCTTTTGATTCGTAATCAAAGGGATGCATGCCTTTGTTTCTAAACCAAATTTGGCTTAGGCTCGACCACTTTCCAAAATCAAAATTTTGGAAGTGGCTGCAAGCCTAGCCTTTTACAAATCAAATATTTGAAAAGGCGCAAGGCCTATTCCAAATCAAATATTTGGAAAGGCCAAATAATTTTAGTTTAGGCACAGCCACTTTCCAAAATCAAAATTTTGGAAGTGGCTGAAATATCTTTTTCCCAAATCAAATATTTGGAAAGGGCCTAGGCCTATTCCAAACAAAGTTTGGAAAGGCCATTATTATTTTAATGCCATGTGGCATCCCAATGGCCCAAACTATTTGAACCATTGGTTAGCCACATGACACAACTAAACAAAGGAGATATTAATCACAACTATGAACAATATTGAATCACAAATACACAAAACAAAATTGGGGACCACCGTATCACACCAGCAGCCGCCGGCAGCCCGGAGGCCGCCGCCGCCATCGGTGATCACACGCAGGTGGTGGTGCGCGCCGATCGGCCGAGCACCACCAATGCCGCCCCTTTTTTTTCTTTTCGTGTATCAATTTTGCAAATCAAAAATCTTTCATCTTTTAATTACGTGATTTAAACGATAAAATTAACTACGCATATTAACATGCTTATTGCTTAAGCTCGAAGCTCGCTCTGCTACCACTGTTAGGAAATCTACGCGGGAACGCAGCGGAATTCAAAAATTTATTTCCTTTTTAACCGGGATCGACTTCGTTTAAGCAATAAACAAATAGATAGTGAGCGGTGGTTACCTTGGTTGATCTAAAAGATCGGCGCTTTGACCGTCTAAGGAGAGTAGTTCTGCATAGAGCCGCCCAGTGTTCGGTCTCTACCGCTAGTCCACACGAACGACCACTGGAATCCCATCATGGATTGCTATTGGAAAACTCCGGTTGCTAGACCGGCCTTTTTCCCTCTCTCCAACTCTCTATAGGATGCTCTCTATTTTACACAACAACTATTAGTTCTTGGAATTATGTTGTACAAAAGAGCTTGACACCCACCTCTTATTTATAGTAAAAGTGGCGCCCCAAACAGTTGTGGAGGAGAAGAAAACATTTTTCCAATAAAATAAGGAAAATATAATTGATTGATTTATCTCATTTATTATAATATCTTATATCAAATAAATCTAGGATATTGTCAATATCTTATATTGAATATTCCCAAGATATTGTCAATATCTAATATTGTCTATCTTTATTGTATTACCATAAATCAATTCACACATGTGTATATATCACATATATATTACACAAATAAATCTATATAAATATTTAGCCATTACAAGTGTGAACATGTATATCTTATATATATGTACAACACACGCATTAGCTAACATATATATATAAATATTAATATTTAATATTAATATATGGTAATACCATTAATTAAATTGCACAATCCAAGTGTATCTTATACACTTCAATGTGGCGCCCCTTTGACCAACAAATTGGCTTCCGGAACATTCTTTAATTAATATAATATTATTAATATCTTGTATTTAATTTATTCATAATAAATAAATACCACAATATTAATTTACCACTATAACCTTTATAGTCTCGAGATAAACTTTCCTTATTTGGTTATCATCTATAACCACATTTTAATCCGGCTAGATGTTCTTATGTGTGTGACCCGATAGGCTTCGAATATGTTGGCCGTAGACACAAAGTGCAAATTACGAAAATGCCCTTCATGCCTAACGATCACGGGATAGCGTCAGCAACACACCGTGACCCCAATCATCGGAAGAGTCAAATGCAATGACTACTACCTTTCATGTGAAACAGTTACCGTGTAACTTACAATCCTATCGCTGTAATAATATCCATACGGTCGTACGTCGAGTGTCAAACATTAACGACCGTATCTTATAATCTGGATATCATGCTCTCTCGAAGTAACTCGTTTACTTCCACTTTGCAAAGATTCACGAGAGTTAGACATTCCTTATAAGAAGGCCATTTCGGATATTCGATCCTAATCATAGGATACGCGATTCCCGGACGACCAATCATGTATACTCCGCATGCTTCAGTATCATACCCAATCACTACCGCATGATCGCCCCGTGGCTAGGGGAAACCTCAATAGTGTCAAAGCATGACAATCCATACCGTGATGCCATGAAGACTCCGGTCTTAAGGATAATTACACAACCGCCACATAGTGTGACACTTATCCGTGTAGGTGGGTCGATCCTAACGTCGCGCATTCTCTAATACACGTCCCACGTCACAGTCCAAGTGTCTCTACACTTCGATAGACGAGATCTATCCACCTTTAAAGGCAGAAGACATCTAATACGTGCTAGTCTGTTTATACTATCAATGCCTGTTTAATAGTACATCGACTAGAGACATTTAAGTATCAAACTTATTAAAGTGATTAGGGATCTCATCAACCATAATCGCCTATCATGGTTTCTCTATCACAGTTTAATACTAAGGACGTTATCATATAACAATTCATAATTGGTTCTTTAAAAGAACACATATATGACAACATAAAAGCCATTTAATATATGTATAAACATAAAGAAATAGTAGAAATGATCCGACCCGGTCGGATCCGGTCCAACCCGATTGGGTTTAGGACACTATTCCAACATCAGCTACCCTACTGATCTAGACTAGCCTGCTGATGTAAGTCAGCTGACCTTTAACCGTGCTTGTTTGATCAAACCTATACAAGATCAAACTCTAATAAACCTATAAATTTGATCTAGACATCTTTTTGCCTTTGCTCTATAACAGCTAGTCTTGCACTCATCACTAAAACTTAAAAATAAGTCCAACAGTAATTTTGTTGTTGTTAGCTATCTTAGCCAACGACAACTTCTGACAGCCTAACTGTCTTTTCTAGCTTTTAGTCATTGGGATTTTTATCGATATGTAACCCGGTTCTATTGCATCCATAAGTGAATTTTATTACTGAAATTATTTCAATTTATTTGTTCTTGAAAGTTTACAAGGTATCAAAGTGCTAAACTCGATCTTCTAAAAATTCACTTCAAAATTATTCATATTCTTCAAATATATCGGTTTCTACTACTACGAGCACCAAATCGGAATCCGTCTCCAATGATAATCCAAGCCAAACTAGAGATTTCCAGAAAATTCAAGCTACATATCAATTGAATGGTGAGAATTATTTGAAATGGTCTTAATTTGTTCGACATTTCCTCAAAGGGAGGGGAAAATTGAGCCACGTAGTGGGCACTGGACCTGCTAATGATGATCCTAGGTTCTCTGCTTAAGATGTAGCTGATTCTATGGTCATTTCATGGCCGTGGAATTCAGTGGTTCAAGAAATCAGTGACACCTATATGTTTTTGGGATTTGCTAAGGAAATCATGGAAGTTGTTCTAGAAACTTACTCAAAGGTCAATGATGTTGCCCAGATTTATGAAACAAAAACAAAAATTGCTACTGCTAAACAAGGGTCTAAGAGTATCACTGAATATTTTGGGCTTCTATAGAGTCTGTGGCAAGATCTAATCACTACTAGTGTATCAAGTTGAAAGACAATAAAGATACTCTCATTGTGAAAATAATCTTTGAAAATAATAGAATTTATCCTTCCTTGCTGAATTAAACTCAGAATTTGATGTTTTTTGAATTCAAATTCAGGGTGAAAGGGACCTTCCTTCACTGAATGAGAACCTTTCGATGGCCAGAGCTGATGAAAGCATGCATGTAGTCATACTGGATAGATCTACTGAATATAGCTTAGCCTTGGTCTTAATGGCTACTAAAAATTGGGCACCTAAGACTGCTGGAAGCAAGTGGCCTCAAAGGAACCAATCTGGATCTGATCTGAAACCCGTTGACAGTGAGTTTCTGACTTGCAATTGATGTAAAAGAAAGGGGCACATAAAGGATATCGGATGGAAGATTCATGGGAATCCAGGAACCGGGAAAAAAATGAAACTGATGTTGTCCATCTTTCTAATAAGGAGAATCAGGGTCCAAACTCTTAGGAAGATGGACTTGGAACATCTGAGATTGAGATATTGAAAAAGTTTTGGCCAGCCTTGAAAAATCCAACTGCTTCATGGCTTTTATATGTACATGTTTTAATCACCAAAAATTTAAACAGAATGAAGAACATGTGATTGATTTAGGTGCAACTTATCATATGACATATGATATGTCCAGAACTTCAGTTCCAAATCCCAGTAATAAGAAAACAATTGTGGTTGATGGATCTTTGATAACTGTTGCATGTATAGGGAATATTGTGTTGACACTTGAGATCACTCTCAAAAATGTCTTACATGTTCTCAGAATTACTTCTAACGTGATTTTCATCGAGAAAATTACATCTGATTCTAATTGTAATGTTATTTTCTCTACTGACTCTTGTCTGATACAAGAGAAAGAAATGAGGAAGAATATTGGAGTTGCTAGAGTGAAGAATGGGCTCTATTGTTTGGATGGACAAAATAATAAAACCTATCATTTGTCTTATTCTAGATCACCCAGTGATAAGATTTGTTTGTATCATAGAAGATTAGGTCATCCTGCATTTAGTAATATGCAAATATTGTATCCTGATCTTATTAAAGGAATAAAATTGATTTTTTTTTGTTTTGTCATGAATGTGAGTTAGCCAAAAATGAAAGAAAACCTTTTACAAACATCAATTAAAGATGTGAAACACCTTTTACCTTGATTTACAATGATATTTGGGGTTCATCTAGGGTGGCAAAAATCACTGGAGCAAAGTGGTTTATATCATTCGTTGATGATTGTACTAGGTCCACTTGGGTTTATTTGCTTAAAAATAAATATGATGTTGCTAATGTTTTTCGACAATTCTTCAACATGGTTAAAACTCAGTTTGATACAAGGATTAAGAATATAAGGACTGATATTGCTAGAGACTAGTTTAGTCAATTACTAGCCTCTTTCTCAAGAATAGTCTTCTCGTGTTCACACTCCACAACAATATGGGGTATAAAGTTGATTGCAAGAACAAACTGTTAGGAAATCTACGCGGGAACGCAGCGGAATTCAAAATTTCATTTCCTTTTAACCCAAGATCGACTTCGTTTAAACAAGCATAAAAGAAGTAGAAAAGAGAATACCTTGGTTGAGTTAATTGGATCGACGTTTTGTCTATAGTTGCAGTTTCTGCACGAAGCTGCCCAAGCGTTCGGCCTCTACCGGTGATCCACATAAACAGCCTGCCGGAATCCCATCATGGATTGCTACCAGAAAAAAACTCAGTTGCTAGACTAACATTTTCTTTCTATTAAAATCTCTCTCTAGGAAGCTCTCAATTTTTCTAGTAAATTAGAACTCTTCTAATTGTGATGTACAAAAACGCTAGCCAACCCCTCTTTTAAATAGAGGGTAGTGCGCCCCATTGTAGCTCCCAATCTGATTGGGAAAAGCTTCTAATAGATTGAGGAGAAAGAAAACATATTACTAGTAAAATAAGGAAAATATATATTCTAGATTTATCTCATTTAATATTCAATATCTTATATTAAATATATTTCCAAGATATTTATGGACAATATCTTATATTGATTATATTTTTATCTTATTACCATAAATCAATTTATACAAATCTATTAACATCTAATATTAATATAAGGTAATACTATTAATTAATTGCACAGTCCAAGTGTATCTTAATACACTATTATTGGCGCCACATATCCCAAAAATTGGCTTCCGAAATATTCTTAATTAATATAATGCTATGATTAATTAATTTGCAAAATACATGTGTATCAATATACACAAATATGTAGTTCGACTTACAAATACATTATACGTATATTTAATTAATCAATATAATTAATATCTTGTATTTAATTTATTCATAATAAATAAATACCACAATATTAATTTATCACTATAACACTTTATAGCTGAGATAAACTTTCCTTATTTGGTTATCACTATAACAACATTTTAATCCGGCTTGATGTTCTTATGTGTGTGACCCGATAGCTTCCAAATATGTTGGCCATAGGCACAAAGTGCAAATAACAAAAATGCCCTTCATACCTAACGATCACGGAATAGTGTCTAGCAACACACCGTGACCCCAAATCATCAGAAGAGTCAAATGCAATGACTACTACCTTTCATGTGAAAACGGTTACCGTGTAAATATAATCGTATCGTTGTTACAATATCCATACGGTCGTACGTCGAGTGTCAAACATCAACGACCGTATCTTATAATCTGGATATCCTACTCTCTCGAAGTAACATATTACTTCCGCTTTGCAAAGACTTTCGAGAATTTGACGTTCCTTATAAGAAGGCCCTTTCGGATATTTACTCCTAATCATAGGATACGCAATTTCCGGACGAGCAACATGAATCCTACGCATGCTTCAGTATCACACCCAATCACTACCGCATTATCGCCCCATGGTTAGGGGAAACCTCAATAGTGTCAAAGTATGACAATCCACACCATGATATCATGAAGACTCCGGTCTCAAGATAATTACACAACCGCCACATAGTGCGACACTTAATAAAGTAAGTGGTCAGTCTAACATACGCATTCTCTAATACACGTCCACGTACAGTCCAAGTGGCTCAACACTTTGATAGACAAGATCTATCCCTGCCTTCAATAATATAGAAGGCATCCAACGCGTGCTTGCCTAATCATACTATTAATGTCCTGTTTAATAGCACATACGACTAGAGATATTTAAGTATCAAACCCTTTAAATTGAGTCGATGTCTCATCAATCATAATCACCATTATGATTCCTCTCTCACAGTTTGACACTAGGGACGTTATCATATAACATTCACAAATTGGTTCACATAAATAAACAGAATATATACTAACATAAAAGCCATTTAACATGTGTATAAACATAAATAAATAGTAGAAATGATCTAACCCGGTCGGATCGGATCCAACCCGATTGGGTTTAGGACACTATTTCAACAATCTTCCACTTGGCCTAAAACCAAGCACTCGTACACACGAGACCAAGTTGAAACACAAGAATCTCATGCAATACTCGCAACCAACCCTAAACGTGAACGGATCACTATCCGTGGGGACTCAGACTATCTTCATATCATGCTCCAAATGACCAAGTCAAAAGGAACTGCCTCAACACACACATGAATCTCTGACGAGACCATGGTCCTCGCTTCAAGCAATGAATCCACCATTATATCCGCTATATAGTAAAGGTGAAAGAACCGTACAAGGTTCATGAATGAACCTTTTAGATCCATGTACTGCTCCCGTTGCGCCTTTAAGGTAATACTGTGTTTTGGCTCAGTTGTAATATTTACAGTGATCTCTAGCTAAGAACCTTTCCAGCTCACTGTATCACTTAATCATAGTGACTGCAAACCCAAATTGTAGCTCCCAATATCTTCATAAGACTCAGGGTATACATCTGTATATTTACGTTTATCCATTCCAAGTTTCAATAAACTAGGAACCCATCCTTAACACTTTTAAGGGTATCCTCAACATTTACTAAAATCACTTTCATACTTGCTCATGACTCCCCATGCAGTATGAACATCTGATTCAAATCACAACACTTATGATGGTTCCTATTGCAGTAGCAAATGGAACATTTCCATAAGTATAGTCTTTCACCTTGTCTCCAGGGTTGACGTCATATTATAGATAGACCTCAAGCATGCTGGCTAGCAGTATCTTTTGTTGTGATCTATGCTAAACTATTTAGCATCTCATCTATAAGGGTGAACTGTGATAGCTAAGCAGCCTCTAAATCTATCACTAAAGATTTTATTTCCAAAATAAGAACTGCCACTCCAAGAACTTTCATAAAGACCTTGGACTACCAACATTAATTGAATGTGACATGGGGTGTTGATTCTGAGAAGGATATCCAATACCTTGCTTGAGAACCTGTGAATATCCCACTAACCCTTCTGCACATAAGGCATATCTTTCCTCTTGTTGAAATCAAACTCTTTTGATCTATCAATGCAGGGAACTTATATAGAGGAACTTGTTTTCGTCTATAACTGGATCTCATAAGCTTACATATCACGTTATCGTCTATGAACATCAATCCCTTAACCTAACATTTTCAACATTATCATACAGCAATGATACGTAGCTACAACAAGCACTATCTGAATAGCCTTAAGCATAGCTGGCAGCATAAAGGTAATTACAAGGTTTTGGCCTCGTAGCCCTTCAACCATCAACTTAGCTTAACTAGTAATCTTATTACCTTTCCATGTTAGTCTTTCATAAATATCTACCACACCTTTCAAAGACATTTCCATGTTAGTCTTTCATAAAGACCTACCACACCTTTCAGAGACATTCCCTTTAGGTAAGTCAGACTAGGTTCATAACCCGGTTGTCGTACATGGAATCTGCTTCAGATACTATGGCTCCTAGACATATCTCTTAATCATTCCTTTCAAGCATTCTTGCATAAGTTGTGAGATCTTCATTCTTCAAGATGAACATGCCCGCAGCCCTTTTAGGCATGTGGTCATCTGTAGACTCATAGAATACTTGTGTGCACTGAGCAGCGTCCTGCACTTCATCGCTATGCGGCGCCTGCTCATGTTCCAACGGTTGAATATCTCTTTGTGGTTCTCAAACTCTTTTGAGATCTCATTTACTCCTACTGTTTCCCTTGGAAGAAACACTTCCTTTAGAAGACAGCATGTTTGGAGACAAACATTTTTCCTCTGCGGGTAAGTAAATGATATCTAGCGTACTTGCAAAGATATCACACAAATTTGCACTTGTCATACTAGGCTCTAAGCCTTTCAGACATTGCTTGCTTGCTAGAATCACGACAACCCAAAATCATCGGCTAAGATGGATTTTATGTCATCATCTTCCATATCTGATATGGAATTCATTCAACCTTTATTCTTCGGAGCTCGGTTAAGTATATGGATTGTATAAGGGCACTATCCCAAAGCAGGTAAGGGATACTTCGCATGGCTTACGTCACACTTTTATCGCATAAAGTGTTGTTTCTATTTTAGAAACACAATCCGATTGTGTGTCCTAAAATTGTATCCTTCAAGGGAGAATTTAAATCCTTTACAGACGACTACGGAAACACCCTTCATGTATTAATTGCTTCAATCCAATTGAAGATTAATTTCTAAGTATTTCATCAATCTCATATTCGTACTAGCTCGAACTTTTCGGGCTTTCCGAATTGTCGTACTTCACTAGGTACATTCAACTATTTATAAAAATAATCATAGAGATTAATAAGCAATTATTTGCGGCATTAATTGTCATAAGCCAACGAACATCAGTATGTTTTAGTCTTTAGACAACTTTTTTAGAATTTATAACATTTTCATAAAAGGATATCTTACTCATCTTTAGATAAGATATGTACTACCCACATGATTCATAATCACGTAGTTCAGACATCATCATAATGACATCTGACTGCACGTTTCTCTTTGACAGAGACATTGTCTAGAACGACCACAAAATATTATGGATAATAGCCATACAATTTTATAGTTGAGATTTTATCACCTATATCGACTATATAGTGAATAAAATCTAGTATGTTAGATTTGATGACTATTCAACTTTATCGGAATAACGTTTAACCCTTACAATTGAATTTGTTGACTAAATCTGACAAATAACTGAACTCGTGTTCTTCATACGAACCGGAACACAATAACATTTATTTAGTTCTCTTCTCAGTCTACTAGATTCAGAATATTATATAGTAAATGCTGCAACGTTTGCTTCATTTTCCATATCTTAGAATATTCTGAGTTCAATCTTTCTAATTTAATCATACTCCTAAGATGTCATATTGTTGGAAGTAGCGCCCGAAAGACAATTTCTGTAATTGTTTTTATAATTAATAAATGACAGATTTATTCTCATCTTATTATTTGCTTCGTGCTTATATATTATACACTGCTGAAAACCCCAAGTCGTATCATATGTAGCCATATAACTTAGTGTGTGTCACACGTGAGGATTAAGTTTATGGTGATACACTTGAACTGTAAGTCCGTGGTGAAGTTAATCAAAGTATGGGGTCTATTGATTAAACCACCATTAATGCGCCCAGAACACTTTAAGGTGTGACCGTCTTACCCGTACCGTCGATATTGGTTATCTAAGTGGGGCATTTATATATGATGTACGTAGTCATATAGGATTGGACCGATTTAATCTGCATTTCTCATATAATTCCGTGAATGAGAAATCTTATTAAATCAAAAGATGATCATATATGGATTAACCTTAATCGAAGTGATTGCAGACGCCTGCTTGTTTCAAGATAGGGTTTGATGTGTTCGTTAAGGATTTCTAAGAGGCGCGGTCCGAATCATTTTCACGTTGGCATTATTCTGGAATGAGTGAGAAGTGTGTGTCTCACAGAATATGGAATCCATTCCTTCTTGCGGCAAGTAGAAAGACAATCCCCTTATTTGTTGATCCTAGAAACTGATCGATCGGCTGAGTTCGTATTGATTATGAAGTAATTGATCACTAGTGGGTTAATGATAAATAAGGATAAGCTGTAATGAAGAAGGTTTACAGAAATAATCCCGCTTCATTACAGATAGTCTGTGGAGGGTTAGTCTGTATTTAATGATTATATTAATGGACACTTATTGACTCGACTTTCTGAGAATAAGTTATATCTATAATCGATAGAGTTCAGTTTCGGATTTATGGTGGCGTAATTCCGGAATTAATAAGTTGAGTAGAAATGTTCTGTTCGATGAATATTTTATTCAATTTATTGTAGCTACTGGTTATAGGTCTATGGTCCCCGGGTTGGCTCCTAACACGCGAGTGTTTTCTTGTTTTGTGGAACCTCAAGAATAAATTAAATAGTTGGTCTATTTAATGAATATGCGAATATCATTTATTTGGTGAATAATATGTAAGATAGAAAAGCCATTTTCTATTAAAAATAATGGCAAAGGTGGCGCCATAATTTGTGATAAAATTAGGAAAAGAAATTTTCCTAGATTATGTCACATGTGTAATTAATTAATTAATTATTTGTTAGATAATTAATGGAAGAATAAGAGATTGATTTTTTTAATCATTATCTCATTTATGGAGATTATCTCTTATTTTATTGCAAATATCTTTTCCTTATGGAAATAGGTAATTCTATTGTGAAAATGATAACTCTCTCTTGACTAGTTATTTTCCTATATAAAGAGAGTTCCTCGCAACTCAATTACAATCAGAAATGGCGCCACACTTAATAAAAAAGAAGAGAGAATTAGTTTCTTGTTCTAGCCATTAGGAGGAGAAAAGAAACTAATTTTTCTCTTCTTAGGAGGTTTTACTACGAAAAGAAACTAATTTTTCTCCTCCTTGAAAAGAAACTAATTTTTCGATGAGGTTTTACTACGAGGATCGACGTCCACCAATCGTCACTTGGAGATACAACTCGGAGATCGCGGCTTCTCTCCGGTTGGGGTAAATCTACTAATCTTCTTGTAGATTAATTTATTATGCGAACCATATCGTGGTAAAATTGAAAAACGAATTTTAATTCGTAGTTTCCGCTGTGCATGATCGAGCGTCTCGATCGGTGCTGTGAATCAGATCTGACGATCCAATTAAGGATCGGATCCGGATTCGGGTTTCTGTATATCCATCACATATATCTTAAAGTTGACTCGAGCTTAGAGAGATTTATCTCAACACACTTGCCTAGAATAGAGACTTCGATAAGATCTCTTATTTTAAGCACATGCCCTAACTTTCCTTTTTAATCCCTTAAACAATTGTAAATACTTCTTAGTTTAGAATTCATAAGACTTAAATTTCCTTTCATAAAGAAAATCTAATGCTTATTAGATAGTTTATTTAGCCTTTTGAATCATATTCAAAAAAATGAACTATTTAATTAACCTTCAAACAATGATTAAAGAAATAAGTCGATATTTAAATCTTACAATTTTGAAAACAACATTTACAAAGTTTCGATGTGGTCATTCATCCAACGTTTGAATTAATTGCCATCGTATGACATAATGATCATATTGGATCGTATCCAATATATGATTAATTCGTTGAAACTTATTTCAAGTGATTTAATCATATAATGAGCTTCCGTTTTTCTTTAACAATTAAAGTCTTGGAGCACTCCATCAAATATATAGTCTCATTGTCGCTAACTATTATAACGAGGTTGCTTGTGTCATTGCTTATTTTAAAATGATTAAAATTACCTAACCATACTGAGAACGTTTTTCAAAAGGCACCATACTTGAAGTTGTTTGTGATGTGGTTGATATGGATGTGTTTCACCTACTCTTGGGAAGACCGTGGCAATATGACCCACAATTTCAGTTGGAAGGGGAAGCGGGTAATGCTATTACCCGGATATATAAAGAGGACCCAGAGATAAGAGGAGGATCATACTCAATTGATGATTACAAATGGAAGGGAATTTAGAATTGTTTGCGTTGGTGGTCAAAGAACTGGACACTTCCCAAAAGGGCTTAAGCATTGGTGCTGATATTCGATCTATTCTCAAGGAGTACGCAGACTTGTATAGTTGTGTCCTCCGAACTACATGCAGGCCTACCTCCTCTGAGGAATATACATCATAATATTGACCTCGTTCCTGGTTCTTCTTTGCCTAATTTTCCTCATTACCGACTTAGCTCAGCTTAACATTCCATTTTGCAAGGAATGATGGATGAACTTTTGGCCAAAACAGATGATCCGACCAAGTCCAAGTCCTTGTGCCGTTCCAGCCATTCTAGTGCCCAAGAAAGAAGGCAAGTGGAGGATGTGCATCGACCTTAACAAAATAACAGTCAAATACCAGTTTCCAATCCCTCGGTTAGAATACATGGTGGACCATTTGGTTGGGGCCAAAGATCTCAAAAGTGGGTACCATATTGGGATAATGACCGGGGTCGAGAGTGGAATACGGGTTTCAAAACGAAGGAGGGCTTATATGAGTGGATGATAATGCCTTTTGGGTTTTGCAATGCTCCTAGTCCATTTATGAGATTGATGACTGAAGTGCTGAAACCATTTATTAACAAGTTTGTCATGGTGTACTTTGACGATATTATGGTCTTTAGCCAAGGTTTGACACAGCACCTCCAACACCTAAGGGCAGTTTTCACTTATTTGAGGGTCAACAAGATGTATATAAATATGAAGAACTGCATTTTTGGGACCCCATAACTTCTTTTTTCGGGGTTTATCATCAGTGCCGATAGGATAAGGACAGATCCGGAAAAAATAGCAGCAGTACGAGATTGGCATGTACTTGGGACGGTCAAACACTTCAGCATGGTGGTTGCACCTTTGACGGATTGCCTCAAGAAAGGAAAGTTTCATTCAACACAGCAATTTAGCCGAAATTAAGGAACATGTCACAAATGCACCAGTTTTAGCTCTACCTACCTAACTTTGACAAACTTTTTCAAGTGGATAGTGACGCATGACAACAGGGTATAAAAGCAGTTTTGAGTCAAGAAAACAGGCCCATCGCTTAGTTTAGCGAAAAATTATCTGAAGCCCGAACCAAATGGACGACATACGAGCATAAGTTTTACACACTTTTCAGAGCACTTCAACAATGGGATCATTACTTGGCCCAAAAAGAATTCATGCTCAATTGTGATCATAGGACACCGAAGTTCATAACAACGTAGAAACACATCAAGCGGATGCACGCACGATGGTTCTTTTACCCACAAAAGTTCACATTTTCAGTGAAACATAAATCTAGGAGTACTAATTTTGTTGTGGATGCCTTCTGTAGAAAGCAATACTTGTTAACTGTACTACAGAATGAACTTTATGGGTTTGAGGCCATGGTGGATACATATGATGATGATCCAGACTTTGATGAAATTTGGCAGCATTGCAAAGCAGGGAATTTTAAAGATGATTACAATGTTCACCAAAAGTATTTGTTCAAAGGATTGCGCTTGTGCGTTCTACGATCTTCATTGCGTGAATATCTTTTGAAGGTGTTGCACGAAGGAGGATTGTCCGTTTATACTGGGAGGGACAATACTCTTTCATTGTATTGGCTTCAACTCTGACGTGATACCATCAAATATATGGCTAAGTGTGCGGTGTGTCTATCGAGCAAAGGTACCAAGAACCGGTGGCGGATCCAGGAATATATTTCAGTGGTGTCACCGGAGTCTAAAAATACATCTTTTATCCAAAAAAAAATTCCAGTGGGGTCACCGAAGTCAAAAACATCAATTTTTATCGATAAAATGACACTTTTTAACAACAAAACTACATAGTTTTAATACTAAAAAAATTTTATTTTTTTTTTTAGAAATTGAGTGGGGTCACGTGACCCCCCCTGGGTAGGCTGGATCCGCCCCTGCCAAGAACGATACCGGCCGCTACAGTCCTTTACCAGTCCCAGAAAATAATTGGGAGGATTTAACGATGGATTTCATCCTTGGTCTTCCCAGAACAGTCAGGGGATTCGATTCTATTTTTGTTGTTGTTGACCGTAATTCAAAAATGTCACATTTTTTGGCCTGCGAGAAAGTTGCTGATGCTAGTTATGTAGCAAATCATTTTTTTAAAGAAGTAATACGTCTTCATGGGCTTCCAAAGACGATTACCTCTGATAGGGATGTCAAATTTGTCTCTCATTTTTGGAAAGAATTGTGGCGGAGGTTTAACACTAAACTGCAACTCAACACCGCGTATCACCCCCAAACCGACGGTCAAACTGAGGTGGTAAACAGAACGTTAGGGGATGTGTTACGTTGTTTGGCAAAGGACTCTCCTAAGCAATGGGACCTCACTCTAGATCAAGCTGAATTCGCTTTTAATTCCATGGTTAACCGATCAACCGGTAGATCACCATTTAGTATTGTTTACTCCAAGGCACCCAATCTGTAGGTTGACCTAGCTGTTGTTAACTTGGCTTAGTCCTTACACAAGCTGCATCAAGAGGTGACTCAGAAGTTAGAACAAGCCACTTCTTCTTACAAGCAAAAGGCAGACGCACACCGCCGACTGCAGGCTTTTGAAGTTGGCGACCTAGTGATGGTTTTAATTTGCAAGGAACGTTATCCGCCAGGCACTTACAACAAGTTGAATCCCAGGAAGGTTGGACCTTATCCCATCATCAATAAGGTCAATGAGAATGCGTATCAGTGGCGGATCCAGGAATAAATTCCAGTGGGGTCACCGGAGTCTAAAACTACATATTTTATCCAAAAACAATTTCAGTGGGGTCACCGGGGTCTAAAACATCAATTTTTATCTACAAAATGACACTTTTTAACAACAAAACTACATAGTTTTAACACTAAATTTTTTTTTTTTTTTTTTAAATTCCAGTGGGGTCACGTGCCCCTCCCCTGGGGTACGTGGGTCCGCCCCTGATGCGTATGAAGTCGATGTACCTGCTGACCGGCAAGTGTCCCGCGCTTTTAATATGGCTGACTTAACACCCTAAAAAGCCCCTTATGCAGCCCTAGTACAGAGCAAGAAAATCGAGGACGAGTTTGTAAATTTAGGGGATGATGGATATTATTTTGCTGCCTATGTCCGTAAGTTAAGAAGAAGGGTAAAGTTGACATTTCTCTCCTATGTTTGGTTGAGTTATTTAAAGGCTGGAACCCTAATTTTGTAAAAAGTTAATCATTTTGTGAATCAAAGTAACCCTAGCCATTCTGCTAGCGGAGTTTTCATCTTCTTCGAGTAGGTTTCTGCATCAATTTGTAAGCTCAACAAGGCTTTATATGGTCTTAAGCAATCTCCTAGAGCTTGGTTTGGTAAGTTTACCAACACTATGAAGAAGCTGGGGTATTTTCAGAGTCAAGGGTCTCACGCCTTGTTTATCAAACACTCTGCTGTCAACAATGTTTCTATCCTTCATGTTTATGTGGATGATATCATTGTAACTAGCAATGTTACACAAGAGATCCAGATGTTGTAGAAGTGTCTATTTAAGGAATATGACATAAAATCCTTAGGTAGACTGAAATATTTTCTATCTATTGAAGTATCTCACTCAAAGGAATGCATCTTTATTTCACAGCAGAAATATGTGTTGGATCTTTTGGAGAAGACATGAAAACTAGGGTGCAAACGAGTTGCTAGTCCTATTGTTTTCAATCGTGGGATTTCAAATGCTCCTGAAGATAGATGAGCTAGTTGATCAGATCTCTTATAGAATTTTAGTTGGAATGATGATTTACCTCATTCACACCGGACCTGACATTGCCTTTGTTGTTAATATGGTGAGTAGGTTTATGCAGAATCCTATGAAAATTCACCTTGTCGTTGTCTTGGAAAAGGAATCATGTTCAAGCAATGAGGCATTGTTCAAGTGGAAGCTTATAGATTTGCAGATTATGCTGGTGCTATTGAAGACTTGAGATCCTTTTCTGGATATTGTGTTTATCTGGGAGAAACCTTGTCATCCGAAGAAGCAAAAATCAGAGTGTGGTGGCCAGATCCAATGATGAAGCTGAGTGTAGATCTATGGCTCTGGGGGTCTGTGAGCACTTATGAGTCAATATCATCCTCGGAGATCTTAATATCAAATGGACTCATCCTTTGAAGTTATATTGTGACAATAAATCGGCCATCAACATTTCTCACAATCTTGTTCAGCATGATATGACCAAGCATATTAAGGTTGACCGACATTCTGTCAAGTAGAAGATTGAGAGTAGCTTGAATTGTAACCTCCTCTTTTTCCACTCATGATCTAGTCTGATCTGATGCTTATACTTCTCTGTTGACGCTACTTTTCATGTATGGGTTGATCACGTCAGGTCCGCTCAACTGATTCTTCACGTATGTTTTTATGCAATTTAGTTACCGTTAACTATCTTAGCCAAAGGTAACTTCTGACAGTTTAACTGTCTTTTTTATCTTTTGGACGTTGGGTTTTTTCTATGTCTGTAACCCGTTGCAATTTGCATCTTTAAGTGAATTTTATTATTGAAACTATTTTCAATTTATTTGCTCTTGAATTCTTATACATCTAAAGGCATATCAGAGAGTTCTCAAATACCTAAAAAAGAATCCCAGACAAGGAATCTTTTATTCTCATAACAATTCATTGGTTAGTTGTGCTTTTACAGACTTAGATTGGGCATATTTCCCTGAAATAAGGAGATAAGTGACCGGCTATAGCATGTTTTGGGGGACTCTTTTGTGTCAAGGAGGGACAAGAAGCAAACAACAGTTTCCAAGAGTTCTGTTGGTCTGAATATAGAGCTATGTCCACTACAATGTCAGAATATAGGGCTATGGCCACTACAGTGTCTGAAAAATTCAGTGATAGTTGAATTACTCAAGGATTTCACATAATTCAGTGGATAGTTGAATTACTCAAGGATTTTCACATTCCAGTCACACAACCCGTCTCTATGTATTGCGATAAACAAAGTGCTATGCACATTGCCACTAATCATGTGTTTCATAAACGAACTAAACACATTAACATTGATTGCCACATTTTTTATAGAGAAGCTCCAAGTTAATCTGGTTAAACTTCTTCAGGTTTCTACACACAACCAGCTGGCTGATTACTTCACCAAACCTTTGGACAGTCCTGCTCACAGTCAAACTCAACAAAGGTTCCAGCTGAAGGACATTCATACATCCCATCCCACCCGAGAGAGAGTGTTTGATTGTAGCATTTAATAGAAGTTAATTAGCGGTTAATTGAGTTAGTTAGCTAGTTAATTACACCATGTAGTTTCTAAGACAGTTAGTGTAGCAGTTAGAGTAGCAGGTAGTTTCTTCCGGTTTACTTAGCTTCAAAACACCAATTTCCACACTTACAAATTTTCTTAAAGGAAAAACTTAATTATGACAATTAGAGTGTATAAAAAATATTCTAAGAAAATGTATGAGAACTTGAGAAAGTAAAAGAACAAGGAAAATTATGTTCCCAAACAAAATAACTATAACAAACGGTAACAACACATTTTCATATAATTGATTATGGTAGGACTAATATCAATCAATACGACACAAACCATAATCAATAGTGAAAAGCTGTGTTACGATCATTTGAGAAATGAGTAATACTAATGGGTAATACTACAGACACAACTACTTAGCTATAACAATTGACACAACTTGTTTTCACATCATTAATTATGATTTAAGACCCACTGATCATAATCAAGAGTGTAAAAGTAGGTTGTGTCACTCGTTAAAGTTACGTAGTTGTGCCCGTAGAATTATATACTTGAGAAATGTTACTTATACAGTAGTCGTGCCACAACGAATTACACAACACAGTTCTATACCATTGATGATGATGTCGGACCTATTAATCATGATGTAAGTTCACCGTAATGAAAAGGTACCAAATTGTGTTGTGTCTGTCGTTATGGCACAGTAACATCGCCCCGCCCTTAATGATTATTGAAGAGAGGTTTTCTAACACAGTTTGCAATTGGAAACCTGAGAAAAACAGAGCACACTACATGTAACTTCATATCCCACACCGTAATAATTCAAACATATATAGTAGATAATCTTCTATGCCAAATGCTTGATGGGATTGTGATCGTCGTCATGAGGTTTGTTTTTGTCATGGAATTCAATTTCACCTTCGCTTTCAGGTTCGTCTTCTTCGTCGTCCAGTTCGTTCTTGTCCACAGGTTCGTTGTCACAATTCGGACCAATCGTCGTATCTCCTCCAAGCAAATGAACGGAAGCACCGTGTTTAGGATGATTGCCGCAACCATAACACTGGTTACGGTTACACTTACATGTACACGCATCGCAACAGTCTAACTGTAACATATGCCTCATGATTTTCCTTGGCTTTACGATGTCCTCATCCGTTTCTGAACCCTCTCCAACATTCGACCATATTACAAGAAAGAATACTGCTACACACAAGAAATTTATAACTTTCACCATGAGTGACGAATCGATTTTGGGCTCATGAAAATTGATGGGATGATTGATTTGTGAAGCCTTTCTGAAAAATATGTGATGTATGTATAGTAATAGAAGCCGAACAAAACAGTACACAAATTCCAGTTGGCAGAAAAAATACATCAAAATTTTGACCAAGTAATAAAGATCAATTTTGGTAAAAACAAAAATGAAACCAAAAGTAAAACATTGTTATCATCAAGTAAGATATGATCCAAATAATACGCCAGACAAGGTACGTATGCAAGAAGTGTTTTATGGTAATTGAAGTTGATTAAAAGAATGCAAAATAAACACATCACTATATGCAAGAAGAGTTTTATGGCAATCAAAGTTGATTTAAAGAATGCAAAATAAAGAGTTTTATGCAAAATATATTTTATTTTATATATTTTAGAAGAAATAAGTCCACCGTTCTCTGTAGGTTCGACCCATACTTCTACTATACTAGCTATAGAGGTTGTAGGTGATTTATCTGTGGGTCGTCAAGCTAGTATACTAGAAGTAGGGGGTGAAACCCACAGGGAACAGTGGACTTATTTCTTCTAAAATTTATAAAATGAAATATATTTTTGTTTTTATCTAATTTCCTACGAAAAAAAGAAAAATAAAGGAAGAAAAATTACAGTCAATTAATTGTTTCCCCCTCAATTCCTACGATCGATCATTGATTCAAGGATGACTCGTTAAATTATTAATAAATTGGTTATAGTTGACCACAACCGTGAATCAACAAATCTCTCCTAAATTCGTTAATTAGGACAACCGCCACTAATCACACCCTAATTATGGCACACCCCGCAACGACCGCCCGGAGTATGGTGACATAACAGCCTTAAAGATTAGAGAGACCCAATCACTAGGTATTAATCCAACCGGCTTAATTTTTACCGTAGTATTATCTATTTTCACAACAGGAAATCCTACGGGTTATGAACCGGCAGACAATGTGTTGTTTACCACTAAAAATCCAATCTTTTATGTCAACCGCCTAAGATGGATTTTGGTGCTAGATCAAAATAATCGTTTAACTATCGCGCGCCAACAATTAAAGGAAATTCTAATCCTATATGAAAACAGAAAATAGATAAATACTAACAATCAAACGAGGAGAAAACATATTTAGATCTCACAATCATATAGAATCAAGAGGTAAAATAATCAATTAACCGGAAAGAAAACCTAATTATTCATACTAAATAAATAAAAATAAAGCTAAACAAAATAAAACAATAAAGCTGACAAACTTTTATTACATGAAATCAAAGAAAGGAAGAGCCGGCAAGAATGGTACCACAGCTTTCTTTTGTTGCCGTCCGTTCCCGTCTTCCTCCATTCTGTTCTATTTTTCCTCTCTTTCAAAACCTAACTAATATCTTTTCTCTATCCTGCTCACGTAACAAAAACAATGAAAAATGGAAATTCATTGGGCCAGGCCCAATCACTATTTCTTAATAACGGTCTAACTTAATAATAATAATAATAATAATAATAATAATAGTAAGTGGTCTTCTAATAATAAAAAACCAATGTGACTAAAGAACGAAAATGTACGATTGGCTTTAGTAGCTCTGCCTTCTCTTCAAAAGTCTGGATCTCTACATAGGCGAAAACTGGAATTCTCGGATCTTGAAACGCCGCTTTTCTCCAACATTTCACAAAGCTTCCGAAACTGCTCTATAAGTCCTGAAATCTTCCATCGCCGCTCACGAGCTCTTAAAACCTGAAAATCATCTAAAACATACCCGGAACGGAGCATTTCCCGACAAAATAGATATACAATACGCACAGAAAATTCCCATAAAATACGGTCTCATCACTCCCCCACACTTAGATTATTGCTTGTCCTCAAACAAAATGCACTATCATCCCCAAAAATAAAAAAAATAAAATTGCATGAAGCTAAATCCTAAATGAACGACCTAATACTACATGAATGCAAAGCACCAAAAGAATTCCAATCAATGACTCACGTCCAACCTTTTCATCAACCTCAGATCTCATAATGCAAATCAAATGATAACAAAGCAAGGCACAACACACACTAGTATTCATACGACTCACTATAACATCAATCGATCATAAACTTTAAAGGGGCAAAATGAAAGAGTCATAACTTGTCCTCACGGGTAAACTCTCATTATACTGCATAGGGACAATTCACACACTCTCAAAAATCAACACACAACCAAAGCATTACCATAGGTTTGCATATCCATCAAATCTCCACCACTATGCAATCAAAATCCAATGCACAAATCATGAGGTCTTTCACTGGGTTGTAACGGGGCTAGGGACAAAAAATAAGGTAAGGAAATAGGAAATACAAGGCAAAATTGTCAAGGAGAGTGCATGAATAATCACACCAATTATCACATAGCCACCAATAAGCATTCCAATGAAACACACCTTACGGCTCCAACTTCTATCACAACATCATAAGAATTGAAGTGCAAACAACAACATCCGAAGAAACTTGCAAAAAATGTTAGGAAACAAGCTACTTCTTTAAATATAAAACACTTCTTCACTGTAATTCCATCTTCTTCTTTTTTTAACATTCAACTTTTTTGAAAGATCTTGACATACACCTTCAAAACATAATCTCGAGCCATACTTCTCTAGATATTCACTTCTTGGTACTTCTCCAAAATTTCATGCAATTATTCATACAATCTCATGACGATAAGGTCAAAAAAAGGGATATCGTAAGAAAAATGGCCATGGGTTTAATTTCTGGAGTTTAATCAAAGAAAGGGTCCAGGCTAGACAGGGCTCACTAAGGGGTATTAAATATGGGAAGGCCAAAAAAAAGTGGGTATGGAAGGAGTTAAATCCTAGGTGCCTCGATCATTTAAGTGCAATAAACCTGAAAAAGTGTGGTCTCGAAATGCATGTCAATGCAAATTCTAGAATGACATTGGAAGTGTGGATACCACTCAAAGGAAAATATGAGCGAGTGCGCTCTTTGGCCAGGTGAAAACCTCACTTTTAAGTGGTTTTTCATTATGGCTCAATGATTTTACCTCCAAAATTCATAAACAGGTGATCTAAGGTGAGTGTGTATCAACAAAAGTCTGTGCTTGCATTGATCAATTACCATTTGAATATTATCACTTCACACAAAATTTACATGAAAAAGTTGGTAAAGTGTCATCAAAGGCATTCTCGGTGCTTATGAGGTCCTAATATGTCCTAAATATGCAATTCTAATATGCAAATGCATTAAAAGCTCCCCATTATTAAATCATACATTGTCCCCAATGTATGGTAAAAATGGAAGGACGAATGCAATATATGCAATGATATGCAACTAATATGGTGTGCATGATATGCAACAAATACTAGTCTAAATATGGAATAAAAATAAAATAAAATAAAAAGGATGAGAATACATTACAAGTCGGACCATGGGACGGTGAAAAGAAGCCTTGGAATTCATCATCAATGGCTCCGGGGTGGTGCGGGAGGGAATTATGGTTGAACACATTCTGGATTTGAAGTTGTCGCATGTGGATGGAGTAGATGAAGGGCGGAAGGAGGGTGGGTAACATTTATTATCCAAGAAAGTATGAGAAAAACGGGTAGGATCCCACTATTTTGAAAGTAAGCTAGTACCTTATAAAAGCATGCTGGATTTCTCATTTCAGGAACGGTAGGATCCTACCATTCTGTTTTTGAGCTTTCCAAAATCACCTTTTAAATCCCTTTGATATACCTTTTGTAAGTAGGATCCTACCATTATCTCCCTTAGCAAAACAGTGCTCCTCACCTACAAAACTAGACAAAAAGTCTCCACCAAAAGTGCAAATCTCTCTTTTTATTCATTTATTAATTTAAAAAAGCACAAAACAAAACAAAATCACCAAGTTTATTTTAATTGGGTTGCCTCCCAACAAGCGCCTTTCTTTCATGTCTTTGGCTAGACATTCTTACCTCGCTATCCATTATCAAATAGAAAAGTTTTTCTTGCATGGTTCTTCAACTAATATTCAGAAATTGAGCCATCCATTTCACATTCATACGAGCTCAGATATGCCTTGGCTCTAGGCACATTTGCGAAGTATCTTCCCAATAAAAGAAAATTGGGATTAGGGGCCTCCACATCCCAGTTCAAGATATAATGATCGAGTGGGAAGACCGCTTCCTTCTTGCTCACTCGCATTTCCACAATTACCTCAACACTTTTCGGCTTCAACGGCTCCTCAAATGTGACTTCCTCCGGATGATTTTCTTCATGATTAGAGACATTATCCGTTAACTTCTCCAACCCCGAGTGAATTTCTTCACCATTTTCTTGGTCATCAACATCATCGATCTCTGGTGTTGGATCAATCATGGGACAATCGTCTTCATCATCATACAATATGATAGGAGGTGATGTTTGTAACTTTTGTAGCTTAAGCCGATCCACTTCAGTTTTCAGCTCGTCAATTTTAATTACCTTGCATATTCTGAACCCATGTGCATTGCTCTTCTCTGAACTGTGAAATCTCTTGCCCAATTTCTTGTAGTATTTTAATTACCTTGCATATTCTGAACACATGTGCATTGCTCTTCTCTGAACTGTGAAATCTCTTGCCCAATTTCTTGTAGTATGTTGGTGACATAACAGCCTTAAAGATTAGAGAGACCCAATTAGTATGTTATGTGTCTTTTTCTTGAACAAAAGACCTTATATCTTAGTGGTTTAAAAACAAACCCTTTTTAGTCTCCATAATTCTAGGTTGTAAGTTCAAATCCCACACCAGCATATTTTTTTTCGGATTTTTTTAGCTTTATAGTCTATATACCAAGACCACCCCATATTTCTTTCCCGGATTTTTTTTTAGCTTTGCAGTTTATATACCAAGACCACCCCGAATTTTTTTTCTGGTCCGCCACTGCAACCGTCTTAATTTTAACCGTAGTATTATCTATTTTCACAACAGGAAATCCTACGGGCTATGAACCGACAGACAATGTGTTGTTTACCACTAAAAATCCAATCTTTTATGGCCGCCGCTGCAACCGTCTTAATGTTAACCGTAGTATTATCTATTTTCACAACAGGGAATCCTACGGGCTATGAACCGGCAGACAATGTGTTGTTTACCACTAAAAATCCAATCTTTTATGACAACCGCCTAAGATGGATTTTGGTGCTAGATCAAAATAATCGTTTAACTATCGCGCGCCAACAATTAAACGAATAATTCTAATCCTATATGAAAATAGAAAATAGATAAATACTAACAATCAAACGAAGAGAAAACACATTTAGATCTCACAATCATATGGAATCAAGAGGTAAAATAATCAATTAACCGGAAAGAAAACCTAATTATTCATACTAAATAAATAAAAATAAAGCTAAACAAAATAAAACAATAAAGCTGACAAACTTTTATGACATGAAATCAAAGAAAGGAAGAGCCGGCAAGAATGGTACCACAGCTTTCTTTTGTTGCCGTCTGTTCCTGTCTTCCTCCATTCTGTTCTATTTCTCCCTCACTTTCAAAACCTAACTAATATCTTTTCTCTATCCTGCTCACGTAACAAAAACAATGAAAAAATGGAAATTCATTGGGCCAAGCCCAATCACTATTTCTTAATAATAGTCTAACTTAATAATAATAATAATAATAATAATAGTAGTAAGGGGTCTTCTAATAATAAAAAACCAATGTGGACTAAAGATCGAAAATGCACGATTGGCTTTCGTAGCTCTGCCTTCTCTTCAAAAGTCTGGATCTCGACATACGCGAAAACTGGAATTCTCGGATCTTGAAACGCCGCTTTTCACCAACATTTCACAAAGCTTCCGAAACTGCTTTATAAGTCCTGAAATTTTCCATCGCCGCTCACGAGCTCTTAAAACCTGAAAATCATCTAAAACATACCCGGAACGGAGCATTTCCCGACAAAATAGATATACAATACGTAGAGAAAATTCCCATAAAATACGGTCTCATCAATCTTCCATTTAACTTTGCAGATGGAACTCCATATGCCAATGATGCTTTCCAAATGAAGATGATATTGTCTCATGATTTTCCACATTCTCCTCTGAAAGGTCAATAAACAATAACATCGCATGCATCCCCTGGATATGGCCTAGTGGTGGCGGCATGGGTGTGTAATGCAGCCTGGACTATAAGTTGGAGGTCAGCGGTTCGATTCCCGTAATGGGGTTGATTTTCGATTGATAACATCCTTCAGTGCAGTGGTCGAAAAGACAACCCATGTTGGAGCTACTAGGTTACTTGATTAACCTCTCCTCGAAAAAAACAATAACATCGCATGCTTGATCCATTTTAAGCATTGCTTTCTTGCCTTCTTCCTTGATTATGTGCTTTAACTAACTTCTAACTTTTCAGATGGTTGTCTTCTAGGATTTCTACCCATATATAAATGTTTTCGCATTTATAACCTAGATGTTTATGTAGTTGTTTCATACTACACAAAAAGTGGTATAAACGCCCTTGATTCTCTTCTCTACTTTGTTTTCTTGTAAAAAATATTGTAGATTTGACACTTGATGCTGTGGCACTCATGGGCACATGAGTCATTTCTGTATTTGCATGGATTGTAGGCAACAACACCTGATTTAGAGGCAAAATGCACGATCCTGTGTTTAAAGGACTGTTTGTGCAAAAACCATCAACAGAACCTCACCGCACACTCTTCATATTGTGATTTCTTATTCTGGCATTTCTTCTACTTGTTAGGGTTTTATTGGGACTATAACTAGAGATAGAGAACCTGCTTCTTACAATGAAGCATGAGGTAATAGATCTGGAATTAACAGCTTTGGATAAAACAAATACATGGTCTTTGGTTATGTTGCCTAAAGGAGTCAAACCTATAGGTTGTAAGTGGGTTTTTAGGATCAAAAAGGAGATCAGATGGTACAGTAGAAAGATAAAAAGCTTGACTGGTGGCTAAGGGATACACACACCACCGAAGGAATTGGTTTTCTAGAAAGTTTTTCACCCATATCTAGATAGACTACAATCAGATTGTTCATGTCCTTAGCAACTCAAAAGGGGGGGCATTTACATAAACTAGATGTAAACAATTCTTTTCTACATGAAAACCTAGATGAGGATGTTTACATATGAAACCACCACCAGTTTATGTGGATAAAACACATAATAGCCAATGGAATGAATGATTAACTTAAAAACTCTTGGATGATGGCTACAAACAATCCCAAAATGATCACAGCTCGTTCACCAAGGGCCAAGATGACAGTTTTATAGCATTATCAGTTTATGTGGATAATATTGTTGTTGGCAGCTCACAGTTGTCAGAAATACAGCACTTGAAGGATTTACTACATTATGCATTCACTATAAAGGGCCTTGAAGACTTAAAATACTTCCTAGGATTTGAAGTAGCAATGTCAAAAAGTGGTATAGTCATTAACCAAAGGAAGTATTGCCTAGATCTTCTAAAGGAATTTGGATACTTGAATTGTAAACCAGCAGCTACACCTATGTACACATCATAGTGTTGAGAAAACAAAGAACCGCAATACCACATATATCATAAATACCCACAAAGTCTTTCCTATGACACACAACGAAATTAAACGAGGCAGCTCCAACGAAGCTAAATCACAAATAAAGCGAAATGAAAACACAAAGAAATAACACAACAATTTTAACGTAGAAAACCCATCTCGATGTGAGAGAGTAAAAACCACCAGGCCGAGGCCCACAAAATCTCCACTAATCAGCAGAAGATGATACAAAAGTGTTCCAAATAAATCAACTAATTCAACTACACCAAAACATCAACTAAAAATGCAACAAGAAGTAGCTATTGAGACACACTTATAGATGCATTTAAAAAATATATATATTTAGAAGTAATCTATGGAGACACCAGTATAAAAAAGTCTTTATAGCTACATCTATAGGGACATTTTAAAGTGCCTTAATGTGTTTTTACTTTCCCAAAAAATAAAAACATATAGAGGAAACCTGACGAGACGTTTTGAAATGCATGCAAAACATTTTTTTTTCTCGGGTGAAAATGCAAGCAAAACATTATACTATTAAATTTATATTCGTAAAAGTCGTGAAAACACTTGGCTCCGTTTGTTTTCATTAGAGTATTTTTAATATCATTTCACCAATCATATCTTACAATTCTCTTACCAATCATTTCTTTAACTACAAATAAAAAAATATTAAATTATCTCTCATCATTTCACTTTATCAACTTTATAACATTTTTTATCATTATTTTAAAAAAAATCAAAATGCAGGATTCGGTGATAAAATTGAAACAAAAACCTCTTTTAAAAAAAATTGAATGTGCCGAAATGCCGGAATTTTTTTTTTTTAAAGGAAAGATTCATAAATTGCTTATCGAATTCTGGCGTTTTTTTTTTAAAGGGAAAATTCATGAATATCTTACATGCTTAACAGCTTAAAATTTGGATTTGGTGTGATTATGTACGTTTAACAGGTTAAAAAAAATAGATTTGGTGTGTTCAAGTACGTATTAGTTATGATGTACTAAAAAAACGATCCAATGTACGTAATTGTTTATATATTTTTTCAACGGTAGAGATTAAAAAACTGGACCAATTAGAAATCCTGATCAGTAATGGCTTATATATATATATATATATATATATATATATACACACACACACACACACACATATCACATGCACTCCATAATATAGATCACAACAATTATTTGCATACATTTGACCACTGCTCATATGTAACGCCCCGTTCCCGGACACCGAGTCCATATCCGGAAAAGGAACGTTCGACAGATATAATATAAAATAAATTCTATATTATACGTAAGCCTTCACTACATTGTATCGAGTTAAGCAAAAAGGAAGCAAAGACTCGGGTATTTTTTTTCTTTTCAAACATCCAAAAATAGAAACTCCAAAATCTAAAGATAGAAATGTAACTTTATTACATTGGGAAAAACCAAACGAAAACGTATAACGTACGAAAACCTCTAAAAGAAACAACAAAGGAAACATAAAGTTCTCCAACAAGTCTAATGTATCATCAAAACAAATAACGAAATAAATGCTTCAATGTCGGCGTCCTCAAACGTCGTCATCAAAGTCCTCATTGCATCTGGATCTACCTTTTCATCTTCCGATCTCTCCCCCAAACACATAGAAAAACATGCATTTGAAATAAATAAAATGTACTCAATAATAGGTAGTAGCTAATATTTATAATTAAAAGATTATCTTTATAAGACCGACTCAATCTAGGGTTCACTCCATGTCTATCAACATATCATGACTATACGTATCTAGCTTAACATATCTTGGTCACGCCTGCATTCAAGGGCACTACGCTTGGCGTTTACTTGCTAACTAACGTGAACACTTGATAGCTCCGGGGTCTCCCCGGTATGCGTATAACTACAAGAAATTCGCGTTTTTACGACGTGCAATGCGTGTCGTATTTTGTCATTTACGACGTGCATGGGCACGTTGTATTATCCCGCGTAGTAAAAGTGTAAAAACTTTACGACGTGCTTTTGCACGTCGTAAAATGACTTTAATGCATGTCATTACCAGTTTCCCGCTAAAATAATATATCATTTTACGACATGCTATGCGCGTCGTAAGTACTTCCCACCAACTGATTCGCGTTTTTACGACGTGCATTTTGCAGGTCGTAAAATTTTACAATGTACGCAATGCACGTCGTAAATTTTTACGACATACAAAACGCACGTCGTAAATCATTTCGTCTTGAATATGAAAAACTATGTGCCTTGAATACCATAAACCTATATATTTGCGGTGCTTCCCAGCTTTGGTTCCAAACTTATATAATAATTATAAATAAACATAGACAATTAAAATGGGACATGTCAACTCACCACATGAAAACAGAAGATATGGAAACATCAAACAACTTTGTCTCTTGGATTAAAATAAAGACTACATCAAAGACAGATTCTAGTAGAACTTTTGGTACACAGTAGAATTCATAAAAGCAACAAAACCACAGAACATACTAGTAGATGTACTCTACAAAAGCAACATCAATGAGACATAAAGGAAAAAACATTACTACTCTTTGCTACATTCTCCCAAAGCAAGCATAGAAAGAAAGGGTGTCCTAAACCTTAATGGCCAGCCATCGGATCACGATAATGGGGTGATCCTATCGCTTAGATGGTCTCTTATCGTCTGTCCTCTTCTTCATCAAAGTCGTCTTCTTCGTCGTCTTCTGGCTCAAAATCACTGGCATCCTCGTCTAATTCATCATGAGGTATTGGTTTGATAAGATACTTTGTCCCCAAGTCCTTCTACAATGGAAGATAATAACAGCAAAAACAATTTATATTATAATTACTCAACAATGTACATCAAGGGAAATGCTATGGGCAAAAGCAGATCTAATATAGGCAAATTGAACATTAATTTGCAAAACCAACTAAACTCCAAAACTATGGCGAAACTTAACTTATTTCAAATGAAATAAGTAAACCTTAGGACTATAAGCTTCAAACATAATACAGAATCAACGTTGACAAATAAGAATAACGTTAGCGAAGCTCAAATTTAAACTCATACTGGAGCAGGACACTATAGACTGTGGTATATAAACACTAAACACCGCAAAGGGCAAGTCTACACCATGCTTTCACCTATTAATTTTTCTCATTGAAAGGAAGAACAAAAAGTGCTAAGGCAACCATACATATGCTTTACCTTATGCTTTCATCTTCTAAGTACAAATGGAAGTAATGGCAAATTTACAAACTAAACAGAAATTCAAACAAAAGCTGATTTACCTTGTGCTTTAATCTTCTAAGTACGAATGGCATCAGTACTTGATGAAGCCGGTTTATTATCAAAAGATTTCTTCCTCAGATAGAAGGGTCTGCTTATATTGAGAATAGAATCAGTATATACAACAGTAAGATATATCACAAGAGAGACAGAGAGACATAGAGAAATGCTAATATCAGGCTGTCAAACCAAATTAGCCCCTCATCTCATGAAATTCGAAACATAAAGCTCAATGATAGCAGGGACAAAACAAATTCAAATAATGCCACCCATGTTATTCCTCACACAAAAAAATGTTTCTTCCATTACATCTCCTGCCTGGAGAAAACATTTTTTGTATATAATAGGAGCAACTTATTCCCAAAAGAGGGGCGAAAGGGGGAAGGGAAATGGGGAAAGGGGAGGGCAAGACGATAGGAGAAGGGAGACATATTGAGTCCAACAAAAGAATGTTACCTCTGTCACCACTTTGAAAGGGTTTGCTAAACCAATGTGAAGTTAAGAAGTGCCCACGGCTCCTCAAGATTGTTCTGCGTAAAATGAAGATGTAAAATCAACAAAAAGACAAAGGTATTATATTCATATATAAATATGTATTGAAAACCCCAAAAACAGCCAAAATAAAAGAAAGAAAAGGCATTCTACACAGCCCCAGCTCGTTAAACATCGGACGACCGGAAGAGAATATTGGCTAATAATTCATCCATTAATTATTAACTAATGTAGTTGTCAAAAATATTTGTTCATTTATATCGGATGTAGTTTCATTTCCAAAACAACATTTATTGTGCTTTCCCCATTCTAACATTATTTGTTATATGGTGAGAGGTTAAAAACAAAACTGCATTAATATGATTAAATATGATTCATGTCGGACTTACTCCTTAATTTCCCACCCACAACAATAGATGGTTGGTCAGCAACATGCTCCTTTACACTGGATCAAAGCACAAGAAATCGATTATACTAATGATGAAACAAATATAAAATGAAGTAAAGGTGAAATTTTCCTATTAGGATCCAAGCTATATTCATTAATTGAAATGTTAACAAATATTCTAGCAAGAAAGAATAGACAGAGAGAGAAAGGAGAGAATCGGGAAACATTAGGCATTGAGTTTCTAGACATGCCCAACTGAAACTAGAGTTCAATCTTAGGTACTTGCTCATACTTACCATTTCATCAGCAAGTATTCTGTTTATGCCATTCTCATAAAGCAAGCCAGACGCCAGTTTAAACCAGCAAGCTAATAATCTCTCATTTTTCCTTGAATACATGCCATATATCAAATAAAGGACTACTAAACGAGACTTCAAATTTCCATTAATTGAGTATTTGCAAACATCTAACTGCTAAACTAAACATTTTTTTGTTGATTATCACCTAGATAATACACCTAGACATGAAATTAATAAATTCTGATGAATTATAGCCCATCTAAGGGCAACAAAACTGCCACAAACTATGAAAGTAATAATAGTGGTAATTTAAACAAAACTTACAGAAATGATTTTACGATACACCACATTTTCCGATGACATCTGTTGTGCGAAGAGTCTTGTGTACCCAGCACCAAAAAGACCGTCTTCCCCCTCTTGAAGACATTCATCGTCGTCTTCTTCTTCTTCAGCAATCTTCGAAGCATGTCTACCCCTATTTATGAGTAAAACACACAAAATTAGTGTCCAGATAGTCTTGAAATGATATCCGATCTCTACACACACATGTTAAGCAGGAGTTTCAAAATGAAAGTAGCATAAGGGTATTTTTGTGTGAAATGAAACAAAGAAATAGCAACCTTCACTTACTCATATAATTTCTTATCTTTTCCCAAGCCAAGAGCCGTTCCAAAGTAGAGCCAAGACTTTTTGGACCTCCTGATACCTCAAGAGAACTAGGTTCAAACTTGTATTTAACAGCTAAAGGTGGCTTTGAAGTCCAACTTGAGCTCAAATTACTAAAAACTCCGCTCAAATGATACGTAGTCTCTGCATTACAAAAAACAATTCAAATGAAAATTTCAAGTTAAAACTAAAATGAGTTCAATGAATTGAGCTGTAAACTTTTATCAGTCTATCACAACCCCCATTGCTTAAACAAGTGGGAAAGAAAGTAACAAATCTGAATCCCAATAAGATACGGAACCCAATTTTAATCAAGATGGCTATTGATCAATTTTAAGATATGGAACCCAATTCTGGGAAATAGCAATGTGTTGGCATTGCTGTACAAGGACAATATAAAGTATATGACTCATCTTGGTCTCATTGGCATTGTTAAACAAAAGATTCTAGCAAAGTATATGAATAGGAAGATAAAACAAAGGAATGTGCAGGCTGATAAAGGTGCAAGATGTGACTCAGATTATTGCAGGGATATAACGAACTTGATTCAGAACAAGATTAGTGAAGGTGCAGTTTAACTAATAAAACAGTAGGACAGAAGGATAGCTTAAAACAGAGGAGTCAGATATAGTTTAATTCAGCAGATTCAAAGGGCTACAATGACAGATTACAATTCTGATTAACAAAGCACAAAGGAACTACAGATTAATTACATGAACTTTTATTCAAACAATGGCTTAGATTAACACAAGACTCCAAATACGCATATGATTCGAGTTACAATGAGATTAGACTAATAATTGGAGTTGTTAATATACGATTAATATACGATTCGATCTGAAATATATATTAACAAATCTATGAACACATCTACATCATCGAAGAACGCAGAATAGACAATAGCGAAAACAAAATCAAACAATAAACATCATCAATGAAGATTGGACTTTACCAAATGTTTAGGAGGAAGAGGTTTTGAAAGAAGCTCAAGAAGACCACCTTTGCCAAGATGGCGTAGCTTGAGATGCACCTTTCTTAGCGATGCGCGCCGAGCTACAACTTTCGGCGGCGACAAACAAGCGGCGGGGTCACCAGAATCATCGTCGCCGAGAATATCAAACAGATTCAATGTCGCTATTCCTCCCCCTTCACGCAAAAAGAACCAGTTCTATATAATCTAAACACCGATTTTCAGAATATTTCTACAAAATTGAACAATTCAAATCCATAAATAAGCAATTAGATTGAAATTACAGAGGGAAGAAGAGAGATAAATGGAAGTTATGCCATAGAAAAATGCTTAAAAACCATGGCGAAAGCCGCTAAGAATTGTAAATCTGAAGACGGGTGACCTTAAAAACCCTACTCAAAAGAATGAAGAAGGGGGATTGTACAACACATTTCCGCTTCTTTGTGAGCAAAAAGCAAGTCGATGATGGTGGAGACGATTTTACTAATAGCGGCGGGTGGGAGGAGAGTGTATGAGGGTTTTAGGGAAATAATTTAACGATGAAATGCTTTTGCCGAAAAGAGATACGAGTTCCGCATAACAAATTTACGGCGTGTAAACATATGTAAGTCGTAAATATTTTCTAAAACACGACGTGCAGGAAAAGCACGTAGTAAATTTAGAAATATTTCCACAATAATGGCGTGTAAATGGGAGAACGCCATAAATATTAAAATTTACGACGTGCATTAAAAGCATGTCGTAAAACACACGTCGTCGTTTATTATTTTCTTGTAGTATATCGTTGCACGACAAAGAATAGCATGACCAAGCGTTGTTCACCCACCCTATTTAAAAATTGACTTCCCCCACCTTAAAACCTACGCTTTGGGGATGAGGTCTGTCAACTTATATAGGTTTGAGCCTAAATTTTTTACATAGTATCAGAACTACCTATTTATTGTGTAATTGTTGGGCCTCTTTTTTGGCCTTATAATGTCATGTATATTTCTTGTGTGCCATGTGGCCCAGGCTCTTTATATGCCCACACTTGATGAGCTTGTTAAAGTGTCTCACATTGGGAACTTGTATTTGTTTCACCATATTAAGAGTTGGACTTCCCTCACCGCAAAACCTAGATTTTTGGGATGAGACCCTTCATGTTATATGAGTTTGGGCCTAGATTTTCTACAACGAAAAGATCGAGAACATTGTGCATTCAACAATTTTTTTTTTTTCATGCGTTCTACCATAAAAACCCCAGTTCTCTTAAAGAAAAAAGTAAATACAATTTTAGACAAATTGATATTGTTTTGAAATCAATTAGATCAATTATTTATAAGTGAAATTATTTTTTAAGTGTGTTAAAAAATATTAGTTGACTAATGACCTGAAATGTGATTTGAACTACTACAAACAGTCGCACAAACAAGTGAGTCAGTGATGAGTGACCAAATACGCCAAAGTAGTGGTGTAGTCAATTATTGAACCATGAGTCGATGATTTGAACCTTGGTAGGATGCATGTGGATTATTGTTCTGAATTATGATATATATATATATATATATATATATATATATATATATATATATATATATATATATATATATATATATATATATATATATATATATACAAAAAAAAAAAAAACGCTGAGTTTGGAGAAATAAAAATAGCTTGAATTAAGTGCATTAGTAAAAAAAAAGTCCTGTTAAACCAAAAAAAGGTCTTTGTAGGTTAAAAAAATAAAATTAAACGACAAGCGATTTAAAAATAGGTGGGACACTACAAAGTTAGCCCTTTTTTTTCGACAAAACATTTGGGATTTCTGAAAATTTAAAAGAGAGTGCCCATCCCCTCAAAAAAAAAAAAAAAAAAAAGAGTGCCCATTAACGGTTAAACTCTTTAAACATTAAGAAAAGAAAAAAAGAAATCTTCAAATCCTTCACGCACAATTTTTTGTCTGACATTACTCCCTCTTTTTTCGCCACTACAAATTTTTTATCCCCAAAAATTATTGCCATCTCTACTAGAAAGAAAAAAAAAAAAAAAAAACAAAAATTTTATCTCAACCACAAAAATTCTACAATTATCATTACTGTGTTCCAAACTTGTTCTATCGGCGTTTTGAAGAACTTTAATCGAAGCTGAATTGCATTTCATCTCCATTAACGTAAGTTATTTTAGTCTAAGAGACTGTTTGTTGACATAATTAAGCAAAAATAAAGATAAAAAAGTAGGACTGCCTGACAAATAATTTGAACGTGTGTGGTCTGAAAATACTCCAAATTTATTTTGCACAAAGAATTTTAAGCTATGTAAAGGCTGCTTATGGTTTAATTATTTCTTCGGCAATTGGCCCAAGCGAATCCACTTTCTTTACAATGACATTATCTATTTATGGTTTTTTTTTCTCTTTTTTTTGAGAGGTGTTTTTTTTTTTCCTTGAAAGGGTTTTTTTGTATTTTTTTTCTCATTTTGAAAGGGTTCTATTTTTATTAGGACTTTGTTTTTGTATTTCTTGTGTTGGCCGAAGTACCATTAACATAAAATATACTTAATTGTAAACCCAGAGCTTCCGGATTCGAGTCCAAATGGAGACAAAAGTGTGTCCGTGTGTTTTTTTCATATCCGTAAAAAAAATGCGCTTAATTGTTTCATCGGCAAAGTACGACCTGAAGCGAACCCACGTTCTTTAGAGCCGTGTTATGTATTTCAGTGTTTCTTTGTTTTTTTTATTAAGTAGTTTTTTTCAATACTATTTTTATTTTAACATTGTTTTTAATGTGTAAGTCATTAACATAAAATATGAACAAAAAAGGACGGTACAAAATTTTATATATATATATATATATATATATATATATATATATATATATATATATATATCTATTAATATGTTTTCAAGGTGTGTAAAATTAATTACCCGATTACCCAGCATCTAACCCACCCAAATCCACATTAACACGACACATTGATAGCCATAAGAGATAAAAAAAATAAAAATAAAAATACTGTGACATTAATGGTTGCAATTAGTAAGAAATAATTGTCACATTAATGCTTGAAATTCATTCTTCGTGGAAAAAAATCCGCACGTTACAAATCACTGGTTTCATTGTCAATCCAAAACTTATACGAAATTTAGTGCGCCATTAAATCCCTAAAAAATCCATAAACTTCATATTTTTCTCTCATAATTCATAATCCCAAACACCTTAACCTTTTGTTCAGCAACTATCAAAGTTGTGCCGATTTTGAAAACCTATTCATCCCTATCAAATCAATTCGAACTTCCCGAAAGTCCTATAATGTGAGTTCAGGAAAACGATTCATTTGATGAGACAAAATTGCAGATCATCTTCTTCTAAAAAAAAACATATTTTTTATGATCAAATCAAACTCGGTGAATTTTCTTTACTAATCGGAGCGGAAGATGTCTCATCCATTTATATGGTGCGGTAAGGATTCATACACTCATCTCCAAAGCAACTGTTGAAATTTTTGTTTATCCTTCTCTGCTGGGATGATAATTTATAATTAGTACAAAATTGAGGCCTCTTACGTATACGTAATCAAAGAACATGTTATATATGCTAAATGGATATACTTTTTCATTTCATGCATCCATCATTAGGATTTAACAAGCGTCCATTACAAATCATTAGGAGTAAGCAGTGGAAGTTGATGAATCCTTTTCTTTTCTTTTTTATGTTGAATATTTTTGCCAAAGCACGGAACAGGTTTGTAATTCTTATGCACATCACATGTATGTCGCAATATTATTTACTTCATCGAATATCATGTGATAACATTAATTTGGTGTTGTATATAATCATGTATATCAAAATGTTTTTACATTCTACATGTTTTGATTAATAATTCATATTTATGTGTTTATCTCATTTTATAATTGTATTAACCATTGCGTGTCATGATTAACTTACTGCTGAAACATACCCGTGCATGATGCACGGGTTTTTAGGCTAGTATATATATATATTTGGCATTGTAATATACTCCCTCCGTTTTTATTTATATGTCGCAGAGAAAAAAAAATGACACAGATTAAAAAAATAATTAATATGTCTAAAATATAGTATTGGAAATGTATTTTTTTTATTGAAAATGAAAATACTTTGTTATTTTTTTTTGGTCGAAACCGGATATTTTATTAAAATTGCATAAAACCGTACAAGAGAAAAAACTCTACAAATTGTACATCAGCTCTATCTAAAGCAATAAACAAAATTAAGACCAGGCCAGTCTAAGTTCTCTAGCCCTCCGTCTTTGCTTGAAAATAAAGATATTCTTGGGGCGTCTGCATTCCGTGTGGTGGTACTCCCGATTGCTTGATGCCAAGGCCCAAAGACAACCTCATGAAAGAGAAATCTCCAAGTACACAATAGTATCGTGTTTGTGCATATGAACTTTGAGACAGTTCTCTAGCCATAGAGGAGTCTCATGCACTGAAAAGAAGAGCGTCCAAAATTTCCGGTGGACAAGCCTGTGCCAAAATAGAAGAAGCCCAATTACAGTCTCTAATGGCGTGCATGGTAGATTCTGTGTATGTATCACAAATTGAGCAAGTATCGTCTTCCATGATGTGTCGATCGTACAACAGGCCCGCAGTGGGGAGGGCATTCCAACATATTTTCCATAAGAGCAAGTTTCCCCTTAATGGTCCCTTAATGGACCAGATAAGCTTCCAGACATTACTATCTTGTGCAATGGTTGAGGTTGGGTGCTCCCTAAGAGCATGATAAGCGGAACTAATAGAGAATCTGCCAGTCCCAGTCAGGGTCCATCTCACATTACCATCGTCATCAACTTCAAAAGCCTCTCCAAGAGCTGCCGCAGCTGAGCAGATATGCCTCCACATATAGGAGCAGTTCGGTTTTGGCGGATCTAAAGGTGAGCCATATTTGCTCCGTAAAATTTGTACCCAAAGTTTCCCGTGTTCGGTGAGGAGTTGCCAAGCAAGCTTACCCAAAAAGGCACTATTCATGTCTCGCGCGTTCCGAATACCAAGGCCGCCTTCTAGCTTGGGTTGACATATGTGGTTCCAAGCCACTTGGTGCATTCCGTGTATCCATGTTATGTCCCCATAGAAAATTCGAGCGGTTTTATCCAACTCGTAGATGATACTCACTGCCAGGCGGATCGTTTGCATTTGTTGGTAAAGAGGTTTTTAGTATTGTAAATGTATTTTTTTTATTGGAAATGTAAGGACTTTATTGGTAAAGGAGAAAAAAATAATAAATGATGCATTGGAAATGTAAAATGATAGATAAATAAAAAAGATCAAATTCTGAAATGCGAAAGATAAAATAAATGGAGCGAGTATTAAACATTACACTTTAATATTCTTATGATACTTTCAAGTTTCAATACTAAAAAAAATTGAATGCGATATAGTTAGTTTTAATGTATATAATTTTTTTAATAAATGTGTCAAAGTTTCTAATATTTTACTCTCATTTGTTGTTAATGAAATATTTATTAGGGGAAATAGGCCGGAAGGACAAACAAGTTAATAAATTAGGATCAAATGACAATTTCATTTTTTGCGGTTAAAAATGATTATTTCATTATTAATGGACCAAAATATCCTTAAAAGATAAAATAGGAATGAAAAAGTTAAAAAAAAAAATCACATAAATATTGAGCATTTAAGTCCGTCCATTAAGTTGGAGTAATTATAGGGATTTAAAACTTCCCAAAATGATTATCCTAGTCTCACAAATATATATATATATATACATATATATATATATATATATATATATATATGTACACTAGCCTAAAACCGTTGCGATGCATGAGATAGTATAAAACTTGTTAATGATATCGGGTAATTACCGGGTTTGGGACAAAATTAACTTTATTTTTCTTCTTCAATATGTATATATAAAATGAGAAAGCATAATGTGGTGTTTTATATATTATCACACATGTTATATTGTTATTGTTATCTTTGTAGGTATCTAATCACCTTGAAAAACAATGTTCATAGTAGAAGTCATCCAGAAGGATCGATAGCAGAAGGTTGGGTAAGGGTTCAAAACTTGAAGTCGGTCGCTCATTGGGAAAATAGAAGATGGTTCATCTAGATTATGTCTCTTGGCTCCAAGCATATAGATATATGCTTGCAAATACAGAAAGTGTTAATCCTTCCTACATGTGATCTATTGACACTTTTATTATTATACCATCCTAACAAAAACCTACAAGAAGATGAATATGGAAACATTGACGTACAAAATCATGTAAAAAATCTGAAAATGGTCCATGTAATAGTGGTCGAGCATCGGGAAACGTTGACGCACAAAGCCATTTTTGCAACATGGTAACTAGATGGGCTTGTTTATTGTATCCAAGCAAAGAAGAAAACAATTTACATGAATAGCATAAGCTTCAATTACCATTCTAACATTACCATTGCACGTTGACGGGATTTGCAACATGGTAACTAGAAGGGCATGTTTATTGTATCCAAGCAAAGAAGGAAACAATTTACATGAATAGCATAGGCTTTGCCATTCTATCTTTACCACTGAAATCATGAAATTTTATTCATAGTGAGGAAAAGGGGAGGAACATGTGGGGGATAAGGGCTTTTTAGTCTGTGTACAAAGATTAGGGATGTAATCGTGTTGATACTCTTTAAGGATCAAGCTCGACTCGACTAAAAAAGCTTAGACTCAAAACTTGATTCAAGCTCGATCGAGATATAAAAAAGGATGATTGTACACGACTCGTTAAGTACTCAAAACAACTCGATGCGGCTCGTAAACTCGATTATATTTTAGAATTTATTTATTTCATAATATATGTCAAGATCGAGTTCAACTCAGGTAATAATTAATGTTTTACATAAAATATTATTTAATAATAAATTTTATAAATATAATTAATCGAATAATTATTTAATGTAGCTCGACTACCTAGTGAGATACTCGGTTACTATAGTTTGATGCTCGAAACCGGATCGGTTAACTATTCGAGTAGCATGACTCGAGCTCGAACACAAAAAAATCGAATCAAGTCAAACTTCCCTACGAGTCGAGTATGAGTAGCTTCGCTAACTTACAACCATAACAAAGATGAAGTCAATTACATAGCATCTGTTGGCCACGTGCTAACAGCCGACTAGCAATCCACTTGACCAGATATAACCCGTCTTTTCATTTATACAAATGCACAAGCATATACCTTCGTACGAGAAAAGCCTATCAACGTGGCTTACCCAAGGGATTATTGGATATCTTCTTATACTATGTACATAGGATAAATGAAGATATACATGATTATATGATTTATGTGTCATGTTTTGTTTGAATTTATAATGAAATACCATTATAAGATACATATTATTTATTATAACAACAATTTTAATTTTATGACATGTTTTGATATAGTGTCATATAAACGCTTTATGTTATAGAAAAATACAAAAACACCATAGCTACTTTCGTTTTTAATGCATAAAAAGTGGTAACTTCAGAAATGTCCTACATTTGGTGGTATTATGTTCAAATGTCGCGATGTTGTCATAAAACTTCTGACATATACATAGAGTGTCGTAAAAGTGACGTATTCTATACGACATAAAAGTAAACCGCCACAAAAAATGACACACATTTGTGACATAAACAATGATTGCCGGTTAAATGTTGAAAATTCGCGACATAAAACAATATGTCGCAAAACGCCATACTTTAACGGCAATTAGTAACTTATGCCGGAGAGTTTACAAGACATTTATCAAACGCCACAAAGAATGTGTCGCCAAAGGCCTGTTTTGTTGTAGTCCTTCTCCGGGCATGTTTCTATCCATAACCTTGCCTTTGAAGCACGACTAGATTTCCTTGAGTCTAAGATGGATTTCCTGCAGGCGGCCAAGTTGCTCATGATGCAAACCTCACCACCGGGTTTTGAGAGAGTCCGACAGGTTGGTGATAATTTATGCATGGGTTTGTGAGGTCGACATACTTTTCTTAGAACTGTTTACCCCTACCGCCGCCCAGATTGATGATCATGATAATGTCAAGAGAACCCTTACTCCTTACCTACTTGGATGCTGCTTTGTCCCCATCTATACCTCCCACCAAACTCATCCTAGGTCCTCCATGGCTCCTCGGTGGTATGTCCAACTTTACGTCTACATGTACATGTCTTTGTTCTTTATTTTCTCTCTCCAGGGATCAGTGCTTGGATGATTTTGAGTCGGTACCCGATCCTTAAGTCTTTTCTTGTTGTTCACTAAGACTACGTTTTGTTTGTTTTGACGGCCGCATGCAGTCTAGACTTATCTTTTATTTTGTTGCAAACTTTGTGTGTGTGTGACTACTTTGGTATGTTGCTCGGATTGGAAACATTGTTTGTTGTCTTTTACCCGACTAGCTTTTGTTCTACTACGTTCTCTTGTGTTGCTGGTAGTTGATTCCTTGTTTGAGCATGTTCTAGCCTACAACTGAGTTGCATTACCTGTTCTTAACTCTTTGTTTGTGGTTTTGCATTTTGTTGGCTCTGGTTTTTTTTTATCATTCTTCACTAGTTTCTGTTCTGCCTAATCTGGCGTGCGCCGTAAATTTCACGGTTTACACATCACACACTTGAGACTTTTGTCCTTATGCCCGGCTTACGCCGAAAATTTTCTGGTCTACGCCGGAATCTATTCGGTCCACGCCGACCTGACTGAAGCTCTACACCACCTACATTTTATTTCCTTAGACTCTGGGGTAGCCTTTTTAAGACCTGGCGTACGCCGGCATTGTTCTGGTCTACGCCAGAAGTGGTGATGTCTAATGATCGAGGGATGATTCACCCAACAAAAACAATTTATAAGGACTCGAAACCGTGGGTAAACTAACTATCTAACCGGCAGTGTACCGGGTCGATTGCTAGAATAGCTACAGGAGTACGAGGTCGAACCCAAGGGAAAGTGTTTGTGAGTACCAAAGCAAACGTATAACTTAGTCTAGGTGAACAATCTTTTTAAAGTGTTTGTATACTATAACGACACTAAAGTGATTCTTACTAACGAGTATAAAGATAGAAAAGAGAGAAAGAGAATTAAACTACTAGATTTTAAAGATAAATTAAGGGACATAGCCGAACCATGATCAAAATAGCTAGTTTCAACCCCAAGGATAGACAAAACCGGGAGTGTGCATTATAACAAACGAACTCTTGCATTCAATTTCATGGGTGCAAACTCCTAATCCCGGTGCTAGGGTCTGAACAACTCTCTCCTAACACCTATGCCAAGTTAACTACCCTTCCTTAAAGAAGATTCACTAACAAGACATGTTATGCACTAGAGCCGTTTAAACGTTAAAACGAGTAACCTCACTTTGGGCTCGGGCTTAACAACTAAGCCGAGTCTACGCCGTGATCTTAGAACCCCTTTTCCCACACCCCTCTATCTGAACAACTCTCAAGAGTGATGTGTGTGATTTTGACCTAGGTGATCAATCTAGCCCAAATCTGTTATAACAAGTTCTAAGACGTGAAACATGCAAGATACAACAATAAAAAGCACTACCCACTCCCAATTTCATCACCCAAAGGGTGATTTCACATGATTCGACTATGAAAAAGGATTAGCTACTCATTATACTAGTTAAAACATAGAAGAAACAGTAAATGAAAGCCATAACAAGTAAAAGAAAAGAGAAATTTACCATTAAATTGCAGAAATTCGAGATTAGATCCAAAAAGTACAAAATAGAAAACTAATTAAAAGGTGGTCTCTTAGTGTTTGGAATGGAAATCTAAGCTAAGAAATGGAAAGATTGAGCTAATATTATGTTGATGTAAGCTAAGAGAAAGTATTCTAAGTTATTACAAAAATTGAGCGAAAATGTGATAAATGGGATAATTAATGCACCGGAGTCACGTAAAGTTGACTCCCATCATCTAACTGACTCAATTTCTGTAGCCTTCTTCCCCTATATATTTCCTTCTCCCCTTATTCTCATAAACCCTACCCCCACTTCTTTTCATAAAATTTCCTCCTCCTTTATTTTCTTTTAGTCACCATGTCTTCTCCATCTTCCTCACCTCAACTCTCACCACCCGACTCCCCATACTCCATTTCTTCTCAACCCGATCACCGGTCTTCTACTCCTTCTATCGTCGACTATGACACCAAAATTGCTCGTGACCGCTACATCCACAACTATTGCCATTCACCGATTCTGCTCGAGAAAGGTCTGAATACCCGTAAGATTGAGGATTTAGGTGATATACGTATCATGTGGGGTGGTTGGAAACGTTTTGTTCGTGCCCCTCGTGGTCGCATTAACATCACTATGGTGCACGAGTTTTTCACCGTCTTGTGTGAGACTCCTTCTGTGGAGGCCACTAGCGCTCTCTCCATTCACAGAGTTTCTGTTCCCTTCACTCCTCAAGCCACCAAGAGAGCCTTTTTCATCCCTCAAGAACTGGCACCTCTTCACAGCCACTATGAGGAAGCTTGGCACTTGGATAGCATAAGCGGACTGGTCATCAAGTGCACCGAGGCCGGCCATGCCTTGTTTCCTGGAGAGGCCCATGATCGTGATCTCTCAGCCTGTGCTTTATCCTTTGAGATGCGGGCTTGGAAGCATTTCATCAACTCTCATGTTTTTTCTACTGACAACTTCTCTGAAGTCAATGATGATGAGTGCTTCTTCTCTATGCCATCTAGATTGGGGCCATCATTGATTGGGGTGTCCTCATTCACCGTGCGGCTATGTGCATTGCGCTGTCTAGGAACAACTTTCGTAAGCCCATGCCCTTTTCATGGTTGATCTCTCACCTTTGCAATCATATGGCCGGTGTACGTATGATCTGCACAGATGAAATCTTTCTCAGTCGCTGCACTCAGATGGCGTTGATACCCTATGATCTACCTGGTGGTTCCTCCTCTGTTGAGTCCGGTGACACCGATTGAGTCATTGTTTCATTGCCTCGGTTGAGCATGCCATGTTAGTGCTATGGTTGGTTCAGTTGTTTCTTCTGTCAAGTTGTTTTGGTTGTGCTTATTTCTGCTTGGTGTCTGTGTAATAATAATAATGCCGTCGGCAAACTGTTTCTTTCTTTTCTGCTTGGTTGTGTCTGTTTGGTAGTCTTTTGAATTGTCTGAATAAACTCGAGGTTTGCATGCTCTATTTTAGCGGTTTTCCAGTTGTTACTTTCCTTTTTGCATTTGTGCTACGCTCCTTCTTTCATGATGCATGTCCTCCCCGGATTCCTTCGTGCATGTAACCAAACCACCGAGTTCCTTCTGTGCTGCAAAACATTCTGCCACAATTCGGGTTATCATGGCCTGCGCCGTGACTAGCCCGGAACATGCCGCTTTCACCTATCATCACTATATTTATTTCTTTTGATTCCTCCTTATTTCCCTAACTACTTCTTTACTACTCACTTTTCATTGAGGGCAATGCAAGTTCGTAAGTGGGGAGTGGAGACGTAGTTAGTCCAACAATGAGTAATTTCACTAGAGACTCGAGAATCACTTAATTTTGCTTATTTACGAGCATATCAAGTAGAGAAAATTACTTTTTGGCACAACATATATTTTTATGATTAATAGAATGAATACCTCAGCAAAGTGGGCAACCTTAACGAATTAGAGGTACATTTTAACTTGCAAATCTTTGACGGTAGTGTGAATTCTTGGAGTATGATTGAGCTAAAATTTACCCCAACAAAAACAATTTATAAGGACTCAAATCAGCTGTGGGTAAACTAACTCTCTAACCGGCGATGTACCGGGTCGATTGCTAGCATAGCTACAGAGTACGAGTCGAACCCAAGGAAAAGTGTTTGTGAGTACCAAAGCAAACTTCAAACTTAGTCTAGGAAAATCGATGGTTGAAAAGGTTTATACGACTACAACGACATTAAAGCGATTAGCAAAGTTTAACTAAGGGAGAGGACATAGCCGAACCATGATCCAAATAGCTAATTTCAACCCCAAGGATAGACAAAACCGGGAGTGTGCAATATGAAAAAAGAACTCTTGCATTCAATTTCACGGGTGCGTGCTCCTAAATCCGGTGTTAAAGTCTGAACAACTCTCATTTAACACCATATGCCATGTTAACTACCCTTCCCTTTAGAAGATTCACTAACAAGACATGATGCGCACTAGAGACGCTTAAACGTTAAAACGAGTAACCTCACTTTGGGCCCGGGCTTAACAACTAAGCCGGGTCTACGCCGCGATCCTAGAACCCTTTCCCACATCTCTCTATCTGAACAACTCTCAAGATTGATGTGTGTGATTTTTTGACCTAGGTGATCAATCTAGCCCAAATCCGTTATAACAAGTTCTAAGACGCGAAATATGCAAGATACAACAATAAAAGAACTACCCACTCCCGATTTCATCACCCAAAGGGTGATTTCACCAAATTTCACATGATTTAGCTATGTAGAAATTAGCTACTCATTATAACTACAAGAGCAAGGATCAAACAAGAAATTAAAAACATGAAATGAGAACAAAAACGAAATTAATTACCGGAAAAAAACGCAGAGCTATGATGTTTCTTCAAGCTTCAACAACACCCATGTCACTTTGGGGAAGAAGAAGACCCAAAATACACCAAAATCTAAGAGTTGAGCTACGAATCTATGCTAAACTAAGTTTAATACAAGAGAAATTAAAGAAAGAAAGAGTTTAGAAGAGCTAAAGGGGGAGGAGTCGACCTAATCTAAGAGTTAGGGTTCTTGAGGGTGAATTGTGTTGAAAATATGTGTAAAAATGTATATATAGGTGGGAAAAATCTGCAAAAACGACCCCAAACGCGCGCGTTGGAGGTTCCCAAACAGCGTTTCAGCTCCCAAAGCACTCTGTACATGAAAAAAAGCGTCCGAAACGCGCGTTTGAAAGCTCCAAACGCGCGTTTGAGATGATGCAGTTTTCTGCTGCAGTAAAACCATGATATCTTCGCGTGTAGAACTCCGATTCGAGTGATTCAAAGTGCGTTGGAAAGCTCTTTCAATTATCTAGAACTTTCATGAAGATACCATGACCAGAAAATGTCTCCATAATAGGTCAAAATGCTGCTGAATAGAACAGAGCATGAAGATACCAACTATTTTTCTTCCTTTTCTTCATTTTTCTTCTTCCTTGGCTCATTTTTGCACCTTGATCATAATTCTCATCATAGATCTTCGCCTTCCGGGTTCTCGAGACACCTAGAACCTACAATCTCATGAACGAACAAGACACACAAACGATTCCGGAGGGTAAAAGTGCTCGGGAATGGGTTAATATCACTAAAAAGAGGTAGTAAACCATCAAAGCGACGGATTTACTCCCCGTGCTATAAACTCACGATATTACCCAAAAACGGTGTAAAAACACCGAGAATGTGCTCAAAGTGGGATAAACGGGGGTGGAAAATGCACCGGAATCACGTAAAGTTGACTCCCATCAGAGTACTTATATCCAAATCTTTTGTTGACATGCAAACTTTTGTGAAATCATGTAAGCTTGCTTTCACAGCAACTAGAACTTAGGCTTGATATCCTTTCGAGGCAAAATAGAAAGGTGTTTGAAGTTGAAGTTAGGGACGACGGTTATGGCATTTCTTTGACTTAACCATAGCCAAATGTCCTTCCCGAACTTAATTTCCACCTGTCCACATCTCAGCCTATGTAGAGTGGTGAGACCCCATTCGAAACTAGCGATTCGTGATTGACCTCATTATTATCCGACCCTTAGCCTTATTTTGGTCTATATTCCCTTGTGTCCCGCAAGTTTAGCAAGTCTCTATGCATTGTGTGGTGATGACTTTGGGAGTTGAGAGTTGGATGACATTACTGGCGTAAACATGAGATGGTATCTTATCAAGTTTGGAGCCCTTCGCAAAAAAAAAACTGTAAATTGGATTCAATGATTGGTGAGTCTTGAAGCAATTTTGAAGGACAAGTTCAACAAGTCCAACTGATGTAAGTTTGGGTAATAAATCAATGGAGGTGGTATTCTATCTCTTATGTTTATTGTTGAGGAGACGTCTTTGGCAATTATGTGAGAGAGTTGGAAGTGCCAATTCAAAATCATTGGAATTGAAGGTGTAGATTCTTGCTATCTTGTATTCGTTCTTTTTGATATATCCTTTTATCCCTTCAATTAGCCAATACCCGAGCCTAACGTTACAAGCTGGAAAGTCCTGCCCGATCCAACTTCTTGACTCCGAATGCCTCGATTAGTGGAGATTTGTATCATTCTTAAGCCTATGTTTTTCAATTAATAAGTTTTGCATGCATAATTTCATGATTGGTTGCGTGGTAACAAATGTGAGGGATATTCACACACATTCCACTGCCCTCTTAGATATCGAGGTAACACGTAGTTATGATTCGGATTGGTTGCATCGTCTAGTTGAACCTTCATCTCTTGACGTTGCATTGCGTTATATTGTGGCTTTAGTTATTTTGCCGCTCCTTTTGCTCGAAGACGATCAAAGGCTAAGTGGGCAGTGGTTGATGTATGTCAACCAGTTGATGCATTTTACTATGTTTTGATCCCATTTCTTGAGCTTTTAGTGATGTTTTCGTTTCCATTTTAGTAAATATTGTGGTGATATAGATTGCCTTTTGTATATATTAGATATTAGAAGAACTCATTGCTTTGGCATATTTTGAGGGTTATTAGCCCAGTTTTGTAATCAGATTTACCCGTGGTATCTTTTTGTTTTGTTTTGTTACAGATACCACGTTTTGGAACCTTAGGGTCATGATGACGAGAGAGTGATTGAAGAAGGAATGCAATTATTAGGAGAGCTCTTAGGATTCTATTTTGTCTGGCTTAAACCGGATAATTCACGGTGCAACCTGAGAGTCTCCGGTGCACGCCGTATGCTATAGAAGATTTTATCAGATATGGCATTTATTATACAAGACAGGTCCAACTACCCACCGTGACCCGGCGCACGATGGAAAAGGCTCGGTGCAGACCGGAACAAGATGAATTCAGCATCATTTTAGCAGATTACTTTCATTCTGCAGATGATGAAAGAATAGAACTGAGCCCCCCCTTTTTCTTCCTCTGGAATACCACTATTTCCTAAGGGTCTTATAGCCAAAAATCACCATTTTAGTATTTCATTACAAGAGAAATTCATTAGAATGGTTAGTTTAGTCTTTCGGATAGTTTAATTGGGGCAAGATGAACAATTTATATGTACTAACCTCCATTAAAGCTTTTGGAAGATGAATGAAGTTCTCCCTTTGCAAATTCATCAATTGTGATTGGTAAAATTATATGTTTTATCTTGTTTTACTTGTTCTCATTGTTATGAATGCTAATCCTAACTTGTTAGTGCTTGCAGTAATGAGTGGATAATCCTTTAACTAGCCCAGACATTGTAGTTGAGCTAATTTAATCTATTTTGGTTGATTGGAGAATGATTGTGTATGCTTCTAGCTTCATTTGTGTTGAGAATTTTCATACTTGTATTGTTTGGCTTGTTAGCATTGGAGTAATTGACCAATACTTGCACACACACACTTAATGGTTACCAAACGGAGATATTAGGTGTGAGAAAGAGGTAGGAAAACTGGAAGGTAAAGTTGACCTTTGTTGGAGTTCAATTTCTTATCCGGGGAATCAACAAGCTTTGTACTCGAGATTTTTATCATGTTGACATTAGCTTTAGGGCTCTTAAACCAAGGAGGAGACAATAGTACAACTTTGTACACTCGTAAGAGGGGGAGTTGTTAGCTTAGGAGTATACAGTTTCACACACTTGGACACCCTTAATAGGTCGGCCGAATCACCTCTCGAAACTAGAAGAGATTGTTGCACAATGAAGTTGCTTTGGTTAGTCCTTTTTATCATTGATTTTTAATTTTATACGAAGATTAAAACACTTAGTTTTCTGTTAATTTGTGACTTAGATCAAGATAATCAAAACTAATTGGTGTTTAGCCTCACATCCCTGTGGATACGACCTTGACCACTTACTAGACTATAATTGACCCGATACACTACCGGTTAGATTGGACACCTAGAAAAGACTGATCAACACGCACCAATCAAACTGACACCTACCAACTATATCACTTGGGAGCTGCATATTACGTCCCTTCTCTAGGCGTATGACCTTTTCAGTTTCATTGATAGAACAAAACCCTGCCCTGCCACCACTGTTATAAAGGACAATGCTCTGGTCCCCAATCCAGAACGAGGCTTATGGATTTGACATTATAAGTTTATGCTCAACACCATCCTTGGTTCGGTGATTTCTAACAATTCGTCACATATCTAGGTGTCGATACCTCCAAGCAACCGTGGGATATTTTAGCCGCTATTTATGTCCAACCTTCTCGGAGTCACATTAAACATGTTGAATTCTCTCTCCGTACACTCCCTAAACGTGCTCAATCTATATCACAATATCTGTATGCAGTAAAATCTAAGGCAGATGAATTGGCTATGCTTGGAGTGTTAAGAAATCTACGCGGGAACACAACGGAATTTAAAATTTAATTTCCTTTTAACAAGATTGACTTCGTTTAACCAACAAGCATAAAAGAAGTAGACTAAAATAATACCTTGGATGATCTAAAATAGATCTTCTCTTTGTCTACGGTTGTAGTTTCTGCACGAAGCCGCCCAAGCGCTCGGCCTCTACCACTAGTCCACAAGAACAACCCGCCGGAATCCCACCATGGATTGCTACCAGAAAAACTCGGTCGCTAGACCGATCCTTTCTCTCTCTCAAAAATCTCTCTAGGAAGCTCTCAAGTTTTCTAGTAATTAGAACTCTTCTAATTGTGATGATACAAAAGAGCTTGGCACACACTACATATTTATAGTAGTGTATGCGCCCCATAGTACCCCAATCAGATTTGGAGAAGATTTTTGCATGGAGTGGAGAGAAAGAAAACATCTTGCTAGTAAAATAAGAAAAATAGATATTCTAGACTTATCTCATTTAATATTCAATAACTTATATTAAATATTTCCAAGATATATATTGTCAATATCTAATATTGAATATATCTTTATTATATTACCATAAATTAATTTACACATGCGTATATATCACATATATATATTACACACATAAATCAATACATATCTATTACACATGTGCACATGTATATCTTATATATATATATATATATATATATATATATATATATATATATATATATATATATATATATATATATATATATATATATACATAATAGTATAATACTATGATTACTTAATTAGCAAAATCCATATGTATCTTATATACATAGAATCTGCGCCCCACATAGCCATTAATTGGCTTCCAGACTATTCTTAATTAATCAACATAATCAATATCTTATATTTAATTTATTCATAATAAATAAATACTACCATATTAATTTATCACTATAACACTTTATAGTTGAGATCAAACTTCCCTTATTTGGTTATCACTATAGCCGCATTTTAATCTGGCTGGATGTTCTTATGTGTGTCACCCGATAGGCTTCCGAATATGTTGGCCGCATGCACAAAGTGCATTTACAAAAATACCCTTCATACCTAACGATCATAGATAGCGTCTAGCAACACACCATGACCCCAATCATTGGAATAGTCAAATGCAATGACTACTACATTTCATGTGAAACGGTTACCGTCTAAATACAATCATATCGCTGTAATAATATCCATACAGTCGTATCTCGAGTGTCAAACATTAACGACCGTATCTTATAATCTGGATATCATGCTCTGTCGAAGTAACTCATTTGCTCCTACTTTGCAAGGATTCACGAGATCTAGACGTTCCTTATAAGAAGGTCCTTTCAGATATTACTCCTACTATTAGGATACACAATTTCCGGACGAGTGACATGAATCCTTTGAATGCTTCAGTATCACACCCAATCACTACCGCATGATCGCCCCATTGCTTGGGGAGACCTCAATAGTGTCAAAGTATGGCAATCCACACCTTGATGCCATGAAGACTCCGGTCTAAGGAAAATTACACAACCGCCACATAGTGCGACACTTAATAAAGTAAGTGAGTCATTCTAACGTACGCATTATCTAATACCCGTCCACGTACAGTCCAAGTGTCTTTACACTTTGATAGACGAGATCTATCCTTATATTAATAAGATAGAAGACATCTGATATGTGCTTGTCTAACTATACTATGAATGTCCCATTTAATAGCACATGCGATTAAAGACATTTTAGTATCAAACCTTTTAAAGTGAGTCGAGATCTCATCAACCGTAATCAATATCATGGTTTCTCTTTCATAGTTTGACACTAGGGACGTTTTCGTATATACAATATCATAATTTGTCCGTAAAACGAACAAATATATAATAACAGAAAAGCAATTTATCATATGTACAAACATAAACAAATAGTAGAAATGATCCGACCCGGTCAGATCCAGTCCAACGTGATTGGGTTTATGACACTATTTCAACAATCTCCCACTTGGCCTAAAGCTAATCACTCGTACACACAAGACCAAGTTGAAACACAAGAATCTCATCCAATACTCGCAACAAATCCTAAGCGTGAACGGATCACTATCCGTGGGGACTCAGACTATCTTCATATCATGCTCTAAATTATCTAGTCGAAAGGAATCGCCTCAACACACACATGAATCTCTTACGAGACGGTGGTCCTTGCCTAAGCAATAAATCCACATACTATATAGCTATACATAAAATGTGGAAGAACCATACAAGGTTCATGAATGAACCTCTTAGATCCATGTACGGCTCATGCTGCGCCTCTAAGGCACTACTGTGTTTTGGCCCAGTTGTAGAATATTCAATGATCTCTTGCTAAGAACATTTCCAGCTCACTGTATCACTTGATTGAAGTGATTACAAACCCAGATTATAGCTCCCACTTTCTTCGAAATATTCATGGTACATTTCTATATATCTACGTTAATTCGATTCCCAGTTTCAATAAACTAGGAACCCATCTATAACATATTTAAGGATATTTATCAATATTCACCAAAATCACTTTCATACTTGCTCATGACTCTTCATAGAGTATGAACATCTAGCATAACACTTATGACAGATCCTATTGCAGTAGCAAAGGAAACCTTCCATAAGTATCATCTTTCACCTTATCTCCAGGACTGACGTCCTGCCATAGATAGATCCCAAGAATGCTGGCAAGCAGTATTTATTGACGATACCTATGCCAAACTCTTTTAGAACCTCATCTATAAGGGTGAATCGTGATAATTAAGCAATGATCTAAACCTATCACTATAGATTCTTATTTTAAAATAAGAGTCGCTACTTCAAAGAACTTTCATAAAGGTCTTGAACTACCAAACATTAATCGACTATGACACGGGTGTTGATTCCGAGAAGGATATTCAATACCTTGCTCGAATACTGTAACACTCCAAATAACCTCTTGCACACTAGGCATATCTTTCTTTTTAATAAAATCAAAATCTTTTGATCTATCATAGCAAAGAACTTATACAGAGGAACTTGTTTGAGTCCATAAATGGATCTCATAAGCTTACACATCACGTTATCATATATGAACATCAAACCTTTGGCCCAACGTTTTAAACACTTCATATAGACATGATACGTAGCTACAACAAGCACCATCTGAATATATTTAAGCATACCTGGTAGCATAAAGTTAATTACAAGGTTTAACAAAAAATAGCCTTTAGCCATCAACTCAGCTTTAACTAGTAATTGTATTACCGTCCATGTTAGTCTTTCATAAAGACCTACTATACCTTTCAGAGACATTCTCTTCAGGTAAGTCAGACTAAGTACATAACCCGGTTTTCACACATGAGATCTACTTCAGACATTATAGCTCCTAGCCATATCTCTTAATCTTGCCGTTCACCCATTCCTGCATAAGTCGCGAGATCTTCATTCTTCAAGATGAACTTACCAGTAGCACTTTTAAGCGTATGGTTATCTGTAGACTCATAGAATACTTGTGTGCGCTAAGCACTACTTTACACCCCATCACTATGTGACGCCTGCTCATGTTCTAATGTGGTTCTCAAACTACTTTTGAGATCTTAATTTACTCCCACTGTTTTCTTTGGAAGAAACATTTCCTCTAAAAACAGCATGTTTGGAGACAAACACTTTAGCTCCGTGGGTAAGTAAAAGATATCTAGCATATTTGCAAAGACATTCCACAAAGATGCATATGTCATACTAAGGTCCAAGCCTTTTAGACATTGCCACGACTTGCTGTAAGCACGACAACCCTAAATCATCGATTAAGATGGATTTGATGTCATTGTCTTCCATGATATGGAATTTATCCAACCTTTGTTCTTTGGAACTCGGTCAAGTATATGTATTGAATAAGAGGACTATCCCAAAATAGGTAAGGGATACTTCTCATGGCTTACGCCACACCATTATCGTATAAAGTGTTGTTTCTATTTTTAAAACACAATATAATTGTGTATCCCAAAATGGTATCCTTCAAGGAGAATCGATTCCATTTTCACACAACTTCAAAACACCCATCGAGGGATTAATCGTTTCAATCCAATTGAAGATTAATTCTAAAGTTGTTTATCAATCTCATATTCGCATTAGTTGAACTTTTCGTGCCTTCCGAATTTTGTACTTCACTAAGTACATTCAACTATTTCTAAAATAGTCAAAGAGAGTAATATAACAATAATATCATTCATGGAATTAGTTGTCATAAGCCAACAAACATCGATGTTTAGGCTTTAGCCAATTTTCTAGAATTTATAAGCTTTTCATAAAAGGGTATTTTAGTCATCTTTAGATAAGATATTATTACCCACATGATTCATAATCATATGGTTCAGACATCATCGTAATGATATTTGATTACACGTTTCTCTTCCACGAGAGACTAATGTCGAGAACAAGCACAAAATATCAAGGATAACGGCCATACAAATATTTGGTTGAGATTTCATCACCTATATCGACCATATAGTGATGATAATCTAGTATGTTAGATTCGTGACTATCCAACTTTATCATTCATTCCTTACAATTGAATTTGTCCATTAAATCCTAACTGATAAGTGAAAACATGTTCTTCATAAGAACCAGAACAAAATAACATTTATTTAGTTCATTTATCAGTTTACTAGATTCAGAATAGAATATCGGGAATGTTGCAACGTTTGCTTCACTTTCTATATCTTGGGACATTCTGTATTTAATCTTTCTAATCATACTCGTAAGATATTATATATCTTAGAGTTGTCATGAGCTTAGATAGATTTATCTCAACCTACTTGCTTAGAATAGAGACTTCGATAAGTTCTCTTGTTTAAGCACATGCCTTAACTTTTCTTTTAATCTTTTAAGCACTTGTAAACATTACTTAGTTTAGTCTTCATAAGACTTATGAAAAGTCACAAGAGCTAAATCTTGAATTCTCTTTCATAAGGAAAATCTAATGTTTGTTAAATAGTTTATTAGCCTTTTGAATCACGTTCAAAACATGAACTATTTAACTAATCTTTAAGCAATGATTAAAGAGTTATGCCGATACATAAATCTTACAATCTTGAAAACAACTTTTTCAAAATTCGTTGTGGTCTTTCACATTCAACGCATCTAATGCTTGAATTAACTGTCATCGTATGACAAAATGACCCATTGGATATCGTCGTATCCAATATATGATTAATTCGTTGAGACTTATTTCAAGTGATTTAATCATATAATGAGCTTCCATTTTGATTAATAATTAAAGTCTTAGAGCACTACATCAAATATGTAGTCTCTTTGTCTCTAACTACTACAACGAAGTCGCTCATGTCATTGCTCACTTTAAAAGGATTAAAATTACTTAACCTTGTTTGAGAACATTTCTCAAAAGGTAACAGTCATTAATTTGGTTTTATACTTCTTAAATAAAAACATAGAAATAAAAGTTTGCTAGAAAATCTACAACATGAAACATAAAAATAAAGATAAATGAGTGTTGTTGTTTATATATGAAAAATCAAAATGGACTTTTGGTTTATGATTTTGCTCCCACTAGTCAACTACTTTCAATTGACTTTCAAGCATTTTCAAAAATGCTTTAGTAGGCCAAAATCCCGCCTAGTTACGTCGATTCCCTCATTTTTTGGTGAACCGGAATAATTCAACGAGTAAGTGACACCTCACCAATCACATCACTATGTGACTCTTGGTTGTTGACCACCAACTCTTTGACAATGCACGTCCACAATGTTGTGGCCAACCCTTGTCTCTAAAAATTACCCGACCCTGTTGTGGCTAGTGGGCGAATAAGTCTTAGTCAAGTCATAACCCAATATTTGCGAGATCACTTACGTTCATATCTCAATAATAACAATATACCCAAGGTAGGTCAACCCCTAGTTGTGGCTGATGGATTGGATCCGAACAAGAGCTCTTCACCGTCATTATAATATTGGGAGACAATTCCGACTTAATTTTTGTTGTGGGAGTATTTACAAATTAATTCACTTAATTAATTTTAGTTACGGTCTAATCATATATATCTATCTCTATAGACATACATCCTACACATTCATCTAGATCGTGCCTAGTCATGCATCTATCGTATCATATAAAATAAATACATGCATCAATAAATAAATGCGTAAAGTAACCGGTTTAATCATTGATTTTTCCTAAGTGCGGTTTCAAATACAATCTGATGAAACCGCGGGTCACAATCTAAGGGTAGGTGCAACCGCCAATGATAGTACTCTATGTCTTCTTTCTTTGGCCTCCGTCTTCTACTCCATTCTTGTTACGTAAATTTATCTAGTAAAATTAAATATACCCACTGCACATAGGGAAATCTAACGGGAATGGTATAAATGCAGAAAAAAAAAATAGGTTTGTTCTTCATAATGCCTAGACAAAATTTTAAACCAACGAAAAAATAAATCATTCACATCTATCCTATTTGGTGAAATCAGTGATCAAATGGGGTCCATATAATCATATTATATCTATAACATCTCATTCATACAACAAAAAATCTTATGAAAAAGACAAATTCTAAAATTATCAACTTGCGTCTTAATTAATCGATTAATGTTTAATCAACTAAATATTTAATCTAATCAATTAACTAATAATTAGTTAATTAAATGATTTTAATCGAAATAAAATTAACGATAAATTTTAAAACGATTCATATTTCAATTTTATTAATTAGAACTATTCTAAAATAAAATCAAGAATATAACAGGTCTCTTTTGGTTCCTAACCAAAAGGATGCCTTTGGTTTCCAAAACTAAAAGGCATCGACCTAGGTCTTTTCCAAATATTTGGTAAAGGCCTAGGTTAACATTAAAGGGATGTCTTTGGTTTTCTAAACCAAAAGACATCGACGTAGGTCATTACCAAATATTTGGTAAATGCCTGGGTTAACCTTAGGTCCACAAAAGTGGATCCTATCTAACCCTTTTACTCAACAAGTTGAGTGGTGGTCTTTTTCATGCCATGTGGCATCCCAATGATCCAAACTATTTGTACAATCAGTTGCCCACATGACATCAATTAAACAACAAGAGATTTCAATGTACCATAAAGAATTACAAAAACACAAAACAAAATTTTCGGGGTCCACCAGTCGGCCGAGCTGCCCTACGCCGATTTTTTTTTTTTTTCATTTCATTTCGCGAATCTAAATTATGCAATCAAAATAATTAATACGCAAATTAACTAATGCTTATTTCTTATGATCGAAGACCTCTTTGATACCACTGTTAGGAAATCTACGTGGGAACGCAGCGGAATTTAAAATTTAATTTCCCTTTAACCAAGATCGATTTCGTTTATGCAACAAGTGAATAAGTAGACTTAGAGAATGCTTGGATGATCTAAAATAGATCTTCGCTTTGTTTACGGTAACAGTTTCTGCATGAATCGCCCAAGAGTTCAGCCTCTACAGCTAGTCCACACGAACAACCCAACGGAATCCCACCTTGGATTGCTACCAGAAAAACTCGGTTGCTAGACCGATCTTTTTTTTCTCTCTCAAAAATCTCTCTAGGAAGCTCTCAATTTTTCTAGTAATTAGAAATTTTCTAATTATGATGATACAAAAGAGTTTGATACACACTACATATTTATAGTAGTGTATGCGTCCTATGGTGCCCCAATCTGATTGGGAGAAGTTTCATGCTTGGAGTGGAGAGAAAAAACTTTTTACTAATAAAATAAGGAAAATAGATATTCTAAATTTTTCTCATTTAATATTCAATATCTTATACTAAATATTTCCAAGATATATATTGTCAATATTTAATATTAAATATATCTTTAATATATTACCATAAATCAATTTACACATGTGTATATATCACATATATATTACACATATAAATCAATACATATCTATTACCCATTGCACATGTATATCTCATATATATATGTCACACATATATATATATATATATATATATATATATATATATATATATATATATATATATATATATATATATATATATATATATATATATATATATTTATATATATATTAATATCTAATATTAACACATAATAATATAATAAAATGATAATTAATTTGCAAAATCCATGTGTATCTTATACACATACAATCTCACGCCCCATATAACCATTAGTTGGCTTCCGGAATATTCTTAATTAATCAACATAATCAATATCTTGTATTTAATTTATTCATAAATAAATACTATTATATTAATTTATCACTATAACACTTAATAGTTCAGATAAAACTTCCCTTATTTGGTTATTACTATAATCGCATTTTAATCCGGCTGGATTTTCTTATGTGTGTGACCCGATAGGCTTCTGAATATGTTGGCCGTAGGCATAAAGTGCATTTACTAAAATATCTTTCATACCTAACGATCATGGATAGCGTCTAGCAACACGCCATGACCCCCAATCATCAGAAGAGTCAATTGCAATGACTACTACCTTTCATGTGAAATGGTTACAATGTAAATAAAATCCTATCGCTGTAATAATATCCATACAGTCGTATCTCGAGTGTCAAACATTAACGAACGTATCTTATAATCTGGATATCATGCACTCTCGAAGTAACCCCGTTACTCCCACTTTGCAAAGATTCACAAGAGCTAGACATTCCGTCTAAAAAGGCCCTTTCGGATATTTACTCCTACTATTAGGATAGCGACATGAATCCTACGCATGCTTCAGTGTCACACCCTATCACTACCTCATGATCACCCCATGGCTAAGGGAAACCTCAATAGTGTTAAAGTATGACAGTCCACACCGTGATGCCATGAAGACTCCGGTCTCAAGTTAATTACACAACCGCCACATAGCGTGACACTTAATAAAGTAAGTGGGTTAGTCTAACGTATGCATTCTCTAATTAACGTCCACGTACAATCCAAGTGTCTCTACATTTTGATAGACAAGATATATCCCTATCTTCATAAGATAGATGACATCTAATAAGTGCTAGTCTAGCCATACTATTAATGTCCCACTTAATAGCACATGCGACTAGAGACATTTAAGTATCAAACCTTTTAAAGTAAGTCGAGATCTCATCAACCGTAATCAATATCATGGTTTCTCCTTCACAGTTTGACACTAGGGATGTTATCATATATACAATATCATAACTAGTCCGTTAAACGAACAAATATATAATAACAGTAAAAGCCATTTATCATATGTACAAACATAAAGAGATATAGTAGAAATGATCCGACCCGGTCGATCCGGTTCAACCCCATGGATCTCAAGATTTAATTGATCATTATCTGCCTAATTTGGGAGATATATATACGGAGTTAGTTCGCGCAGATTCAAGTCCGGGATACTCTTATTTCTTTTGAAGAACTACACTAAAAACTCCTAAATTTTGAAGCAACTATCCAAATCAAAGCATGCATGCCATGGTTCAAACGCCCCACCCTCTCGCCTCTTATGGCTTTACCATTGCTCCCAACTCCTGCTCATTGGCCATCTAACCCTGGTACACACCCCCTCCCATTGTTGCTCCTTCTGGTACTCATCAACCTAAGCCACATCTTGGAAATTTTCAGTTATGCAGTGTTCAAGGGCAGAGTGCTAAAAGATGTCTCACTTATCCCTTCTTTCAGCAAGCTCAGAATTCCTTATATGTTCGGCCACCCCCACAACAGGTTCGGCCAGCAGCTTCTCATGCTCATCATGCTGCTACAAAGCCCTGGATCTTAGACAGTGGTGCTTCACACAACATGACTGCTGATTTGCAGATCTTGAGTCTGCACTCTACATATTATGGTCCTGAGGATATACATATTGAGGATGGCAGCTCATTACCTATTACTCACACTGGTTCTCTTACTTTGCACTCTCCCTGTGCTTCTTTTCGTTTACTACATGTTCTATGTGTTCTCCGTATTGCTTCAATTTATTCTCTATTTAACAATTTTGTTCTGATAACGATGTTTCTATTGAGTTCTTACCTAATTGTTTTCTTGTGAATGACCGTCGAGACCAAAAATGTCTCTACTAGGGGAAGTTAAAGATGGGTTTTACCTCTGGTCCTCTTCTCAAATTTTTTCCTTTGCAGCAAATAAAACCACCTCTATGACTTGGCATCATCGGTTGGGCCACCCTGCCTCCAACATCCTTCAGCACACTCTCCACCATATATTCTATGGCCACTGATAGCTCTCCTTCCGCCTCCCCTTGTGATGCATGTTTAAGTCATAAGAGTCATCGTCTTTCATTTTATGCTTCTACTTTAAAATCTTCCCGCACCTTAGAAATAATTGTTTCTGATGTATGGACATCACCGGTTTATTCCATGGATGATCTTAAGTACTATATTATTTCCGTGGATCATTTTACTCGTTACATTTGCTTTTATCCTTTAAAACGTAAATCTGATGTCGCCTATACTTATCCTTTAAAACGTAAATATGATGTTGCCTCTATTTTTCTCCGGTTTAAATCATTAAATGAAAAAACATTTGATACTTCTATTAAAATCATGTATTCCGATAATGGTACTGATTGTGTGGCACTGCGTGGTTTTTCAGCTGAGCAGGGCATTGCAAATCACACTTCTCCCCTTCACACCTCATGGCATAATGGTATTTCTGAACGTAGACATATGCAATTGTTGAGACTGGCCTCACCTTGCTTAATCATGCTTGTATGCCTACCTTTTACTGGTCATATGCTTTTTCTGCTGTTATCTATCTTATTAATCGTATGCCTACCCATGTCATGTCTATGTCTTCTCCTTATGAAACTCTATTCCATCAGGCCCCAAACTACTCCAAACTTTGTGTGTTTGGCTGCATGTGCTATCCTTAGTTGCGTCCCTACAACCAACACAAACTTGAACCATCCTCTACACCCTGCCTCTTCCTTGGGTATTCCCTTTCTCAAAGTGCCTACATTTGCCTCCATCCAGAAACCGGGCGTATCTATGTCTCTCATGATGTCAAGTTTGTCGAAACCATTTTCCCTTACTCTACCACCTCTTCTCCACCCTTGGCTGACAATGCTCCGGATTCTTGGATTCCAGCTCTCCGCTCTACTCCCATTTCTCTCATCTTGGCTTCATCTCCTTCACCAGTTCCTGCTCCTACCCCGTCATCACCTCCCTCTGCCCCTTCCACCCCTACGTCCTCCCCCTCCTCCTATCCCGAATCCAATTCCTCTTCCTCTCCATCTTCCTCAGATTCTTCTCATGCTCCTCCTCCCACCCATCCTATAGTTACTCATTCCAAAAATCAATTATTCAAGCCTCGCCAAATCCTTAACCTTAACTCCCAGCTGGAATCAAAATTCTCTAATATTGAGCCTTCAACTTACAAACGGGCTCTCTAGTCCGCTCATTGGTGTGCAGCCATGTCAGAAGAATTTAATGCTTTGGTTACTAACGGTACGTGGCATTCGGTTCCTTGTCCTGTGAAGGTAAATCTGGTGGACATCAAATGGGTTGTTCGCATTAAACGTAAAGTTGATGGCTCGTTTCATAGGTACAAAGCTCGTTTAGTGGCCAAGGGCTTTAGTCAGCGCCCTGGTATGGATTACTTTGAAACTTTCAGTCTTGTTGTCAAGCCTAGCACTATATATCCGGCTTGTTTTGTCCTTGGCAGTTTCTTTTGGCTGGTCCCTTCGAAAATTAGATGTAAATAACGCTTTCTTGCAGGGCCCCCTTTCTAAACAGGTCTTTACGCCTTAACCTCTAGGTTTTGTTGATCCCGATCATCCGAATCATGTTTGCAAACAACACAAGACTATATACGATCTTAAGCAAGCACATCGTGTATGGTACCATGAGTTGAAACAATTTCTTCTCACTATTGGCTTTTCGTGTGTTATCCATGTGTCCATATCTCGATAAGCTCGCCGATGCTATTACTAAGCTCAGTATCTTGCGAACTGCTTCATCGGACTTCTTTCTTATTTCTTGGGAATCAAGCTTTTACCTCCGTAATCTCCGACCGTCACGGGTTCAAGGGGGCATATTAGTGTATATACGTAGTCAATATTCTTGTATTTATATTTATGATACATATTCCCCATTTATTGTAAGATATTGTGTACACACTCTAGACTCTTCCCCATTATTTATTATTATTATTATTATTATTATTATTATTATTATTATTATTATTATTATTATAAGAGAATATTCATCTTTGTAGCATGAAAAATGAATCATTTTTTTTTTTTTTTTAAGAATCAGAAAGAAAAAGAAAAAGGAAACATATTATAAAACGTTGGTGTGTGGTCCGTCATCCATCAGTTGGTAGTTGGTTACAGCAATTTCATTCCATGTCTCCCCCCATATATATATGTACTATTATGGATGGCCAAATTTCAGTAAGTAGGTGGGCTGCTCACCTGCCGATTCCTCTTCCAATCCACCCTCACTCACTAACCTCAAAATTCCACCCTCACTGACCTTCTTAAATAATTCCATTTCAGATGCATAAGCTGCTTACTTCAATAGCTTTTTGTTCCTTCAAGATGAAGATCATAACAAAAAACCCATATGATTCATTCTCTTTCTCAAGGCGATACTTCAATCTCAAAAGAAAATCAGAGAATGAAGAAGATGATGATGAAGAAGGAATCGTTACTTTTAGCTCATCTTCGCTTCAACATGAGGCAGCCGAAATCGAAGAACTTAAGCTCTCAATGCATTCTCTTTCACTTACAAACCCACCAAAGAAAAAGAAGCTGCCATTAATCAGAGTTTCCAAGCTCCGGTCGTTGTTGTCGTTCGGAAAAACGAGCTCGAACGTAGCGAATTTGGGGACTAAAGTTATCGTGACCGTTTTCGGGTACTCTCGGAGTCGGGTTCATTTGGCTTTTCAGGAAGACCTCAAGTTGAATCCCTTTTTTCTTGTTGAAATGGCGACTCCGACGAGCGTTTTGGTGAGGGAAATGGCGTCTGGGGTGGTGAGAATTGCACTTGAATGTGAGAGAAAGAAGAACAAAAGGGAAACAATGTTTGAGGAGAAAATTTGGAGGACTTATTGTAATGGGAAGAAATGTGGGTATGCAACTAGTAGAGAATGCGGGGCGGAGGAGCGGAGGATTTTGGACTTGGTGGGGCCGGTTTCCATGGGCGCCGGGATGTTGCCGGAGGTCGGTGGTGGAGGCGGCGGCTCCAATGGGGATTTGATGTACATAAGGGCAAGGTTTGAAAGGGTGGTGGGTTCTAAGGAGTCAGAGGCATTTTACATGATAAATCCTGATCGTAATGGACGTAATGAACTTAGCATTTATTTGCTTAGTGTTTAGGCATGTTTGTTTATTTCAAGTTTTGAATGGTTGGAATTCAAATGAAGTAGACACTTCTCATGTTTGGAATTCAAATGAAGCCGCTCACAAATCTAGTGAACACTTCTCATGCATGTTTCTGTTTTGAAGTAGACAGTGTTATGCTTTGACGCTAAAATATATGTGTCCAATTTGTGTAAGTGGTGTCGGTTATTTTGGTTCAATTCTTTTTATCAAGAACACATCCAAGCTCCAAGTTTACGTTATTTTTATCAGACATGTATTCTTATCTTTTTTTTATATTAAAAAAGGCATCGATGTGGCATGTTTGTATGAAATGATAAATTTTATGAGGTATGTTTATATAGTATATATGGAATATATAGTCTATCGAGGTACATTTACACGTGGATATGCAACACAAAAATTGATTGTAAGAAATGCCATAAGTTGATTCGTGCAGCTTCGTTTACTTAAAACCCGCTTTGACAACCCACACCAACCGACCCATGCTCGCCCACACAAACACCAACCCACACCCAACCATTAACTATCATACCTTACATCATCGTACCCTATCCTATCATACCCAACCTTACCCCGCCACCCATCTTACACAACCCGACTCATCTTACCCTGCTTACCCTGTCCTTACCCAAACTACCTTACTTCACAATGTATAATATACACAATATATATATATATATATATATATATATATATATATATATATATATATATATATATATATATATTATATAAAGTCAAAAAAAAAAATCGGTATATATGGTTTGATCTGAGAAAGTGTGGATCTCTTGTGAAACTCCTGAAGAGGTACAAAATATAATTGAATATGACTAATTGACTTATATTATAAAGATTCATTATATGCACTAGAAATATGTCCTTTGGTCCCGAAAGCACTGGTTGTCTTCTTTTTTCCTTTTAACCAAGTTTTCACCCACTGGGTTTTCTTAGTTAAAGATTTTGAACGAGGCTACAAGTGCAACTGGAGCGCATATGTCATGAATTTTTTTTCCTTTACTGGTTTTTTCCCACAGGGTTTTCCCATTCAAGGTTTTTGGTACATGTTGTTGAAATAGTGTCCTTAAACCCAATCGGGATGGACTAGATCCGACCGGATCGGATCATTTCTACTATTTCTTTGTGTTTATACATATATTAAATGGCTTTTTGGTTGTCATATTCTTGTTCTTTTAAAGAACCAATTATGAATTGTTATATGATAACGTTCTTAGTATGAAATCGTGATAGAGAAACCATGATGGGAGATTATGGTTGATGAGATCTCTAATCACACTTTAATAAGTTTGATACTAAAATGTCTCGGTGATGTACTATTAAACAGGCATTGATAGTACAAACAGGCTAGCACGTATTAGATGTCTTCAGTCTTTAAGGGCGAGGATAGATCTTGTCTATCGAAGTGTAGAGACACTTAGATTGTACGCGGACGTGTATTAGAGAATGCGTTCGTTAGACTGACCCATTTACATTAAGTGTCGCGCTATGTGGCGGTTGTGTAATTATCCTTAAGACCAGAGTCTTCATGGCATCATGGTGTGGATTGTCATGCTTTGACACTATTGAGGGTAGTGATTGGGTATGATATTGAAGCATGCGGAGTATACATGTTTTGTCGTCCGGGAATCACGTATCCTATGAGTGGGATTGAATATCTGAAATGGCCTTCTTATAAGGAATGTCTAGCTCTCGAGAATCTTTGCAAAGTGGGAGTAAATATGTTATTCGAGAGAGCATGATATCCAGATTATAAGATACGATCGTTAATGTATTGACACTTTGAGATACGATCGTATGGATATTATTACAAATGATAGGATTGTAATTTACACGGTAATCAAGCTTTCACATGAAAGGTAGTAGTCATTGCATTTGACTCTTCCGATGATTGGGGTCACGGTGTGTTCTTGACGCTATCCCGTGATAGTTAGGTATGAAGACCATTTTCATAATTTGCACTTCGTGTCTCACGGCCAACATATTCGAAGCTATCGGGTCACACACATAAGAACATCTAGCGGATTAAAATGTGGTTATAGTTGATAACCAAATAAGGAAAGAATTTATCTCGTACTATAAAGGTTATAGTGGTAAATTAATATAGTGGTATTTATTTATTATTAATAAATATAAAAAAAAGATATTAATTATATTGATTAATTATATATACATATATTAGATATGTATGTCGAAATTTATTGTGTGTATTGATACACATGGATTTTGCAAATTAATTAATCATAGTATTATATTAATTAAAGAAAATATCAATCCCCAAAAAAGTGGGGAAGTGGCGCCATTCATAATGTATTGGATACATTTGAGTTGTACAATTTAATTAATCAGATTACCATAATATTAATATTAGATATTAATTGATTTTGAAAAAAAAAATAGATTTATGGTAATAAGATAAATATAGTCAATATACGATATTGACAATATATTGGAAATATTTAATATAAGATGTTGAATATTAATGAGATAAATCAATCAAAGATATTTTTCTTATTTTATTAGTAAAAGGTTTTTTTTCTCCTCAATCTACTAGGAAGCTAATCCCAATCAGATTGGGAACTATAGAGGGGCGCCCCATGCCTTATAAATTTGAAGGCTTGGCTAGCTCTTTTGAACATCTCAATTCCAAGAGCTAATAGTTCTTGTGAAAATAGAGAGCTTTCTAGAGAGAGATTTATGAGAGAGAAAAAGTCGGTCTGGCAGACGAGTTTTTCTGGTAGCAATCCATGTTGGGATTCCAGCGAGGTGTTCGTATGGATCACCGGTAGAGGCCGAACGCTTGGGCGGCTTCGTGCGGAAATTACAACGTAGAAAAAGCGTCGATCCAATTGGATCAACCAAGGTATTCTTTTGTCTACTTTTTTTATGCTTGTTCCTTAAACTAAGTCGATCTTGGGTAAAAGCAAATCAAAATTTTGAATTCCGCTGCATTTCCGCGTAGATTTCCTAACACATGTCATATACGTTAAGCCACTCAGATCAAAACAAAGCAAGTCGGGGACTTGATGGTTACACAGGTGATGGATATTTTTGGCCCCCTCAAAGCAAGGTCTAAAACTGGTTATTTATTCACCAGCGGCGGTACATCAATTCATGGTGCTCAACTATATGAAATCTTTGGTCATTACGTATTCAAATCATGCTAATATAATATCTATTCATGAAGCAAGCGGAGAATGAATTTGATTATTATCTTTGACACATTATTATATCTGAGGAGCTTATATTTATTTGTTGTGAAATAGAGGGCGATGACATTATACGAAGACAATGCATCATGTATAGTTCCGTTAAATGGAGGCTACATCAAAGGTGATTAGACAAAGCATATTTCATCAAGATTCTTCGTCATATATGATCTTCAGAACATTAATATTCAAGAAATCATATCAAGTGACAATCAAGCAAAATGATTCACCAAAACACTTCTTACCGCTACATCTTAGAAATTGAACTCGAAGATCGGACTGCACCGACTCAAAGACTTGAGGAAATGTTCAAAACAGGGGGAGGAAACACGGATTGAATATGTCCTATTTTTACTTCATTAGGATTTTTTTCCACATGGTTTTTCCGTAATGAAGGTGGTAACGGAGTATTTTTTTTGTGCAATGAACATTCAAGGAGGAGTGTTATGAATATATTAAAGATGTGGATGTCCATTAACACTTACACTTATTCATGCAAAAGAATATACATTAAGTATGGACAAGATAGAATGCATTATTATTATGCATGAAGTATATGGGATGAGATTGAGTTCCATTGCTATAAACATGTGTGATCCACTATGTGAATTGAGTAGATGTATAATTGAATATAAGAGAAATAAAGGAATAGTTTACTTACATGACTTGTCTATCTCCTTTTAGTTTTGTATAAATTGGTTTAATACCAATTGTTTTATAACAAAAGTATATATAATTTTATTTCCCGGAATATCAAACAAAACAAGTATAGATAATAGACTTCAAAAAAATATAGATAATAGAACAAATAAATTGAGCAAACCCTCAAGTATTATTGAGATAAATCAGAAATACAAGCAGCAAGAACGCGTTCTGGGGGGCGAAGTACCCAATCCACAAAGCCAATATAAGCTAGGCCCACCTGGGCTAATAATTGATCAGGCCAATTGCGAGGCATCTTCACAAACCAAAAAGAAAATAAGTCTAAAGAGACGTAAACAATCCATCGCCGGAAAACCATGAGAAGTGAAATCGTCTGCAAGAGACTGGAGGCGCTGAACACAGGAGATGGAGTTAGACTCCAGGCATATGTAATGATAACCCCAATCGCGAGCAAAGAGAAGACCCTTGTAAATAGCGCCAAGATCAGCTGACTCAACGTCTGAACTCCGATCCAACCTGCCCAAGCAAGCATGTTGTACCTTACTATCCGATCCCCGAATCACAACCCCATAAGCACATGAGTCCCCAGAAAGCGCCGCATCAACATTAATCTTAACCCTGTTTCCAATAGGCGGTTGCCAACTAGTATGCCATGCCGTACTAACCGGCTCACGTCAGGGGGACCGTGAGAGGCATGCATATTCCCCAGCGTCGCACTCAACAGTCGAAATGATTCTTCTGATATTTGCATCATGGCCCTAAAAAAGCCATGCACATTGTGCTTTTCATATGTACCAGAGAGCAGTAGCCAAGTGAGCCAGGTGAGACTTCTCACACGCAGAAATAAGGTACCCAACAATGATCGGAAATCCCGGCACAACTCAAGACCCTATTACGATATTGATGTATTATTACGATAGCTACGTGTTATTTTATATTTACTCAGTGAGGCTAGATTGGTAATTGTCGATAGATTCGGAAGCTCTGATATTGACTATAAATATTGTAATCATGTATTGTGAATGAGATACGAAATACAGTATTGACCGAATTTTATCATGGTATCGGAGCAAGGTTCATAGCTATCTCAAAAAAAATTATGTTGTCTTCTCGATCGACTATGGCTGCAGGTAGAGATGTAGACAAGAGGGGCCAAGATCAGCCTTGTCAGACATTGACGCAAGAGGAGATTTTGCGTGGATGATCCGGTGATATACAGACGCCGAACATAGACCAAAAGCTGGACTTCCAGCTTCAGACCGACATCAATCTTCGTAAGTACACCATGGACGATGGCGAGGAGCTTTCCTCGTACTGCAACAGCACCGGCCAAGATCAAGATAATTCCTTCCATTTACATGGCTTCATCGATGGGAGAAGTGCTAGGCCGAGAGCTGTTCAAGGGACCGGAAATGGTTTTCTAGGCGAAGGACCAACGGCAGCAGCTAGTAAGGTGAGGGTGACTAAAGTCAGCGCTGGATAGCTACCGGGAAATAAAGGGGGGCCATGTGGCTCGACTCAGCTCGTTGTCAGCTCGATTTTCATCGTTTGAACAAGTTGGGCTTTCTAACCTCAACTCGGCCCAATGGCAGAGAATTTTAGATTTATTGAATGTCTCTAAATCGCGTGATTGTTTGACTAGTAAATTCTCGTGGATTATTGACACTGGGGCAACTCACCACATGTCGGGTGACCGAACTTTATTTGTACAACTACGACCGATTGAGGATTGTCCGATAGGCTTACCGGATGGACGTTCCTCGTTTGCAACTCATTTGGGAACGGTTATTTTATCAGGGAATTTAAGACTTTTATATGTTTTATATGTACCAGGATTAAATTGTAACTTGATTTCAGCGTCACAATTTTTGGACAATCATAATTGTGTGATGCAGCTCACCGATCGTTTATGTATTATGCAGGGCCAAGTGACGAGGACGCTGATTGGACTGGGCGAGCGTGTGGATGTAATTTTTTGGTTTGTGGGCATTCCCGAGGCTCGGGTTCCGGCCATTGATGGTGCGGATGCTGGATATACAGAAACCCGAATCCGGATCCGGCCCATAATTGGCTCGTCAGATCTGATTCACAGCACCGATAGAGACACTCAATCATGCACAGCGGAAGCTACGAATTAAAATTCTTTTATTGATTTTACCACGATATGATTTGCATAATAAATTAATCTACAAGATGGTAAGTAGATTTACCCCAACCGGAGAGAAACCGTGATCTTCCGAGTTGTATCTCCAAGCGACGACTGGTAGACATCGATCCTCGTAGTAGAACATCCTCGAATATACTCAAGAAAAACCCTAGTTTTTCTTGTCCCAATGGCTAGAACGATAAACTAATTTTTCTCTTCTTTTATTGGTATGTGGCACAATTTTCAATGTAATTTGTTTTAGGAGGAACTCTCTTTATATAGGAAAATAACTGGTCAAGAGAGTTATCATTTGCACACTACAATTACCTATTTCCATAAGGAAAAGATATTTGCCATAAAATAAGAGATAATCTCCATAAATGAGATAATGATTATAAAATCAATCTCATTTTTACATTAATTATCTAACAAATAAATAATTAATTAATTACACATGTGACATAATCTAGAAAAATTTCTTTTCCTAATTTTATCACAAAGTGGCGCCATTTTTGCCATTATAATTAATAGAAAATGTCTTTTCTATTATACATATTATTCACCAAATAAATAATATTGCATATTCATTAAATAGACCAACTATTTAATTTATTCTCGAGTTCCACAAAACGAAAAACACTCAAGTATTAGAGCCAACCCGGAGACCATGGACCTATAACCGTGAGCTACAATAAATTGACTAAAATATTCATCGAATGTAATATTTATACTCAACTTATTAATTCCGAATTACGCCACCATAAATCCGAACTCGAACTCTTTCGATTATAAATATAACTTATTCTCAAAACGTCGAGTCGATAAGTGTCCATTGATATAATCATTACATACGACTAACCTCTCCATAGACTATCCGTAGAACGGCGGGATTATTTCCGTAAACCTTCTTCATTACATCTTATCCTTATTTACCTCCAACCCACAAGTGATCAATTAGTTCATAACCAATATGTACTCGGCCGATCGATCAGTTTCTAGGATCAAGAAATAAGGGGATTGTCTTTCTACTTCCCATAAGAAGGAATGGATTCCATATCTATGAGACACACACTTCTCACCCATTCCAGAATAGTGCCAACGTGAAAGTGATTCGGACCGCACCTCTTAGCGATCCTTAACGAACACATCAAACCCTATGTTGAAACAAGTAGAGTATGCAATCACTTCAAGATTAAGGTTAATCCATATATGATCATCTTGTGATTTAATAAGATTTCTCAATCACGGAATTATATAAGAAATGCAGATTAAATCGGTCCAGTCCTATATGACTACATCATATATAAATGCCCCACTTAGATAACCAATATCGACGGTCCGGATAAGACGGTCACACCTTAAAGTGTTATGGGCGCATTAATGGTGGTTTAATCAATAGAGACCATACTTTGATTAAGTTCACCATGGATTAATAATTCAAGTTTATCACCATAAACTTAATCCTCACGTGTGACACACACTAAGTTCTATGGCTACATATGATACGACTTGGGGTTTTCAACGGTATATTACATATAAGCACGGAGAAAATAATAAGATGAGAATAAATCAGTCATTTATTAATTATAAAAACAATTACTGAAATTGTCTTTCAGCGCTACTTCCAACAAATGAGACTCGAGGATTTGTGGCACCGGCGTTTGGGACACCCGTCAGAAAAGGTTCTTCGGCAGGTTCCTAACATTTCCATTTCCAAAAATTTAAATAAATATGGATGTGATATTTGCTTTCGGGCAAAGCAGACCCGTGAACCTTTTCCCCTTAGTGACACTAAAGCTAGTCGTATTTTTGAGTTGATACATTGTGATTTATGGAGCCCCTATAGTGTCCACTCGACTTGTGGTGCTATGTATTTTTTAACCATTGTTGATGACTACTCGTTCGGTGTGGATTTATTTGTTGTTACATTAAACGGAGGTTGAAAGTGTTATTCTTGACTTTGTCGCTTCAATTTTTCGTCAGTTCGAGGTCACAATTAAACGAGTACGTAGTGATAATGGGACTGAGTTTCGGCCATTGCTTCCTTATTTTCGTAAAGAATGTATTATTTTGAAACTTCATGTGTTTGTACTCCACGTGAGAATGGAAGGGTAGAACGTAAGCATCAACACATCCTCAATGTTGCCCGAGCCCTTAGGTTTGATGGTCATTTACCTCTAAAGTTTTGGGGAGAGTGTGTTATGGCCGCCGCCTATATAATTAACCGAACCACGTCGAGTATTTTGCACTACAAAACACCTTATAAGGTCCTATTTCACAAAAAATCGGGTTTATCGATGTATAGAATTTCGGGATGTTTGTGTTACGCCCACGACCATCGTACCTCACATAAATTTGCCAGCCGTAGTCGTAAGTGTGTATTCTTGGGGTATCCTTTTCGAAAGAAGGGGTGGACCCTGTATGACCTTGATTCGAAGGAGAATTTTGTATCACGAAACGTGAAATTCTATGAGCACGTTTTTCCCTTTTCTCACCAGTCCGAGGGTAGTATACTGATGAGCGAAAAATTCACCCACTAAAAATACATTTATAATGACTCGCAAAACCGTGGGTAAACTAACTCTCTAACTGGCAGAGTACCAGGTCGATTGCTAGGATAGCTACAGGAGTACGAGGTCGTCCCAAGAGAAATGTGGTTGTGAGTACCAAAGCGAACGTGGTGCTTAGTCTAGGCGATCAAAGTTTTAAGTGGAGTGTTATAGCTAATGCGAAAAAGTAAAGATTATTCTAACGAGATTAAAAAGCATAGCCGAGTTATGATCCAACAAAGTTATCTCCCCACAGAAAAACTTGATTAGGAGTGTGTTTTAACCAACCTACCTTTCCACGATGATTTTAACGACATCCACGGGTGCCAACTCCTAATTACGTGTTAAGATCTCAAACAACTCTCACTCAACACCCTATGTGAAGTTAATTAATTTTCCCTTTAGAAAACCGATTAACCTAACATGATTACGCTCTTTGAGTTGCTCGAACAACGATGACAAACCTCTGTATTGGAAACGGTCCTAACAACTAGGCCGAATCTACGCAACGATCCCAAAACCCCTTTTCCCACATCACTCAGCTTTGTGTTGAAAGTTAAACTTTCCTATTCATTCGACACTTCTCCGTGTAGTTCCAATTACTCCCACCAGGCCTGAGATACTCAGGTGGTTCTACAAGAGTTTCAATGTAACCTGAGTGTCAAACTCCATTCACAGGGGTTATGGCTTTTAAACCAACCTCTATGATCAGGATCCTATACAGTCCACGAAGGACTATAGGTCATCAATCTACCCTATAGACCGTAAGGTCCTGCAATGTGTAATGGACAAACCATACTCCCACTGCGTTCGGGGTGGATTGATATACTGATCTAGTTTAGTAGTTCTTATTAGTGTTATCACCAACTGCCGGTGTTGGATGTGGACTGAACAAATCAGTTAGTAACATCTTGAGTACAAATACTTCAAGATCTAAGGTTGTTATTAATAGACTCTATCAGACCGAGTTTGACAGTATAACCGTCATTCTCTGGTTTTACGAGTTTTATAACCAACCTTTACTCAATGCATTAAGATATTTCATGACCTGGACGTGTATGCAAAATTTCCAGTCCTACCTTCAAGCACTAAATGCTAAATGTCTATATTTACGGAAGTGGGGTGAACCGAATTCACTTCTTATCCACAAATGCGTAGACATCTTTTAGGTAGACTTCTCGGTTTTTCATCACAACGTATACCGTTATTTTGCAACTAATATCTTAAATGAGTTCAGCAGCGTATCGTAGCACACCAATGACTATATAAGGCAAGTTGATGGTGTATCCTTTAGTGAAAACATTTCACTGGGAGGCAGGCCGAGCATCAGTCCCGAAGACTACACAAGAACATATTTCTGAGTATGGAATACTCAATCTCTGGTGAAATCAGAGATTTCCTCCAAATAATTTGGATAAACTTACCGGAGTTTTGAGTAGTTATCGACAATATGTCACTACTCGAAAGCTCCCACTAGCTTGTATCTTTCATATGACCCGAAGGTCGATATGAACAAGCTATGTAACTTCTTTAAATCTATTACCCTTTTCCGATTGAAAGGAAACTTAGGCATTGTTCCTTTGAGACAGGTTCCTTTGACTCGGAGATAGGAATCACCCTAAGCCGCCTCTTGATTTTGTCGTTAGGGAATATGCACTAATTAATAGAATAGAAAGAAGCGTTTATCTAAATACGGAAACCATTTGCGTTTATATTGTGTTGCATATACCAATTCAGCATTTCTTAGTGGTTTTAACTTTATCAAACAAAAGTCCGAGTCTTGGGTTCATGCTACGAATGTTATATTTATCGTCAATAAGACAAACAAATTATCCTATTGAAAATGAATACGTTCATTCCAACGAATCCGAAAACAGAAAATGAATTTTCGGTGATACTCAAGAAGTGAATCCGAGATTCATTTCCTTATATCACTCCCACTAGTCTATCTGAAATAACTGCCCGTTGTCTATTTTATTTATCGTTTAATGCAAAGCTACCTAGTTCTTCCAAAGAACTTTAGCTTTGAGAAAATTGCTAGGGATGCATTGGTCGATGATCCGAAATCACTTTCCTTATCCTCTAATTTCCAATTTATTAATTTTTCGGTTTAGCCTTAAAACTACTTAGTTTAGATGACTAACATGTATAAACGTTCATTCCCATTCTCGACTTTCCTTAGATGGGAACAGTCTTGAACTAGCAGTTCGTCTAAGTAGACACTACTCTTGAACTGTGGGATGTTCAGTGTTACTTACTTGGACTATCGTTTTTCTAATCGTCAAATCATAAGACCAAAGCTCCCACTAGTTTATCGGTTCCAAATACCGTCTAACTAGCAACACTTTGTATTTATGATTTTTCAAAGATTAGAACAACACCTAGAACTAAGCTCCCACTAGTTTATCAGTTCCAAATACTGTATAACTAGCAATGCTTTGTTTCATGATGTTTTAAAGATTATAAAATCTCCGAACTAAGCTCCCACTAATTTATCAGTTCCAAATATTGTCTAACTAGTAACGCTTATTCTTGTTTTTCCAATGAATGGAGAAACTCTTGTGCATTCCATTACACATTTCTAATTATTCAGAAAAACAACAAATCATAAGACTAAGGCTCCCACTAGTTTATCGGTTCCAAATACCGTCTAACTAACTAACGCATATTATGTATATGATTTTCCAATTTTTCAATTAGAAATTTGATGTGTAATTACACTTTTAAATTCACTAAATGAATTTTATCTGATAGTCCTATGTCATCTTTTGTAAACTAAGTATGGTTGTCTCTCGTTCAACACTAGTGATACCCGTGACATACCTATACTATGTCATCTAAGTTTTTAAAGGCTCAAGAGAAAAAATCTCTTCCGAAAAGTTAACTGTATTTATTGATAATTACAACGTACTTGTAACTTTCCACATTTTTATTGAAGTCCTATTACTAACAGTTTAGTAACCTAGAGATTTAGTTGTAAATAAAATGACAGAAAGTTAAATTCAAAAATAAATTTTTCACTACTAGATTTATTTTAGGAATAATAAACAATAAAAGAGTTTATCCTACTATTCCAAGGATTTAACCTCGCACCTCAGTGCCGCCGTAGGGTAGGTCAAAGAGGTGATAGTTAAACTGAGACAATCTCTCTCAGTGATTAATCTTCGAGAATCAAACATCTCACGGGAATCAGACATCCCGGACCTTAATCACTGGTTACTTTCCTTTTCTAGCCTAGATATTTCGAAAATATCCACAATGAGTGTGACCTACTATATCGATCTCTCAAAGTACGCCCGAGTATGCGCCCGTAGGTCGGTCGGTGACCCGACAGTACCCAAAATCCTATCCTTCCGGAGACCAAGCCTTGAATTTTGATAGGGGTGAACACCATCCGTAGGGGCGAAATCAAAGCGGCTCGAGGCGCCACCTCCTTCTCTCACGTGCTTGCACCTATAGTAGAGGCCGTGGGGTGTCGCCTGTCGCCTTCCCGCTCCCACTCAATATTTTGAAAAAGTGGTGGGTTTACTAATTACGGTTTCGGCCTTGACAATAGGAAACAATAAATCAAAGTACTCGAGCAGGGTCGGGTTATGTAGGCAAGCCTACGCCGTCTTATTCGTTGGAACATATGTGACGATTCAGGCCAATGCAAAGAAGAGAAGCCCCGCTTAGCCGTAAGGCTTATCGGCTATGCTAAGTCCTGTCGAATCAGCCAGTAATGTACATCACACGAGGAGGAGTCGATTGAGCGGCTCGGTTGAACTCGCCCAACCATGGTTTAGACCATTTCCGAACCCATGTACTAAGATTCTCCGATTTCTAAATTTTCACCCAAAGCGTAATCTCGCTTTACGCTTTAAGGTGGGTTCACCGAGAAGCCATCACCGAAAAGCTCAACGATTTATCCAAGTGGGATTCACCGAGAATCCATCATTAAAATCGTAACTATTGACAAAAACCGGTTCCTCGGTTTTAATAATGAGTTACTTAATTAATTAACTACCACATATAAATTAAATAAGCCTTTAAACTAATTATACGAGTTATACATGCCTAATTTATTCGAAATAAACTAGCTACATGTATGCATTGGAGTGGAATCATGATATGATGCATGTCATGGCAATTTTTCGGTTCTATCACATAATTTCGATCATACACGAAAAAATAAACGGAAAAATAAACACCGAAATGGATCTTTGGTACCCCCGTATCTAACCTATTAAAAAAAAAACACAAACCCTAACTAGGGTTTACTATTTTCTAATCTTCTGCTGCTGCGTTTTATCGATGATCGGAAATCCAAACGAACTTTGATCGTCACGAAACTTTATGGACCTGTTCTTCACTCCTCCTACTTGAATATGGACGGTTGGATCTGAGTTTTGACGGTCCATTTGATCCCAGCAAGCTGCCGATCCAACCTAACTGTATCTGCTTATAAGCTGCGGCAAAGCGAAAGGTTCCCCCGAGACGATCGGGCATCGAGACAAATCCCGATCGACCTGAAATTTTTAGGGCTTGTTCATAACTCCATGTTAGTCGATCTGAACAGTCGTATCTTCGTTTCAACCATCCAATCTCTTCCGAAATTCGACGAACTCACAGCTAGGGTTTTAATGCCTCTTTGTGCTTTTCATTCACAAGCAGCAACTTTATAGCAGAGAACGGACATCGAGATCGACTCCGATCGTCACGAAATTTTGAGGGAATGTTCTTCAACTTTTATTCTTCATTCTGACCGGAGGGATTGTCGTTTCAACGGCTCAAACTCCGGGAAAAAATAAAAAAATGGAACAACAACAAAACAGATCTACTTCTAGGAAATTAAAATTACAAAATTTCCTATACTCATATAAACGAATTTATATGAGTTTACAATAGATCTAACGAGTAAACAATACCAACCCCAATCCATCTCTTCAACCACAACATATCAAAGCATTCATCATCATGATTTTCGAAAAAAAAAACAATGCAATCTAAACATGCAATTTCCACTCCTAGATCTAAAATTCATATACTTTGATTGATAGATCAAAAGCTCTGCTACCACTTGTAGGATGTAATATCTCCGGATGGATCAAAGATCCACCCGATTACGCAGCGGAAACTACAAGATCTAGATCTAGTCAACCAAAATACATAAATATAATAGATCTAATCTACGAGAAGGATAGATTGCTTACTTGTTTATTGTGAATAAACTCCATGAACAATCCTTGTAGATGCGCCGGTTGAGAAGCCATAATCTTCCAACGCGTATCTCCAAGCAACACCAAGTGGATGGTGTTTCACGCCGCCGGACCTCCCCGATATGCTACCAGAAAAATCCCGAAGATTTTTCCAACTCGAACCCTAAGAATAGAGGCCAAAATTTTCAGCCAATTTCTCTTGTGAATAGTGATTTTTTGGTACAATGTAGAACTCTTCTTATATAGGAGAGAGATCATTGTTCCACAAGGATTTAATTTAATTAATGGATAATCAATCAAATAAATCTTTTCCATAAAAGATAAATCTAATATTTTCCCAAACAAATTAGGATAAATAAAAGATCATTATCTAATATATTAATTATTTAACCAATAAATAATTAAGCACATGTCATATAATAACACAAGAAAACAAATTCCTTGTTAATAATATATACATATTGGCGCCAATACCTAATTAAATAGGTCATGGGCCGAAATTCACCAAACCGGGTCGAGTCCATGAAAAAATGTCTTTTCCATGTTTTTAATCATTTAGTCCAACTAAACAATTAATCCACATATCAATTAAACAGTGCAATGCTACTATTTAATTATAATCGAGGTGTGACGACGGGAAAACATCTATGCCATATTAGGAGCCGCGTCGGGGACCATGGACCTATAACCAGTAGCTCCAATAAATTAAATAAAATTATTCATCGGACAGAATAATTATATCCAATCTATTAATTCCGGGATTACACCACCATAAACCCGAAACTGAACTCTGTCGAATATAGATAACTTACACTCAACCATGAGTAGATAAGGTGTCCACTGATATAATAATTACATACGGATAAATCTTCCATAGACTGTTCATTTCGAGTCGGGATATTTCCGTAAACCCTTCTCGAAACATATTATCCTTATTTACCATTAACCCCCTAGTGATCAATTAGTTAACATACCAGACTAGTAGCTAATTAGTCTAACATGAACTCCGTGGATCGATCAGTTTCTAGGATTAACAAATAAGGAATCTGTGCGCCTACTTCCCGAGGAAGGAATGGATTCCATATTCGTGATAGCACGTACTACTCACTCATCCTGAATAGAGCCAACGAGAAGTGTTGGACCACATACTTCAAGTGATCCTTACTAACACATCAAACTCTACCCTAGTCTAAGCGGTTATGTCCAGATCACCTCGAGATTGAGATTAATCCATAAATGATCATCTTCGATTCGATAAGACTTCGATTACGGAATTATATCGAGAACTCAAATCAAATCGGTCCAAATTTATATGATTATTATCATCATATATAAATGCCCCACTAGGTACCCTATTACCGACAGTCCAGATAAGACTGTCACACCTAAAGTGTTCTGGGCGCATTATTAGCATATTAATCATGATACCCGTACTCAGATTAATCAACGCTACGGACTAAGTTAATTTTAAGTACATCTCACTAACTCAATCCTCTTGTGTATAGCCATACACTGAGTTATGTGATTACATAGACGAGGTACTTAGGGTTTTCAGTAGTGTCTTAATTATTAGCATACATGCATATAATAAGATGAATTATTAATTCTGTCCTAAAACAATTACATAATTGTCTTTCGGGCACTACACCTAACAGGGTGTTGCAGCCACTTCCTCCCGGGAAAAAGGCATTAGGGAGTAAGTGGGTATATACTGAGAAATATGACGAGCATGGGACGCTGCAACGGTTGAAAGCCCATTTAGTGGCGTTTGGGCATCATCAATAAGAGGGCATTGATTACACAGAGACGTTCGCCCTTGTAGCGAAGATGGTTACTGTCCGCACTTTTCTTAGCGTTGCTGCCGTAAAACGGAGGGATATTAACCAAATGGATGTCCATAATGCCTATCTTCAAGGAGATTTGGAAGAGGAAATCTATATGAAAATACCTCCCGGTTTTGAGAAGCGGGGATCGAATTTGGTTTGCAAGATGCGAAAATCATTGTACGGGTTTGAAACAGCACCGAGGTGTTGGTTTGCGGCTTGCCTCGACTTTATGCGAGTATGGCTTCCGTCGGTCTTATTCGAATTACTCATTGTTTACCTTGAATCGTGATGGGATTCAGCTCGTCGTGCTCGTATATGTTGATGATATGATCATTGCAGGAAATGATAAAGTAGCGATGACAATTTTCAAACAATATTTGGGCCAGTGTTTTAAAATGAAGGACCTCGGGACTCTGAAATAATTTCTTGGCATCTAGGTAGCCAGAAACAGAGATGGGATTTTTTTGAATCAGTGGAAATATGCGCTTGACATTATATATCAGACCGGCTTACTTGGGAGCACGCATGTTGATTTCCCAATCGAGCAGAATCACAAGCTAGCACTCGCTACTGGTAAATTGTTGACTGATTCAGTGCCGTACCGACGACTGATTTGGTGACTTATATATCTTAGGGTCACGCGACCCGATCTCGCATATTCTCTGTATGTCTTGTCTCGCCTACACAGCACCTCAGGTTGATCATTGGGAGGCGGCCTTATGACTTGTTCGTTATTTGAAGAAACATCCTGGGCAAGGTATAATGCTACGATCCGATAGTTCTCTTATTCTAGAAGGATGGTGTGATTCTGGTTGGCCAAGTTGCCCTCTTACTTGGCGCTCATTGAGTGTTTGGTTTGTTTTTCTTGGTCATTCCCACATCTCTTGGAAGTCCAAGAAACAAACCACGGTATCATGATCTTCGGCCGAGGCGTAATATCGATCGATGGCTTCAGTTACATGTGAGTTGAAATGGTTGAAACAGTTGCTTGCGGACCTTGGTATTCGTCATCCCCCGGGGATACGAATCTTTTGTGACAGCCAATCGGCTTTGTATATCGTACAGAACCCGTTTTTTCATGAACGCACGAAGCATATCAAGGCGGATTGTCATTTCATTCGGGATGCAATCACGGATGGTCTGATTTTGCCGTCGTATGTCCCTACACGGCACCAATGGCATATATTTTTACGAAGGCGTTGGGTCGACAACAGTTTGAGTTCTTATTGCACAAGTTGGGCGTTCGGGATCTTCACGCTCCCACTTGAGGGGGTATTACGATATTGATGTATTATTACGATAGCTATGTGTTATTTTACAGGGGAATGAGGGAGAAGGGCAGAAATATTTCATCAATTGAGTAGAAGGACAATCTTTTGAAACTTTTGCATAAAGGACAAAACTATTTATTCACTGTCGTAATTCACTTGTGTTCGAAATTCACTGTTTAAATTCACTACCGAAATTCACTGTCGAAATTCACTAATTTTCAAATTCATTGTCGAAATTCACTGATTTTCGGGATTCACTATCGATTTTCACTGATTTCGGGATTCCCTGGGAAGATTCGCTGATTTTCGGGATTCACTGTTGTCATTCCTTCTCGCTATAAAATTATGCATTTGTCCTTCTCCTATAAAATATATGTAATGTCTGTTACTTATAAATATTTCAGATTGTGTCATTATCTCAAATTTCTCATATTTTATATTTACTCAATGAGGCTAGATTGGTAACTGTCGATAGATACGAAAGCCCTAATATTAACTATAAATATTGTAATCATGTATTGTGAATGAGATACGAAATACAGTATTGACCGAATTTTGTCACCCTCCGATAATAGATTAAATTCATAGGCATAACACATAATATATTTACAAAACACATTTTTCAGTAGTGGGTTTAATTATTCAGTTGATATAGATATTTTATATAATGTTCTCGCCTTATCATACTTTTGTTTCTCGGGAAAGAATATTATAATACATTGTCGTATGGAATTCGGATCCCCTCCCGTACACTTAGGAAAATTCTATCATAGGGACTCCCTACTAGGGAACTGTCTATGTGGCAGCATCTGGACCACACAATTTCCACACACGGGGCACTGTGTATTCCACCTCAAGAAACTGTGTGGTCCAGATCCTGCCACGTAGGCAGTTCCCTACTAAGGAGTCCCTACAGTAGAACGACCCCGTACACTTAATGCTCCTTTGTATCAATCACTAAAATAACAAATTAAAACAAAAATAAATAAATGAATAAATCTTGCATACACTCCTAGTGTGAACAACCATCTCATGTGTACACGAGGGGATTGAGACTAGAGACGGACCCAGCATGGTAAGGGGGTCCATGCACTCCACTCAAATTTACTAAAAGAAAGCTTCTTAATATACTCATCTAATAATATTAAAAATCACATATGTAAATTATTTCAAAATATCTAGTGTAATTATCCATTTTGGTTCAACTTGTTTGAAGTTTTATTACTTATCCTAAGATTACGGGTTCGAAACTTGTTGACCGCCAATGATCGAGACTCGTGTGGTATGGACTATTAGTTCCTGTTCCAAAATATAAGGCGTCCTATGTGTTTTCAAACAGACAAGAAAGTGGTTGATTATCATAAATTTAATAGTTAATTTCTAAAATACCCATTGACTATCATTAAGACAATAGTTGTTAAGTAGTGAAAAGTTGTTGGAATGATAATAAATTACGGGTAAGATAAAGAAAAGAGTAATAAATGTTGCATTAATCTTTCAAGATGAAACTTATATTATGAACAAAACTGAAAATATAAGATTATTTATATTAAAAACGGAGGTAATATTTGGCTATAATAATGGGCAATTTTGACACAGATTTTCCTGTCACTGATGGGCTAACGGGACTGAAACCCACTGAAGGGGGGTGGGGGTGGGGGGAAGAAAAAAAAAAATTTAGTTGTGTAGGGCTGCATATTTATTTATTTGGGCTCTTTTTCTTCTTGTTTATTTTCCACACAAACTTCTTGTTTATTTGGGCTCTTTTACAATTCTGTATTATAAATAGTATAGAAAGTTTGGGGCTATAATATACATCAAAATGGGGGCCCTTCTTCGATCTTGGGTCTTGGGTCATGTCCGTCCCTAAGTGATTTAGTGTTTTGATTTTTTAATGTGATTCTAAAGGCATCTTATTTTTACTTCGGACATAACGTTTATATGCAAAAACTTGTATGTAAAGCACAAGGTGAATCGGTCGAATAGTGTGGTAGATTATAATCCGGCATTAAGACCAGTGTTCGAACCCCGTTAGGAGGAAAAAAAAACTTCAATGTAAAATGTGGTGTCGAAATAATTACGTGATTTCTATAGAATTGCCATTTTTAATTTTAGAGGTTTGATATTTTTTTTAGTGGATAGTGTTTCGATTTTAACAATGAAATTATTAAAAAGTCATTTTATAATTAATGTTACATCCTTTTTTAAACTCTCACTAATAAATAAGGATTGACGCCACGGATAGACGCCATTGAGGCATCGGCCTAGTGGTTTCACTAGGTCATACCTTGGCTCAAAACCAGGGTTCGAGTCCCGTTTCAGGCAAATGTGTGTGTAAATATTTCGTATACGGAAAAAATAGATAAATTGAAAAATATGATAATAAATTATGTTTCAAAAATAAAACAAATGGATAAAAGAATTATTTTAAAATGATAAGAAATGTTGCTTTAGAAATAAATTTTTAATTAACTATATTGGTTAATGAGGGAGAGGACAACGCGCTGGATTCAGTCTAGAGTCTAGAACTCGACAAAAGGAGAGGAAAAATTATTCATATATGCATCGTGAGGTTTCAGCCAGTGTAACTTCTCGAAAAAAAAAATCATACCAACTCGTCTTCATTGAAAGAGTACGTTGCAAAAAACTAGAACCTTTCTCTCTCTCCTTTGAGAGCTCCCCCCTTCTCTCTAGAACCCTTCCTACTCTTTTGAGTTTTCTACTAGCCTTCTTTGGCTCTTGATGAGACATGGATAAACAAGATATACACCAACTCATCTCTAATCTCAAAATCCATGAAACACCTACAACAACCCCCAAAGTCAATGTCCTGGACATCACTGAAGGTCTGAAAAAAAAAAAAACAAATCAAGTCTTCTTGGCAAGTTTATCGCCACTAAGGATGTGCCAGTCAAAAATCTTCGGATTGCTATGGAGAAATCCTGGGGAATCATTAAATTCAAAGTGGTTAAACTAAGCAAAAACTTAACATTGAAGACCAAAAGAGAGTACTGTCTGATGGGCCTTGATGCTTCGATAATATTCTTCTTGTCATGCAACAGTGGAAGCCCTCTTTAACACCAGAAAGTGCTGAGTTCGCTGAGTCTCAATTCTGGATTCAAGGACTGCCAATTCATCTGCATACTGGAAATGTAGGTAAAAAAATTGCTCTTAATCTCTTTGATTGCTCATCTGGACAAATTAGAGAGGAAATTGGATTCAACCAACTATCCTTTAGATTCAGAGCAAAACTAGACCTATATAAGCCCTTACCACAACTTATATCCATTGCCATTGATGAGGATAGCCCTGATTATGAAACCCACACAGCTCTGTTCCAGTATGAGAGACTGCCTTATTTTTGTTTTTTCTGTGGAATTCTAGGACACACTGCAAGGTCATGCCCACACACTACAGAAGAATTCAATCTGGAGGATGAAAAAAAATACAGATTTGGAATTTGGCTGCACGCAATTAAATACACCAAGCTGGTTCAAGAATTTAGAATGCATGATATGAAACTACAAACTTACCCTTATCCAGTTTCTTCTTCTCCACATGGCCAAACCTGCATATCCCGGTTTTTCTTCCCCACCTTGCCAACCTTCATCCCAAAATCTTTCAAATCTGCCGGCAAAAATTCTTGGATCCCTGGTCAAACAAAAAATCAATAGAAGTCAACCTTAGACAGCCTCGAAAAAGCCACTCACCTGTCCCAATCTGAAAGCAGCAACACAAACTTCCTTAACATACACACAACCCAAGAACCGACAAAAACAAAAAATACTACAGAAAAAGCATACGTCCCTTTCTCAACTACCCACACTCCACCCGAAATCCCAACCTCTGAAACATCTTTGAAAAACATAGCTCTCACAGACAACTGTATCAACCCCATAATCCCTAGCCCACCCCAATCCCTACTGAAACAAAAAGTAAACTTTAACCAAGAACCGATACCAACTACTCTAACCATCAACCCCAGTCTCTCCCTAACCATCTACCAACCCCTCGAAGGCTCCCCCCATAACCAAAAATCCAACTCCTCATAGCCCTTTCCTGCAAACTTCAACCCAAAATTAATCCCTTCAAGCAGTAACCCAGATTACCATGTTTCCTCACAAATCCTATCCACCTCTGAACAACATGATACCATTTGACCAAAGAAGCACCCAAAACTGGAACCTACAAAAGAATTAAACAAGAAAACCCTATGCCTATCTGTGATGTTACAAGCCTGGAAATCAAACTGGAAAAGAGAAAATGAACTGATGATAACTCAATGCAGGGGGAAAAAAATAAGTTGGTACCCAACCATGATACGGTGGAAACTGCAATGCAGCTCCACCAAACCCAATGAATATCATTTGTTGGAACTGGAGAGGCTTAGGCAACCCCAATGCAGTTCCTAGCCTTAGGTACCTGGTCAAAAACTCTTCTCATTTTCTCATCTTTCTCTCAGAAACCAAACTCTCATCAGCAGCTATGAACAACATCAGAATTAGCATAAGGTTTGCCTCTGGTTTCCATGTTAGCAGTGAGAAAACTAGAGGAGGACTCTCCTTACTTTGGAATGACTCTACCTCTGTACAAGTTTTGAGCAAATCTCTCGGACACATAGACTCTGTGGTTACCTTTAAAAACAAAGTCTTTAGATTCACTGGCTTCTATGGTAATCCTGACCACAACCTTAGGATGAACTCCTTGACTCTCCTTAGAAGACTTCACTCTATCTGTGACCTCCCTTGGCTCTGTGCAGGGGATTTCAATGAAATTTTGCACATGTCTGAAAAACAAGAGCTGTTCATAGATCTAAGTACTTGGTGGAAAATTTCAAGCAAGCTCTTATGGATTGTGATCTACTTGATTTGGGTTACTCTGGAGCCAAATTCACTTGGAACAATGAAAGATCTAATAGTAATGTTAAAGCCAGATTGGATAAGGCTGTGGCTGTGTCTAATCAGGCTTGGATATCTCTGTTTGATGGCTACTCTGTTACCCACCTCACTTCATCTAGAAGTGATCATATCCTATACTCATCTCTTCAGAACCCTTTGTCAGAAAGAATAAGAACACCATGAAGTCAATCCCTACATTTGACCCCTTTTGGCTCCAAGATCCTGAGAGCCATGATATCACTAATAGAACTTAGAGTCTACACCCTCATCCCTAAGCGGCTGATCTTGATAATGGTATTAAGGATGTAAGGGAATCTATTTGTCATTGGAGGTCACAGAAGTATGGAAAACTAGCCAAAGAGATTGATCTTTTGCAGGGCAAACTAATCTCTCTCCAACAACGTGATGATTATGATGTGCTTGTGGAAAAAGACCTTATGGCCGAATTGGACATTTTACTAAACATGAATGAAGATTATTAGAAGCGGAGGCGCAGAACTAATTGGCTTAATTATGGAGATAGGAACACCACTTTCTTTCACAAAAAAAAATTCTATCAGACAGACCAAAAACAGAATTGACACCCTAATTATCGAGGAGGGCACCATCCTTACAGAGTCAGATCCTTAAAGATAGAATCTGGAAAAGACTCAATCGATGGAAGGGTCTTTACCTAACTCCTGCAGGGAAGGAGACTCTTATTAAATCAGTGATTCATGCTATACCTACTTATGTCATGCAATGTTTTCTTCTCCCTAAGAAACTAATCAATGAGATCTTGGGAATGATAAGGAGGTTGTGGTGGGATAAGAACCAAGAAAAGAACTCCCTTGCTTGGATCTCTTAGGATAAATTTTGTAGACCAAAAGATCAAGGTGGTAGGGGATTTAGAGATCTGTCACTCTTTAATAGTGATTTACTTGCAATGCAGGGATGGAGACTAATCAGGAACCTCTACTCCCTGGTGGGTACTGTTGTGAAATACAAGTACTTTAAGAATTCTTGTTTTCTAGATGCAAGAATGGGATCTAGACCCTCTTTTGTCTAAAGGAGCATTTTGGCAGGAAGAGAGCTTCTTAATAAAGACCTAAGATGGATTGTTAGGGATGGAAGGTCCATTAACATTTGGCAGCATCCTTGGGTCCCTATTGAACCTAAGTTTAAAGTTCATCCTAGGCACTCCGAATGAGCAATTCAGACTGTTGATCAATTAATTATACATGGAAGATGGGATATCACTGCCCTAACTGAACTCTTTTTACCACATGAGATAGACAGTATACAAGTTATACCTATTTGTCAGAACTGCACTCATGATTATTTGGTTTGGTATTTCAAAGAACAAAGGTGTATCTACATGTGAAATCGGGCTACAACATTGCCTTTGAAGCATACAATCAAAGAAAACACCAAATGAATCCTCAGTTTCAAAACAATGGGGATAACTGGAACTACATGTGGTGCTGCATCCATCCTCAAAAATCGGAGCTTTCCTTTGGCGTATTGCTTCTAACTCCTCCCTTATGCTTAAAATCTTCAAAACGTCATCTTTTGGATGGTATGTGCTCAATTTGTCGAACTCCACTAAAATTAGGTACATTGCTTCTTCAATTGCCCTTGGATTCGAATTTATGGAAAGAATCCCTTGACTTCAATTTTATCACGAAGATGAACCACGGTTCCTTCTTGGACCTTAGTCTTTACCTTGCTAACCACCATCACCAATCCGCAGATCTTCTCTTCACAATTTTCTGATTCATCTGGCTTGAACAGAATAGAGTGATCTTCAAGGCGGCCTGACCTTCCAGCTCCAGGATCTACAATCTCACAATCTCCTTATTATCGGAGTACCAAAAGGCCAACTCGATTGACTCTACCATGACTTTCACTCCGCCGCTTCCTCCACACTGGATCAAGCCCTATGTTGAAACAATTAAAGAGAATGTTGATGCATGCTTCCGAATGGTGGAGTGCAGGTTGGTGTAGCCATTAGAGATCATAATGGGTCTCTCATTTGTGCCCTTTCAATTAACCTAGAACTGTCCCTTCAGCTTGAATTTGCTTTGATGCTATGCCATTACGTGTGGAACATTAGAATCAACGAAATTTGGAACGGCAAGATTATTGTTGAGTCGGATTCTTCAATCTGTATTGCAAGAATCAACTCGTGGATGATGATATCTCACCGGTTGGATCTCTCATCGTTCGAATAAGGAGGGCATGTAGACTAGCAAAATGTTGTACTTTTTGTATATTGGAAGATCTATTAATACTCCGGCTAATCTATTAGCTAATCTTGGTTTTTCTATTCCTAGTAATCACTCGATTATTGTAATCGGTACCCAACCCCAAATTACATAATCTCTGCAATTTTATGACTTTGATTAATTAATGAAAATTACCTTTCAAAAAACTTCTCAAAAATCCCGAAAAGTTGGCAATGTATAACATCCTTTTTGAATATTAGAGTGTACGTAATAAAGCCTCCACTGCTTGATTTAAGAAGCTTCATGTTAAATGGTGCTACACTTTTCAAGAAAAAGAAAAGAAATATCTAGATTGTATGAAAAACTCTAGTTTACATTTCTAGTGTAGAAAGCTTCTAGTATATAAGACTCTAGAGGTGAGAGACAAACTTCTCATATGGAATATGTAGAAAAATCCATAAGATACTTGAATCATCATATTGATGCTATATATATAGCCGACCACCATATACTTGAGCAATTAACCAAGGAGAAATTACATATTCGGTCTGTAGAACCCCGTATTCCATGTTAGGTCGAGTCAGACCTGACATTTTTTTTAAGTTCCCCGCTGAAATTCTAACGGGCCCGATGAAAATGTTACGGAGTCGATAAAATCCCCATTGAATTTTAGAAAAATCCCAAAACGAAACTACTCGTTGAAATTTTAACGAGTATGACAAAACCCGTGAAAATTTTGAAGGGGCCGCCTGATATTTGCAAATTGCAACATAAATTCCCAGCCATTTCAATGGTATTCGTCCAAAAACAGAGAAGCCCCCTCTTCCTCTTCATCATCCTCCGCCCCTTCCTTCAACCAATTTCTTCAACAACAAAATAAAAAATAAAAAAATCTCCTCCGTCCCTTCAACCTCCTCCGGAAAATCGCAGAGATTGAAGATGAAAGCTCAGTTCAAGAATCAATAGAAGATTCATCATACTCGGTGTTTCCAGCTACTCAATAAGTTGAAGATTAAATTCATCCATTGAAGAAACCTTGGTGTTTTGCACTTGTGATGTGTGTATGCATTAATTCCGATACTTTCTGTCTATTTTTCCCCTTTTCAGTAAGGTTCAAATTTTTTATTTTCGGTTGATTTTTTGGATTTTTGATTATTTGATATGAGCATATATTATGATTTTAGTTGTTAAAGAACCAAATTTGCTGTGATTTATCTATTATTGTTTCTGGGAAAGTAGTAATAGTGCTAAAATATTATGAATTTAGTTGTTACCAAATCTAACTTGATGTCGTTTTGATGTTCTTTCTACTAAAATCCTAATAGTTCTAAAATTTTATAGTTGTAGTTGTTATAGAGTCGAATTTTTCCGTGGTTTCACCCATCTTTTCTCAAGGCAATGATGGAGGCACAATGTATATCTGGTTTCGTGCTAAAATGTATGATTTTAGTTGCTACCGAGTCGAACTCTGCTTTGTCGTTTTGTTGTTGTTTGTGGAAAAGTTGTATGAGCTAAAATATTATGATTTTAGTTAATAGAGTGTACAATGTTTGGGTTAGCGACACGTATTTCTATTAGATTCAACCATAAGAATTCTCAATATTACTTGAATGATAGAAAGCAGAGTCAAGCTTATCTTATACTCTTGTCCACTTTGCCACTAAGTGGTGGAGCAATCAAGTTTGACTCAACAAAATCTAAGGTCGGCGGGGATGACAAGCCGAGTTCTACAGTCGGACTCACCAAAAAAATTAAATCTGCAGGAAAGACTCAAAAATTATGTCTGCAGGTCAAACTCAAAAAATTAAGTCTACAGGAAAATTAAGTTTTCTAGTCAGACTCAAAAAATTTAACTTACAGGACAGACAAGCCGAGCTCCGCAGGATGGACTCCGTTCAAATTGCTAAGACTGACATCTGAGCTCCACAGGTTGGACTCAGCAAACACATGTCCAAAAAAACATTGTTTGCATTACAGACAAGCCGAACCCCGTAGGACGTGCTCCGCTCAAATTGCTAAGACTAACATCTAAGCTCCGCATGTCGGATTCAACAAACATGTGTCAGCTAAAACAATAATTCAACAAACTTCTGACTCAAATCGCTAAAGCGGGCATCTGAGATCCACAGGTCGGACTCTGCAAACATATGTCAGCTAAAACAATAAGTCAGCAAACTTCTGACAATATTCGCTAAATATGACATCTGAGCTCCGCAGGTCGGACTCAGCAAACATATGTCATCTAAACCAATAAGTCAGCGAACTTCTGATTCAAATCCCTAAAGCGGACATCTAAGCTCTGTAGGTCGGAATCAACAAACATATGTCAGCTAAAACAATAAGTCAGCAAACTTCTGACTGAATTTGCTATATCTGGCATCTAAGCTCTGCAAGGCAGACTCAGCAAACATATGTCAGCTAAAACAATAAGTCAGCAAACTTCGGACTCAATTCCTAAATCTAACATTTGAGCTCCGTAGGTCGGATTCAGCAAACATATGTCAGCTAAAATAATAATTCAGCAAACTTCTGACTCAATTCGCTAATCTGACATCTGAGCTCCGCGGGCCGGACTCAGCAAACATCTGTCAGCTAAAAAAAATAAGTCGGTGAACTTCTGACTCAAATCTCTAAAGCGGACAACTGAGTTCCGTAGGTCAGACTCAGCAAACATATGTCAGCTAAAACAATAAGTCAGCAAACTTCTGACTCAATTCGCTAAATATGACATCTGAGCTCCTCAGGTCAGACCCAGCAAACATATGTCAACTATAACAATAAGTGAGTGAACTTCTGACTCAAATCGCTAAAGCAGACAACTGAGCTCTGCAAGTCGGAATCAACAAACATATGTCTGCTAAAATAATAAGTCAGCGAACTTCTGAATCAAATCGCTATAGCGGACATCTGAGCTCCGTAGGTCGGACTCAGCAAACATATGTCAGCTAAAATAATAATTCAGCAAACTTCTGACTCAATTTGCTAAATCTCACATCTGAGCTCCACGGGACGGACTCAGCAAATATATGTAATCTAAAACAATAAGTCAGCAAACTTCTGACTCAAATCGGTAAAGCGGACAACTGAGCTCCGCAGGTCAGACTCAACAAACATATGTCAGCTAAAACAATAAGTCAGCAAACTTGTGACTCAATTCGCTATATCTGACATCTGAGCTCCACGGGTCGGACTCAGCAAACATATATCAGCTAAAACAATAAGTCAGTGAACTTCTGACTCAAATTGCTAAAGCGGACATCTGAGATCCGTAGGTCAGACTCAGTAAACATAATTCAGCAAAAACAATAAGTTAGCAAACTTCTGACTCAATTCGCTAATTATGACATCTGATCTCCGCAGGTCGGACTCAAAAAACATATGTGAGCTAAAACAATAAGTCAACAAACTACTGACTCAAATCGCTAAAGCGGACATCTGAGCTCTGCAGGTCAGACTCAGCAAACATATGTCAGCTAAATTATTAAGTCAAGGAACTTCTGACTCAAATCGCTAAAGCGGACATCTGAGCTCCGCAGGTCGGACTCAGTAAAGATATGTTAAAACAATAAGACAACAAACTTATAACTCAATTCGCTAAATCTGACATTTGAGCTCCACCGGTCGGACTTGGCAAACACATGTCCTCTAAAACAATAAGTCGACAAACTTACGACTCAATTAAGCTAAATTTGACATCTAAGCTTCAGATTCGGACTCAAACAAACATATTTCGGCTAAAACAATAAGTCAACAAATTTCGACTCAATTATTCTAAATCGATAACCGATCTCCACAGTCGAACTCAAAGAAACATATGTCGGCTAAAACCATAGTCGACAAACTTCTAACTCAATTAAGCTAATCACGACTACTAAGCTCCACAAATTGGACTCAAAGAAACTCGTTAATTTGCAAGCTTACGACTATTAAGCCTCAGTAGGTCGGAATTAGGAAAAGCACTAAGTCTGCAGAGACATGCCCGTATAAATGAAACAAAAATATAAGTATGCCATCCAAAACTATAAGTTAATGCATGGTATACTAGGGAGTGCAAGATACCCCACAACGGATCAAAACAAGTACTTGAGGAAAGCGCTCAAAATAAAGTTACGGCTAAAAGGACTTAACGAAATACTGCTTCCATTATCAAATTATGAAAATTACAATAAGTTTGAAACAAAAATTTCAAAGCAAAATTGCAAAATTACAAGTCCACAAAGCCTAATGAACTAAGGATTGGTAGCTGGACTCTACTGTGACTTCAAAGAAAGAGAAGCTATGGTAGGAGCAGCTGAACCAGAAGGTTATGACCTAGTGGATCCTGGACGAGCAGCAGCAGCTCGGCAAGAGCATTGGGACACAATGTCCACCCCTTTTTTTAAATCCTTCAGGCGGCTATCATAAACCGCACTCATCCCAGACTTATAAAAAGCCATGTTAAGGATATTGTTCACGACAAGATCAGCTACCTGACCCTTTTGCCTCGTCCACGCCCAAAGTGTATCCATGATTCAGGATCAGGATAAGAAGGAGTTTCAGGGCTTGAGAAAAATCCTCCGAAACCTTATACTTTTGAACGGCCTCAGCAGCCCGAACTGGAACAGTAGTTTCCAGCTCAGTCAATTCAGCTTGGAGCTTGGCCATGGCCTGCTCCATACCACTCTTCTCCTCAGCAAATTTGCCCTCCCTGGACTTGAGCTCATCCTTCTTAGCTCGGAGATGACCCTAGAGAACCGTCATCTCCTTGCCTTTAGACTCGGCAGAAGCCTTAAACTTATCACGGAGGCTCGGCAGCAGAGGTCGGCAACCTTCCCTTTCAGATCTTCCGTATCGATGGAAGCCTTCCCCAGCCTCCGGAAATCTTTATGTCCAACCCAAGTTCCCTGAATGACCAAACAGGAAAGATAAGCAACACTATCAAAGAATAGTGTGAAACGCAAGAAGAGAAAGACAAGACTTACAAATTCTATTGAATTGAAGACAACCATAGACATCTCCTCATTGGACATTTTAGAGATCTGCTCCTGCTCAGATGCGGCATCTTCTTTCTGATCAGGCTGATCTTGACCCCTTTCAGGAAGAACTGTAGACCTATTCCTCTTTTTTGGCCTACTCTCCGAGGGTTGAGTGAGAGGAAGACGGAGGCTGCCGTGCGGCGTCAAGTTTGTGCCCAAAGGCCGGGCAATAGGAGGATCTGGACTTGCTGCCATCTCGGTATTGAGGCTCTGCTCGATTGGATAACCTTAGCCTCATCTTCTCAAAGACCCCATAACAGATATGTGAAATCGACCACTTTGCAAACAAGCAAAACATGGCAACAGATTAGTCAAAGAAAAGGACAAGTACAAAAGTAAAGCATGAAGTCAAATAAGTAAAACCCTACGAGTTTTCCTCTCTTCATCGTTAAAGGCCATATAAGGACTAAGCCTAGAATCGGCTAACCAAGCAATATTGGTATGCTCGAACGAGTATTTCTTAACCTCCTGGGTAATCCCTGATTCCCTGATGCATTTTATGAGATCCTCACTGACGTTTGGGGGGGGACGCAGACATCTTTGGGAATTTCCTCAGGATTCCACTGACCCAGTTCAGGTCGTCCATCATGGTGAATAGAGAAGAACCTCACCTTCTATCATTTGTGAGAGGACTTCCCCTTGGATAAATTCACAATGCTCTTTCGGGGTCCTCAGATCGGCTTGAAAAGTACTATCATCCAGGAGAGTCATTCACACTCTTGTGTTGAGAGAAGGACCTGAACAAATTTACGGAGAATTTGATCCTGAGCATCCTACACCAGATAGGAAACCAAATGATAACACTAACCTCATTAGGGGCTATCTGGGCAGTACTTAACCTGTAGTAATGCTACACGGCCAAATTGGCAGGGCAGAGAGGAAACCTAAGCCCGGCTTCAAGGTGTTCCTTATAAATAGCAAAATAGCCCTCCAGCGGATGGTGTGCAAGCACGACCTTGGGAACCGTCCCACTTCACAAGGGTGGCCACAAATGCCTCGAAACCTGGGACATTTATGACAGTGTCATAACGACATTCCTGCCACCTGGCAATCAGAGTGTTTAAATCTACAAGTCTAGATGACCGAGCTGAGCTACAACATTGACAGTTCTAAGCTGACCTCAGGAGCTCAACTAGATCTGTGGGGCTTATGACAGAGTTCAGACTAGTATGCCACGTGTCATCCCTAAATTAATATAGCAATAAATGCATATAGAGAAGATACAATCGTAAAGGCCCAGGAGCCCTACTATTAGATCTAATGTCAGACCTAAACCCCAGGCGGGAGGTCGGCTCAGCTAGCTCCCCAGACCACCCAGGTCAGTTAGGGCCCAACAAAGCTCAGCTAGCATAGCTCGGGCCTCTCAACCTAAGGGACTAAACGCAGGTCGGCCGGAGTATCCCTTGAGCGGAGTAGCCACGTGCACAATACAACAGATAACATGGAAAGAATCATTGGTCATAAAGGCTCTGATCCAGTATTCGAAACCACACTGATTATCTCCTACAATCAAGGGGATCAAATCATAATTATCTATTTCCTTAGGGAACACAAAATTAGAGTCCAACGAGGACCCGGCCCATGCGGGCCTAGGGCTGCACGCCCTATATAAACTATCCTTAAGGAACTACGAGACTTGATTCTTGATTCATACACGGGGATACGTAGGCAACTTGATATACAATATCTCGGGCTTAGTCTAAACATCATCCAAACCACCCCGTTCACATCTTTTCTTGTTTTAGATCTTGAATAAATTGTCACTAGGATAATACGGACTAGATTTGTTACCCGGCGAGATCGAGAATCGTCAAGGGTTTTTTATTATCTTATTGATCAAATCCAAAAGAAACTTGAAGGTTGGTAAGAAAAGATTTTATCTAGAGGTAGGTTAATCCTTATTTGTAATGTCTCACATAGTTAAAATAATACAAATCGACCCCAGTATAAGTGTGAGGCATAAATATCTTGTCAACTCGGGTTAGCTCTTTTAGATCAAACGAGCACGAGCGTCTAAGCGATTAACCGGATCCACGATGCCTCAATTAAGCTGCTGCCGACACGGGTTTAGAGCGTTGTGAGACCTAAACCTAACCTTGAAACGGCGCCGAGAAAGGCGACGGACATTACCTAGGCTATCTGAGATCTAACCGGCGATGTACCGGGTCAAATTGTAGCTCTAGTCCGGTGAGTCAGTCGTATTCTTCAGGAAAACATGGTAATTCTTTTAAGTGGGGTTAAACACCAAGAAGCTATTATTAACTCGATCTAAGTCGCAGTTTTACTTTTCTGGGTTAGATTATGTTAGTAGTTAGATTGTTAGTAAAGCGTTAGATAAATATATAAATATAAAAATAGATAATATATATATTTTTGGATCTAGCCAAGAATACTTTACTGAATCAATATCTTTTTGTAGTGAAATTGAATGAGACAGATCTTTTCCTTGATGCAAGGAGGTCAATTATGTATGAACCGGTGTACTCCTAAGCTAGACAACTCCTCCTCACACGAGCGTATGAAATTGTCATATGTCAAATGTCGTCAGTCCAAGGTCCACAACTGCCCCATGCTAAACTTAGTTAGTCAAAACAGGTACCGAGTACAAATCTACCCCGGATAAAAGAGGTGATTCCGTTCGTCAGACGGCCGATGTTATTCAAGAGGCTCCGGTTGTCAAGCGGATCGATTTAACACAAACGGTGTAGTTTCAATTAAACTGTGATTTTAACATTATTAAGATCTCGAGTACAAATTTGATAAGATTCATCTTTCGGAGACAAATCGCCCCGGGTAGGAAATAGGATTCCGTTAATCAGACGGCCATTTTTACCCTCCGGTTTTTCTATTTTTACTCATATCCTGACTTCTCTGGTCAGTTCATCGCCAGGTTATATGTGGTATTCATCATGATTGATTACGTCATTCCGAATTTATTATCAATACGTTGCAAAATAGAAAAAGATTCATTATAATTAGTTTTAATCATGATTACCAGAGTCGATCATTCATTTTACCAAAAGATTAACTAATTCAGATTCATATCTTGGCTAGTCATATTTTTAGTTTAACATAGTGATAGATATAAATAAACAACAAAAGTAATAACTTGATAAAATTACCCGTTAAGTGCAAATCAAAGCCGTATTCTCTGAAAATAACAACTTTCTCGGTAATTCTCTCGAGCATTACAACAGTACTACTTTTATTTATAAAAACATATATACATACATAGACATATGTATATACGGGCCCAAAGATGAAATAAAACGAGAAAAGAGATGAAGAACGGACATGAAGAAGAGGGGAATGGAAGAAATGGGAGGAGGTGGAGAAGAGAGATCTTGGCCAAGAGTGGCCAAGATGGGGCAAGGATTTTTATCGATATGGGGAGGTATTTATAGGGGAGTTGAGGGAGGTTGTAATGAGGAGGTGATATTTGAGGAGAGATTTTTGGAGAATATGCTAAGTATATGCCAAGGAATATGCTAAGCATATGCCAAGTTTGTTACAAGCATGTGGGAGGTATTGATGAGTTTGTTATGACTCATCATCATCATCATTAGTTAGCACATGGAGTAACATGCAACAAGTTGAGCCAAAAATCCGGTTCGACCGAGATATCAAGCTGTTCGGTAAAATTCATAACTTGAGTTGTAGACCTCCGATTGGCGTGATTCAAAATCGTTGGAAAGCTCATTTAAATATCTACAACTTTAGTCAGGAACTATTATCCAGAAAATGCCTCTAATTCGGGTCAAATTTCCATCGAAAACAGGTTACGGTAGAAGCGCGTAGGAAAAATAATTTGATCCGTTGAACTCGTAAGCTTGTGGCATTTTCTTCTTTCCCTAAAAATCCATCTTTTAGGCTTCAAAACATGTCGTTACGTGGAATCTTGGTCAATATATAATCCTGCAATGAACCACCAAAATACCAAACGTAAATCCGACACGACACTCCGGTTACTAAACCGGTACAAAAACTAATAAAAATACGATAATTTATATAATAACTACTACTTATACATTTGGATAAAACTAAGTAATTTTGACTTGATTTGATACAATAATGCTCAAAATGGTATCAATATTGGGGTAAAATGTCGTAATAATGATCATAAATTTATCTCTCATCACAACCCCCTACTTAGCTTTTGGTGGTCATAAAGCAAAACAAGCGATAAAACAAAATGAATGAGAGATAAATTCATGAAGATATAAGATATAAGGGACAACCGAGATCTTTGCACAATTAGAATTACAACCAGGCGTTAACCTCAATATAAATGTATAACAGAGTGTGTGTGTGTGACAAGCCTTTTCAATTTTCACTATCCTCTCTTGAATAATTCAAGAAAAACACACAAATATCCATTCAGACATGACCTAATGACTTTCCTAGGTATAAGTAATGTGATTCCACACAAAGTTCTTCCGAGTACTTATTAGGATAATCCACAAAGCATATCATTCGATTTTATCTTTGGGATAGTCGAGAAGATAGCTAAGTTTTCAACCACTCTTAAACAAATTTTTTTTTTTTTTTTTGATGAGTTTAATTTCACATTTGTAGCATATGCCTTCATTCCCAAGACAATAGGACATTTAGTGATAACACCCTAGTGGACTACTATCATCGAGGCGATCGGGAGCTTTTAAACCTCATAGTGATATAGGACGTTTCGTGATAACGCCCTACTGCACTCAAATCATTGGTAGCTACAACCGACATATAGATTGTTCATCTTTATTTTAATTCCACTTAACTTATATCCTTTCTATCACATTCAAACCTTCAAATATTCACAGTACACGTTCAAAAGTTAGGTACTAAGTTGCTGCTATTTCTAGGATAAACCACTAGGACCTTTGAATGGATCTGATTTAAAATTTTCGTTTGATATCAAAGGCTTACGTGAAGGAATTCATGTTACACAAATATATTTGGAATTACAATGCACTTACGGTTCACGTTGGTTATACACATCCAAATTGATCATTACATATTCAAATCCATGAAATATATACCTTATACAGTTTATTTTAATCAACTAAATAATGCTCGAAAAATAAAAAACTAAGGGATTTATTGATACAAAATAAACATTAATTCCATTGCTAGACCAACGACTCCACTCCCCACTTACGAATTTACATTGTCCTCAATGTAAAGTGAGTGTAAATAAGTTGTTGGGAAAGCAATGGTGCACTAAAACAAGTCAAAACAAATACTCGGATGATAAAAAAGGGTGGGTGGGTGGGTCAAAGTTATGACCGTTGTGTGTGCAAATAAAATAAAAGTATGTGGAGTGTGACAATTGTAATGCAAAAGGGTAGATAAACACACCACATAAACTTTTATTGATTTAAAACACACAATATTCCACATAGTTGAACTAATACATGTCACACATTATTTGAAATTTAAAAACAGACTAGATCATGATATGAAATGTGTGACAAAGTATTAACTCTGAGTCTTTTATACCCGGATCCTCAAGGTTATTTCAAATCGTTCTAACAACCTAAGTCTAAGAAATGATGCATTTGAATTTTCTCTTTTTTTTCCATCAGGATTTTCGGATAACCACCTAATCATTCCCTTTTAATGTCATTCAAACATTCATCCTAAGACTTGGTGAAACAAAATGAAAATCAATCCTAATTATTAGCAAAGTATCATCCAAAGTATGAGTAATTATTATATTTAACATTTTTACGGGCTGCCTCCCGGTAGCGCTTTTGGTTAACGTCGTTTGCTCGACCAAAATGATAAGGATTAACTAATATAATATACTAAACAAAATGGGAAACTTCTAACAATTACTCACAAAAACACGTAACAATTAAGCACATAATCCACTAAAAATAAATGCTTAAGGAGTAAAAGGAAGGATAGTACCCGTCATTGACTACATTTATAGTCTATAGCGGACTTTACCGTGCTTGATTTTAAAGGCAGTGGTGGTGGGTCATCCTCACGCACCGCATCCTTCTTCAATACCGGTTTCCAACGGAGGTTAGACAATTCCCACCAATCCAAACGATTCTTGACCTTTTCCTTTGATTTTGAGCTTTAGGTTTGCGAGCTTTCACATTATTCTTGAAGTCATCTTCTTCAATTAAGCTGCGTGTTAGTACAATCCACAAAAAAAAAAAACACAAAGTGTACACACAAGAACAAGATTCTAGTGTAATGCATGGATATTTCAATGAATTGTAAGTGTTGAAGACAACGCTCTCATGATTAACTCCCAAACTTCTCCTTTACTAAAATCGTCAAGAAAACATACATACTTTTTATCCAACTTCATCTTTGTAATAGGGATAGAATGTATACCTCCATTACCCTTGTCATTAGATGAATATGGTAAAGCTTCCTCGAATAGTTGTGTTTCATCATTACATACCTTTTTCTTCAAAATATGCATTGGATATGGTGTTGCCTTATCTGGTTGAACCGAGATGAATTTGGGTTGAAATTTGGATAAGGTTCGGTTTGAATTGGCCCTTTCAAACTTGGTTCCTTCCAACTTTGCTTCCAATTACGATTATTTCTATTTTTATTTTATTTATTAATATTCCCTTGGGCATGATCAAGCCCTCGTTCGGTGTTTCATCACTAGTTTGATCATTCTCGTATTTTGATTTGAAAATGATACTTGGTCGGATTTCCCTGTGATATGACAGCGTTTACTCTACTCTTAAGCGCCTTTCGTAAGTGTTTAAATCAGGCCTATAAGGAGTGAGTGGGGCCTTACCATACGGTCATCAACTATCGAAAAATAGAAAAATAACTTGAAATAGATAAAACCTAAATCGGATGGTGTTTCATTCTTGATTTCGCCGTTTTCATAACTCGATTTGACAATTCTTATGGAATAGAAAATATCGAATAGAAAATAACACGAACTCGATAAAAAAACACAATTTTTTTCTCTCGGTAATTACCGAGTGTATTTTTTTTTTTTTTTTTTTAATTGGTATCTTACCAATAGGTAGGTACCAACAAAAATAAGCGAACGCGTTTACTTTCTACTATCGAAAATAGAAAATAACTCGAAATTGGTAGAAGAAGAAAATTGGTAACTAAAGAAGGTAGATACCAACGGAAAATAAAAAAATGTGATAAGAAGAGTGTTGACTTATCCTCGAGAATTTTGAGCTAATACAAGTAGTAACCACTAGACACAAAGAAAGAAATTAGCGACGTTTTCCCGGCAACGGCGCCAAAATCTTGTGAGACCTAAACCTAACCTTGGAAAGCGGCGCGAAAAGGCGACGGACATTACAGGCTATCTGAGATCCTAACCGGCGGTGTGCCGGGTCAAATTGTAGCTCTAGTCCGGTGAGTCGGTCGTATTCCTCGGGGAAAACATGGTAATTCTTTTAAGTGGGTTAAACACCAAGAAGCTATTATTAACTCGATCTAAGTCGCAGATTTTACTTTTCTGGGTTAGATTATGTTAGTAGTTAGATTGTTAGTAAAGCGATAAATAAATATATAAATATAAAAATAGATAATATATATATTTTTGGATCTAGCCAAGAATACTTTCTTGAATCAAAATCTTTCTGTAGTGAAATTGAATGAGATGATCTTTTCCTTGATGCAAGGAGGTCAATTATGTATGAACCGTGTACTCTCTAAGCTAGATAACTCCTCCTCACACGAGCGTATGAAATTGTCATATGTCAAATGTCATCAGTCCAAGGTCCACAAGCGCCCCATGCTAAACTTAGTTAGTCAAAGCAGTGCAGTACAAATCTACCCCGGATAAAAGAGGTGATTCCGTTAAATCCAGGCGGCGATGTTATTCAAGAGGCTCCGGTTGTCAAGCGGATCGATTTAACACAAGCGGTGTAGTTTCAATTAAACGTGATTTTAACATTATTAAGATCTCGAGTACAAATTTCAAGTAAGATTCATCTTTCGGGACAAATCGCCCCGGGTAGGAAATAGGATTCCGTTAATCAGACGGCCATTTTTACCCTCCGGTTTTCTATTTTTACTCATATCCTGACTTCTCTGCAATCGGTTCATCGCCAGAGTTATATGTGGTATTCATCATGATTGATTACGTCATTCGAATTTATTATCAATACGTTGCAAAATAGAAAAGATTCATTATAATTAGTTTTAATCATGATTACCGAGTCGATCATTCATTTTACCAAAAGATTAACTAATTGATTCATATCTTGGCTAGTCATATTTTTAGTTTAACATAGTGATAGATATAAATAAACAACAAAAGTAATAACTTGATAAAATTACCCGTTAAGTGCAAATCAAAGCCGTATTCTCTGAAAATAACAACTTTCTCGGTAATTCTCTCGAGCATTACAACAGTACTAATTTTATTTATAAAAACATATATACATACATAGACATATGTATATATACAGACCCAAAAGATGAAATAAAACGAGAAAAGATATGAAGAACGGACATGAAGAAGAGGGAATGGATGAAATGGGAGGAGGTGGAGAAGAGAGATCTTGGCCAAGAGTGGCCAAGATGGGGCAAGAATTTTTTGGATATGGGAGGTATTTATAGGGGGAGTTGAGGAGGTTGTAATGAGGATGTGATATTTGAGGAGATATTTTTGGAGAATATGCTAAGTATATGCCAAGGAATATGCTAAGCATATGCCAAGTTTGTTACAAGCATGTGGGAGGTATTGATGAGTTTGTTATGACTCATCATCATCATCATTAGTTAGCACATGGAGTAACATGAAACAAGTTGAGCCAAAAATATCCGGTTCGACCGAGATATCAACTGTTCGGTAAAAATTCATAACTTGAGTTGTAGACCTCCGATTGACGTGATTCAAAATGCGTTGGAAAGCTCATTTAAATATCTACAACTTTAGTCAAGAACTATTCTCCAGAAAATGCCTATAATGCGGGTCAAATTTCCATCGAAAACAGGTTACGGTAGAAGCGCGTAGGAAAAATAATTTGATCCGTTGAACTCGTAAGCTTGTGGCATTTTCTTCTTTCCCTCAAAATCCATCTTTTAGGCTTCAAAACATGTCGTTGCGTGGAATCTTGGTCAATATATAATCCTGCAATGAACCACCAAAATACCAAACGTAAATCCGACACGACACTCCGGTTACTAAACCGGTACAAAAACTAATAAAAAACTTATAAAAATACGATAATTTATATAATAACTACTACTTATACATTTGGATAAAACTAAGTAATTTTGACTTGATTTGATACAATAATGCTCAAAATGGTATCAATATTGGGGTAAAATGTCGTAATAATGATCATAAATTTATCTCTCATCAGGCGTTACAAATTGGTATTCAGAGCCGACTACTAGACACTAAATGCCACACTGTGAGAGGAGGTGGGGGACACCTATAGAATTCTCTGGTAGGCACGAGGCGGTGGGGGGCTCATCTAGAATCCTCAGGTAGTGACAAGTCTGGAACCATCCCAGAGAGGACACCAGTTGCTTATAAGGAGGGAATGTAATATCCCACATAGTTAAAGTAATAGAATTCTCACCTCATAGCACTGTGAGACATAAAGGTTTTGTCAACTTGAGTTAGCACTTTTAGATCAATCAAGGACTATGTTCTAAGAAGTTAACTGGATCCTTTATGTCTCAATTAGCGTTGTTAGACACTGATTTGGGGACGTTACATTGTTAAACATGTTTTATCTTCTATCCCGATACATACTATAGATGCTATGCAAGTGCCAATGTCAGTGGTTAATAGAATGGGGAAAAATGCAAAATTGGTCCTATAATTTTGGGATGGTATCAATTTAGATCCCATACAATTTCTATTTATCAATTCTGGTCCCATAACTTAAAAAAAAAGTCATCAATTTCAGGACACTTAGTTTTTCCGACAAATCCTCCGACCAGTTTGCCACGTGGATGTTGACTGGACTATGATGACTAGGCAAATTTTGCCAAGTTGGACCAATGAAAAAAAGATGACAAGCCCCAAATGTGAAAAACTTGTTCTTCATCTCCATTCCCATATTCCTTCGAACCCTTGTCCAAAATCTGTCAAAACCTCACGCCATCGTCCCAAACTCAAATCACATTAATTCTTTCAATCATCTAAGCCTTTTCCACAAAAAATTTAAAATAATCCAGGTACGAGGAAGTGAAAGTCTCATCTACGACCGAAGCATCTACGGTATGAGGAATTTTTCCCAAGGACTGTTTCAGCACTGCTTGCCTAGATTTTTCTGCCTCATCTGCCTGTCTCTACCTTTGAGCTCGCCTTTCAGTGGCATCCATCTCGCTGACTGAAAATAAAAAGAGAAGTTCATCAAAAACTGGACAAATATTGAAAAAGCAAAGCAATAAGGCTCAAAAGTAATGAAACAGAAAGCAAAGAAAATTACGGCGAGGCCTTTTGTTAGGGTCACCCTAACACGCCGCACACTCAGAGGGAAAGCAACGGTTTATGTGGCACTCCCTGACCCAATCAGAGTCACTCTCCTTAGGTACAATAGCCACCAAGGGTTGGGCTCTCAGCGGTCCCACGATTCCGGCTCTGCTCGTGTATGTCTCCGCCATATCCAGGAGATCGATCCAAGACACATTCCTCTTCGAGGGCGTGGCTCCATCAGGGTCTATGATCGCCAGAAGTCCTTTGAGGAATCGATACTCAGACACGAAAGGGTCATCAAAGCCAATAATATAAAATTTCCCCTTGCGAGGAAGGAAGTGGGGGAAAGGCCAACCAACTTTCGACTCGACCTTAAAGACGCGATCCCCCCAGTTGTGTATCTTGTTAGGGAGATGGAAAAATAAATGGGGAGTCTGGGCCCTTACGTTGGCCTACCCCGGAAAAAATGTACCACAGAGCAAATGAAACTGCTTAAATAAAGAAAGGGTGGGCTCTCTCTTCATCGTCCGGCAAAGAACAATGAAGGACATGATCTGAATAGCGGCCCCAACAGCTAGGTCGCAGGGCAATATTCGCAGCTCACACAATAGCTTAACCAGGAAATGGTCGAAAGGAGGCTGGAAACCGGCAAAGAAGTGATCAAAATGGAGAATTATGGTGTCTCTGGGGCGGTGAGCACAGATGAAGTCTTCTCGATCGCCAGGTTTCAGCTTATCCTCATCCTTACTGAAATCGATCAAGGAAAACTTGAAAAGAGCAGGGTCGATATTGTAGCGGCGCTGGAGAGTCCGTGCAAGGTCCTTGCTTTTCAGGATCCGCCCCCAGTGCTTCTCCACATCCTTCTGATACAAAGTCATGGGGGGAAATCCCTCAGGGCCTCTAGGTTGTTAGGTTTTGGAGGCTTCCATTTAGCCGCCGCCTTACCCACCGTCATGGTCGCAGGATCCGCCCTTTTTCTTTTTGGTTTCTTAGGGAGCTCTAAAGGTTTGCGAGGGACCGATTCAGCATCATCCTTGCTAGAACCCATCAACTCATGTAGAGCGGCGTCCTCAATGCATAGGATATCGTCGCCCGGCCCAATGGCACCACTCGCGCCAACCTCAACAGGCTGTTCCTCAGCCTCAACATCGTCACCACTGAGTGTACTTATACTCATCATGCCCCCACTCCGGGCCGCATCTTTACGACTATTCTTTTGTCGCGGCGCCAGATCAGGTATTGAGCTCCCCAAGTCAAATGGGTCCTCAGGATCGCGAGCCGTAGCACCCATCGCCGCCAGCTCATCTTCTAAATCGTCACGTGCGACCCCTTCAGGGCTAGATGAAGCGGTTTCTTTTTCCAAGGCATAATCATATACCTCGATCTCCTTCGGAATCACCACCAAGGCTGAAATCGTCGTCCGACATTCTGCAAAACACAAGGAAAGACGGAGCTTTAAATCACCTTAGATAATGAAAATTACACCAGGGAGGTGATCGCACCCATCTCGACACCTTCCCTTTGGTACTACATGAGAGAATGCAACAACGAAATACAAAAAGAGGAAAGACAACGAATCGTCAAGATACAAACCCACCTTTTTCCTCCCCAAAAATACCCAGGTCGTGTTTGAAAGAAAACCATACCAAAACAAGAGCACCTGCTCAAAAAAAACTCAATCTATATTCCCCTAAACACCATAAATCCCGCATGTTATGCTAAGGGATAAAACGAGCTTGAAAAATAAATAGAAATACGAAAGGAAAAAGCATAGGAGGAGCTCAGAGGAAGAGGATTTACCTGTTTTAGCTGAGAGTAAGTGGCCGGAAACTGGAGAGTTGGGCCGGAAACCTCAAAAGCAGCCGCCGAAAGCTTCAAATATTCAACACAACCACCAAACAGAGCCTGAAGCTTCAAAAATCACCGCCGGAATCCCCAATCTTCAACGGAAAACACTCAAGGCTGATGAAGAACACTCGAAATTGAGAGAGAAGTTTGAAGGAAATAGTAAGGGCGAAAAGTGTTGAAGGAGTGGGGGTTGGATCTTTATATAGACAGAGGGGATTTGATCGTGCGGTCCAGATGTGATCCATCCAACGGTCCAGATTCAGGCGGTTACCATAGGGGCTTCGAATTTCAAAATCGCCATCATTACGGCGTGTCAATCAATGCCCACATAATAACGCACGTCAACCAATGACTGCGCCATTACCAGGCCAGTTACCGAGATGCCATCAGTGCCCATGTTGCTGCAGTTACCTATAACTGAAAGGACCACGATCAGACGGTTCAACTGCTCCACTACCTACGTTTGACGACATACATCACCCTGTTCAAGCTCACCTCCATCATGTCCACTCCAACAAAGGTCCGTCCGCTTAATAGCGCGGCACAAACAGGCTATAAGCCAAACACTTCGAGGCAAGACGCTCGAATAGCGCGGCCCTTAGTGAACAAGTCGCTTCAATCGACAAGGTCGCCAATAGACCCAAAATAACTTCGAGGCAAGACGCTTGAATAGCGTGGCCCTTAGTGAACAAGTCGCCTTGATCGACAAGGGCGCCAATAGACCCAAAATCACTTTGAGGCAAGACCCTTGAATAAGCGGCCCTTAGTGAACAAGTCACTTCAGGCGACAAGGTCGGAAAGACCCAAATCACTTTGAGGTCGTCCGCTTAATAGCGCGATCCTAAATAAATGGTCGCATAAATCAACAGAGGTCGGAAAGACTCAAAGAAGCTAAAGCGATCTTTGTACACTTTACTCTATGTGCTTGGCACTCCATGAAAACGCCTAAGACATAGAGTAGGGGGCCATTGATATGTCTAAATATACCGCCACCTATGAGTCCTCGGAAACAACCTATCTAGCCACCAGGATGGAACAGGACTGCCGCCATAGCGTCGGAAATGACCATCTGATTAAGGTCGCGGAAGGGCGACCCCCGCCAAGAGCGTTCAAACCTACAAGATCACTAGTCGCTCAGGGGGCCGACCTGCAATCTAAGTCAGAAACCAATAAGAGATCGCACGATCCACGGAAGGTAGCAACTGAAGGGAAGTCAAGACAGGACAAGGAAGCAAGCTCACAAATCGCGACCCGGGCGACCACAAAACAACATCGCCAAGCTGTCTGGTCCGCTTAATATCACTGTACTTTATGCTTATCTGTCCCTATCCCGCGCCCTTAGCTCCTCTCCTTGCCTCTAAAAGGAGGGCTTGTGTGACTTCATAAAAGGAGGCAAAACTAGACAAAGAACAAAACTCTTGTCAAATTCACTCTCTCTCTAACATTCATACACTCCACCACCTCGCCGCCGTGCACCACCGGTTACCGTCACCACAAATCTATCAAATAAGCCAGATATCCACACCAGACACCACCGCTAGACCACCGTGATAATATTCGGCATTATCACTACCGAACTACAAAAAAATTGCAGGCTTGGAAAATGATGTCTAAAGAGCAGAATGTAGTTAAATGGAATATGCTATAAAACTAAAAATGGTTATTTGCCCCTAAAAAAATTGCAAATATTGACACCTATGTTGCACAGACACGGACACATCGCACGACACGACACAGACACGGCGATACGGCTAATTCCAAAATTTAAAGACACGACACGCCGCCAATACGTTATATATATATATATATACATACATATATATATATATATATATATATATATATATATATATATATATATATACATACATATATATATACATATATATATATAATTTATATAAAATTCAATTTATAAAAAGGGGGGGGGGGGGAATGAGGGATAAGGACATAAATATTTCATCAATTGAGTAGAATGACAGTCTTTTGAAACTTTTGTATAAATGACAAAACTATTTATTCACTGTCGAAATTCACTTGTGTTCGAAATTCACTGTTTAAATTCACTGCCGAAATTCACTGTCGAAATTCACTAATTTTCAAAATTCATTGTCGAAATTCACTGATTTTCGGATTCACTGTCGAAATTCACTGATTTCGGGATTCACTGGGGAGATTCACTGATTTTCGGGATTCACTGTTTGTCTTTCTCGCTATAAAAATTATGCAGTTGTCCTTCTCCCTATAAAAAATATGTAGTTGTCATGTTACTTAAAAATATTTCAGATTGTGTCCTTATCCCTAATTTTCCAAAAAAAATATTCGTAAAAATCTGGAAAAAAAAAACTAGACAAAATAATATAGGTATTACATAAACTATATAAATATCTAGAATAGATGTTCGACCTTTATACGGTGCCAAAAGAAATTGTGATAGACTTTCAAAATATATATTACAAATTGTAAAAATGATTGTTAATCAACAGAAAACATATAAACTTGATACGGCGTATTATTTATTTAGTTATTATAGAAGTTAAAATCGTGTATTTTAACGTTTCCATTGAAGAAAACTTAAATAAAGAAAAACTAATTAAAAAAATTGGGTTCAGGAGTGTCGGAAAGTGTCGACAGTGTGTCGGAAGCGTGTCGGATATTTAAATTTTAAATAATATTAATTTAATCAGCCGACAAGTGTTGGACACGGTGTCGCGGCGTGTCGTGTCGTGTCTTGTGTTGGACACAACGCACGGCGACTGATTGAAGTGTCGGTGCATCATAGATTGACACTTGGATTTGGGAACCTACTGTTTCTCATAACTTTTTGAATCTCTTCTGCCTATTACATTATACAACATAAGAGACATAATTATTACGAGTTGGGAGAAATATGAAAACCGTCTATCCCTACTAAAATATCGATCTTTATGTGGAGGTTCCTTAATAATATACTTCCGATTCCGGAGGCCCTGGAAAAACTTGGTTTTCATGGCTTGTATAAATGCTTATTTTGTAGTAATACATGAGAGAACATTCTTCGTATCACTGTAACTAGAGGTGAACATGATCCGGTTCGACTGTTTTTTTTTTCATTTTTAAAACCGAACAATTTTATACGGTTTCTAATTTTTGAAACCAAACTAGAACAGTTTTAAGAACTAAACCATTTGTTCTCATCCGGTTTGGTTAAACTTGGTTCCAATTTTTTATGGGTTTTTTAACAAGCAAAATTATTGATAGGAAACCACAAATTGTCTAATAACAACATATGATAACATGTAATACATTAGTACTATTATGCCAATTAGCTTATCAACTCCACTTAACAAGTATTATAAGAATCGGTCTTCAACATCCCTCCGGTAATTGTACATGCTCCCATAGCAATAACATATTTTGGTTCGCATTTGCTCATACAATCTCACTAAAGAGGGGGTCATTTTCATTGTTACTTGTTCCGCCGTTAAAATTAGATCCGATCGCTCTAGGACTCGATCTTGGTACTATTCCATAACGATCAAAGTCAAAAATCTTCCTCAGCCAGGCAATAGCAGAGCAATTACAAGTATTAGTAGCATAACAAAAATCCTTCCTCGTTATTAATATCTTGCGGCAATTGTGACCTAACGGAAGAATCGATGACTGCATCAAAGATGTAGTGCTAGTACTAGTACATATGAGAATTCTTAATTGGCTAGTTGTAAATAGCCCCAGGGCTGTGGAACAGTAAATCAAACAATATTAATACTAGTAATATTATGTCAGCAAACATTTTATCGATCATGTTATTGTCAAACATAATCTAAGTATATGCAATTGAAAAGACAAACTTATATAAAACTAATGTTTATAAATTTATTTATTTAGATAACATGTCAAACCTTACAAATAAACACAGCGGAAAATAACCATAATTAAGTTAATCAACATCATTAAAAGAAGTAACTCATACAAATCAGCATCCCCATATATCAAATATTAGTGTTGAGAAGTAGAAAGGGAAGAAAAAGTTAACGGTAGTGGGTTGTGAACTGAAATGTACTTAGATTCTTTTAATGATTTGAAATTGAAGACAAGTCTGTGAAATATCTTCAAGCAGACTTCTTTAATATCAATGACCTTGCACCAAGTATGTTCGAACCGGTTTCGGTTTTAACAGGCTTGGCTTTTTGAAAGAGTTACTTTTATGACAAACAAATAAATTTCATTTAAATTGTTAAATCTAAAGTCTAAATTGTTGTAAAAAACATACTTGGTGCAAGGTTGTTTCTCTTTCCGTATTTAGTTCAAAAGATATATGACAAGTTTTGGGAAATTTTATGTGTGTATTTCATTCAGAGTAAGGTATTATAAATATACAATGTACACCGTAATTGGGGCCACTAATCACGCCCAAAATCACTAGAATCGCTAGCGACATAAATAAAGAATATGACCCAATATTTACTCGCCTAAAATACATATATTCGGAAAATATATTCCGTAACACCACCTCAAGTAGGAGCATGCGAGTCACAAATGCCCAACTTGCTAGTAAGTAAGAAAATTGTCGCTTGACCAATGCCTTGGTAAAAATATCCGCTAACCGCCGCGGGGTGGACACGTGATGGGGAAGAATCATGCCATCTTGCAATCGCATCCCGAACATAGTGGCGATCCAACTTTGATGTGTTTCGTTCGTTCGTGCAAGACCGGATTTTGTGCATTGTGAAAGGCAGATTGACTATCACAGAATAAGTCCATCGCACGAGGATGATCCATCCCTAAGCTAGCGAGTAAATCTTTCAACCATTTCAGTTCGGAAGTAAGTGCTGCCATCAATCGATACTCTGCTTCGGCAGACGAACGGGAAACAGTATGTTGCTTCTTGGTCTACCAAGAGACCGGTGAAGTCCCAAGAAACACAATCCAACTGGTCAAAGAGCGCCGGGACAAGGTGCAACGGGCCCAATCCGAACCGCACCACCCGGACGAAAGAGAGATCACAATCACAATGGAGTAAAATGCCGTAGTCGGACACTTCTTCAAATAACGCACGGTCGGGAGAGCGCGTCCCAATGTTCTTGACGGGATTACGCATAAAACCGAGATGCAATATGGACGGTGTAAGCCAAGTCGCCCGCGCGAATGATAGGTAGATTAGACGACCAACAAGACGTCGATAACGCCCGGAGTCGTCAAGTAAAGGGCCATCAGCAAGAACGAGAGTGTGATTCTACTCAATAGGAAAGTCTGCTGGCTAAGCATCCAAAACACCAACTTCAGCGAGAATATCGAGTGAGTATTTACGCTGACAGAGGAAAATGCCTTCCGGGCTACGGGCCACCTCGATGCCGAGAAAATAATTCAAAGGACCAAGATCTTTCATATGGAAGCACGCACTCAAATACCGTTTAAAGGAGGCAAGAGTGAAAGCGTCATTACCCGAGATGATCAAATCATCCACATAAACAAGGACATTGAGTTGCACATGGCCTTGCGTAAGGGTGAACAGAGAGTAATCCGAGTAGGACTGTCGAAAGCCATATTGTTTAAAAAATGCAGCGAGCTTGGCGAACCAACATCGAGGAGCCTGCTTCAAGCCATACAAAGACTTCTTCAGCCGATACACCCGGCCAGGCCGATTAACCGTAAAGCCAGGGGGAAATTTCATGTACACCTCCTCGTCCAAGACCCCATGTAGAAACGCATTATACACATCCATTTGATGCAACTCCCAATTCTTTGCCGTTGCGATAGCCAGAAATACCCGAACCGTGACCATCTTAGCCACATGAGCAAACGTTTTGCCGTAATCAATCCCTTCGATCAGACGATTACCAAGAATAACAAGCCAGGCCTTAAAACATTCTACTTCCCCATTGGCACAATATTTGATTTTATACACCCACTTGTAGGCGAGCACTTTCTTTCCAGGAGGTAGGTCGGCCATTTCCCAGGTGCCATTGTTTTCAAGAGCAGTAATCTTCTGATGCATGGCCTCTCGCCAAGCCACGTCTTTCATGGCCTAATTAAAGGTGCATGGCTCAAGACCTGTAGTGATAGCTGCAAGAAATATACGGTGTCGTGCAGAAAAATTATCACAATTCACAAAGTGTGCTATAGGAAAATGAGTACCTGAGGAACTAGCTGGAAAGGATGAGGGCTCAATTCTTGAACAAAGGTGTGTAACATAGTGTTTGTGCCATTCCGAGGTCGTTTATCGCGCAATCCATGACCCAAAGGTTCGTTAGACCTTCTCGAGCCGGAGCATCGGTATGTTCCACTTCCATACCTGGAACCGGGTCCGTATTCAAAGGCGGTTCAACATTGCTTTCGTCCAAAACAGATTCAAGTTCAGCTAGGAGATCTCACCACTAGGGGAAGGGTGTTAGGGGCCGGAGAGTCTGCATGGGTCGTCCCAAGTTCCTCGTTATTAAAGGGAAATTCAGTTTCATGGAACTTGACATCACGAGAAACAAAAATTTCACCGAAAGCAAGATCATATAATTTCCATCCCTTTTTGTCGTTAGGATATCCGATAAAAACGCACTTACGACTTTGCGAAGCAAATTTATTTTCTTTGGATTTTGGGGGTTGAGCAAAACATAGACAACCAAAACTCGGAGATGACCAAACTCGGGTTCCTTGCCAAAAGTATCTCAAATGGCGTTTTATTTTGAACAATCTCAAGCGGGTACGATTTATCAAATACACAAAGACCTAAAATACACTCACCCTGTAAAGTAACCGTAAGTTTCCTTGAAACATTAAGGCTCGCCCAACATTAAGGACGTGTTGGTGTTTACGCCCACTAACCCGCTCTGTTGAGGCATCCCAACACATGATGTTTGAAATTCCATTCGCATCAAATTAATCTAACATGTTGTGAAACTCGGTTCCGGTTCCATTATCGCTTCTTATTAATTTAATTTTCTACCATGGAAATAAAAGAACAAAAGCCCTAGTTACTTCAACTTTGGAGTGTAAAAATAAACCCAAACCACGAGAAAAATCGTCCACTAAAGTTAAAAATAATGTGCCCCACTCAAGAAGGTATCTTGTGATGACCCCATAAATCACAAAGTATAAGTTCAAAAATTCGACTTGCTTTATTATCACCAACGGAAAACAATCACATGTTTGTTTGGCTTGAGGACACACCTCACAAGCTTAATTCAATTTTTTAGAAATGCCAACTTTTAACTGCAGGAACTAACTTGAGAACTCGATCAGACGGATGTCCCAAGCGACGAGGCCACAACTCAAAAGTAGACAAAGCGGGGGCCATTACCACACACACTGTTGTAATTACCCAAAAAAATAGAGTCCATCCTTCCTTTCACCTGCCCCAATCGTGGTCCCCAAACAACGGTCCTATATAGCACACAATGAGTCGTTGAAACGAACATAACAATCGTAGTCGCCAATCAACCGCGACACCGATATTAAATTGCAAAGAAAAGTAGAACAAAAACATGTCTCGAGAGTGATTCCGTGTGATGCGATGCTACATCACCGCCTTAGTACCCACACCTGCAGTCCATCCGGTGTCGATAATCCAAGATAAATTCGAGAACTTACCCGTCATTTGATCAAGTTGACGGTTATTAATCATGTTCAATAGGATCTGAACCTGCTCGGGCTTCCAGTCACCCAAAGGAGAAGAACCCGAACTACCGGTTGTTTCGCCGGCGAGGGCGGGCTGATCCGGGCTGCTACCGAGGACCGCATTGGCTCGAACAGCGGCTCCTTGGCCTTTTCCAGCCTACATCGAAGTCGAAAAAGATGCTGCTCTTTTCCCTTTTTGATTGTGAGCCGCCCACCAATCCGGATAGCCATGAAGCTTGAAGCAAGTGCTCACCTCATGGCATGCCTGCGTGCAATGGGAGCAATGTAGCTTCGATTTTTCAGTTTGATCAGCCACATCTCGAGACCGGGCAGCCTGCAATGCGAAAACGTGAGCATGAACCACCTCCTTTTCAGCCTTTCCATGAGCTATACCCCGAGAGCGTTCCTCCTGAGGTGTATATTCTAGTATTTAATACCCCTGATTTGTAGCCATTCAATCCATGTTTCAAAGTCTCGGCCGACTCGTCCCCGACTCGGAGCATACCGGTACAAAGTTACAGATTCATCTAGGTTTAGACTTGAATCGGGTATGTATCGTCCAAACTCGGCCAATCTCGGCAAAACACGGCCAATCTCGGCCAAACTCGGTCAAACTCGGCCGAGTCAATCCAATTTAAGTGGGAACTTTAGTGATTCGATTGGAACCTTGAAAAAGGATAAAGCAAAATCAATCCTACACAATATTCAGCCAATATTTACAATAAACTTCACTCCAAAAACATAGTAGCAGACATAATCTTACTATTTACTTTTTTACGGAAGAAATAGTACACCCGTGTCTTTGTCAATCGTCAAGAATCAAAACAACTCACATATTTCAACACTTATCCAAATTTTCCAAATTTTTTATAATAAATATTTATACATAATTATCATAGCAAAACTTCACAACCTACGACACAAAAAGTTAAATTTCTTCAATTATTGAAACATACAAAACCTAATTAAATGCCTCGCTCGATTATTACCTGCATAAAGAAACAAAACCTAACGCCAAAACCACAAATACGCATGTTAAAACAACAAATACGCATGTTAAAACGTAACGCGACAACGCATATTTTGTTGTTTTTAATCAAAAGAAATTATCTTGATGATTTTTTGGGACATTTTGATGTTGTGTTTTGTTATTTATGTTTTTTGAATTTTTAGATTTTTTTCAAATTTTTAAAACATTTTATATGGGAGAAAACCCGCCTCTCGCTCGAAAATGATACCGTGTCACGGATTTTATTAACACAAAACAAACAAGTAATAATCCGTTAACCTCAAGTATAAGGATCATAGTAAAGAAGTTGATACCGGTCGATCTTACGGGAACTAAACGATTGTGATTCTAGCTTTTGTCTAACCTAAATTATGTCACTAAACTAATCTAAACAAAGGAATAAACATCAAACAAAACAGAAAAATAAAACTAGACAGAGGATATAATCCAAAGCTAGAAGGATACGGGCTGCGAACCAATTTAAACTAACTAAACTAAGATGCAAGTAAAAGTAAACTACTAAACAAATTCAAGTTTCAAGGATTTAAATCAAGTTTATGACGGACAAACGAGGATTGATCCACCTATCCAACAAGCATTGATTCCCAGTCTCGATTATATTGTGGTTTTTATCTAGGTTGTGATTCACCTTATCTAAACATGAACCCTAATTCCTTAGAAAGTTCATCTATTAATCTATTATCTTCCGATGTAAGATTAACGCGCTTTCTAACCAAAGGTGCAAACTTTACGCTTATAATCTAGCAATTAAACCTATTAACTTCCGTTATGATAGATTCGAATTACTATTCTTATTCATGATGATCTAGGGTTTATTAAGATTTCCATCAACAATAAACAATCACACATGCAGATCTTCCGATGTAAAAGCAATTAAACGTAATAAACACGAATAAGAAACAACCTTTAAATAAAAACTCACAAGACAACCAAGAAAACGAAATCAACAATCGTTGGATCGGCTTCACAATTCTCGCTTGATGAAGCTTTTAGCCTCTGATATCCTCAAGAACTCAAATTTGTATAAACAAAGCATATAAAAGTAACTAGTTTAATCTAGATCTAAAATGCATAAAAACTGGAATAAAAAGGAGAAAAACGCAGCCTAAATCCGCCTCTAGGTTTAGGGTTTTGAATAATGAGTGTATTGTGTCCTTGTGTGGAGAAAACAAATGACTATATATAGATTTTAAAGTCGGTTTCAAAGAAGTCGGCTACCGGACGCCTGCCTCGATCCTTGAACGCCCGGCCCAATCTTCATATGAACTTCAAATCGGGCCGAAGTCATGATCAAACGCCGTCCAACCAGCGCCCACCTCAGCGCCCAAACTTCCCGAATCAACTTTCCATCTCTCGACGCTGCTCAATTTCAAGAAACGCCCGCCCACCGGACGGGACTCGACGCCACCCAATATGATCAATTTTTGATTTTTGATCTCTATCTCTTTTCATCTTGTCAATGCCTTCATTATCTCTTTTAATCATCAATTGAGCCTTGAAAAGTGCATCTACATCATATAAAAACACCACTAAATGTAATATCGCCAAATAATCGTAAAACATAATTAAAGCACATAAATCAACCTATTTTGCAATTAACTCTTTTGAAATATCATTTACTCAATATATTCATTAAACACATGCTTCTTATGCAATTTAGTACGAATACGGTGAAAAATATCATAGAATATAGCATTATAAATCGTATAAAATCACCCTTAACAACTCCCCCACACTTAAGCTTTTGCTCGTCCCGAGCAAAACAAAACAAAAATTAGGCTCGAGAAAAGAAAAGACATCTAAACATGCATAACACATATCCAATAAATCAGAAGTTCACCATTGTGTGTGTGCATAGCCATAGAAAACTTCCACTAAATCCAAACTCGAGAAACTCAAAGCAAAACTAGCTAATACCCCCTCGTAGGCTAGTAATAAATGACACTCATAAGATGCACCCTACAAACGTGATATATCCCGAAAAAGATGATCGAATGTATCTAGGGCCTTTTTTGAAATACTCAGAGGATAATCCCTACATCATATCTGTCAGTTTCTACTGGGGATAAGGTAGACGATAACTTAGTCTTATATACATTTCATAACACTTCATTAGTTGATTTAACTTTTTCACTTTTAAACACACATCAGAATGAGCTATTGCCCTCATAGTAGAATAGGACATTTCGAGATAATACCCTACCTTACTCCAATCATAAGGCAGCTTTTCCTAACTGTCGTGAGCTTTTAGTCATCATAGTGGTATAGGACATACGTGGTATACCCTATCGCACTCAAATCATCGACTAGCTTTCGACACACCCAATTAATTCATACTTTTTCAACTTCTTCATTTGACAATGAGTTACGTGTTACTTATCACATTCAAACCTTCAGATATTCACAGTATATCATACTCGGAGCTAAATACAGACTATCATAAATCTCAAGATATATACGTAGCACTAAGCACATGACTTATAAGAAAATCAAAATCACTCATTCAAAAGGGTATAACTTGTATAAAATAGCTCATCATTTACTATGGCTCGTGAAAATCGATCTCGTGAAACAACTAACTCATCAAACATATGATATACAAATTAAATGACTATAAAAATAGCTTAACATTGAATCGTATTGCCTACTCGAACTAAACAAAAACAAAAGTGTCGAAAAAAATTTCGAAAATTTTATCTCATTTGCATAGAAACATTACGAATTAAGCAAATGTGTAGATACATATCGAAACATTCCCCTCCCCCACACTTAAAAATCAACATGTCCTCATGTTGTGCAGAGCGAAAGAAAAAGGAAAAGACTTAGCTGATTTAAATCGGTCAGGCCGGAGCCTACATAATGACACTTTAGAATGCGTAACTGCATAATGTGGCTCAACGAAACCGCTAAAAAGATACCTGCACGTCTTGACAAACATGGAACCATCTCGGGGAAAACGGGGAGTCATACCAAAATGAAAAGAGATATCAAAAATGAAGATAAAGCAAAGTGAAAGCATTCAATACATCCGTAAAGTATAAACACAAAGAGAAGTGAAAGTACGGGTGCCTTATGGCTTACATGATCCATCGGGAAAAGTAAAGAGTAGTAATATCAAAATTACAACGAATCATATAAGAAAAAGTATCAATAAAATAAAATCAAGGTCGCTCGGTGTCCTAATCATCGGCCGGAGGATCGTAGAGGAGGTCCAAAAGGTGGTGCCGTAGCCTAGCCGCCGAGTCAGTCGCCCTCATCCAAGATGTCTTAGAGTCGTGGTAGAACATCCGCAATGACCTGCTTCGATCTCATCGGCAAAAAGATAATCAACGGAGCTCGGATTGAAGGTTCTTGCGCCCTCGGCCGCCGCCCTCACAGATACAATCAAGAATCGACAAAATATTGTTCTGTATCCCGGATATCACTCAGCCATTCCCGGAAACTATTGGCCATGCTCAACCGCATCCTAATCAAGGGAGATAAAGTAGGAAGGAGGATGCACGAGGCGGTGCCAAGAACCAGGCTCCCGAGGTGTCTCCGCCTCGCCGTCCCGGCTTGCCTTTTTCTCGCCAGACGGCCGTGGATTCTTCGGTTTGTGATCGGCTCCATACTTAGGCACACCGGCATCAATACAGAGACTGTGGATCAGGTGAGGGATAATCAAGCATCGGGTATAGATCTTCTGATTAATAGCCACCTCATCATATAACGCCCGCCCCACATCCACGCTCGTGCCAAATGTCAATGCGATAACATGCCTAGGTCACCAATGTGAAAGTGCGCCAAGTTGTTCTTAGGCAACAACCGACTCAATAAATCGACACTGACCTTCCAGCCTCCGCCCAGGTCGTGGTAACCAACTCCTTCCGTCGCCTTCCCCGGTCTTAACGCCCACGCCACGTCCGACACACTCAGAACCTCAACTCCTCCAAGGGATCCCGCCCCAAACTCGCTCTATGCACAATCTCTTCCTTATAATCCCTTCCTCAAAAGCCGCTAAGTTGTATTTTGCATTGATCACCTCTCGTGTAAAAGGAACTTCTACCCTCGAACCACAACTACCTTTGTCCCCAAGTCGGTTTCCAACAGCTTTGCATAAAATTCCCGAACTAGGAGCTATTTACCGGGTAGTCGGGATTGTCATCAAAGCTTCCCATTTCCGATCCTTGAGCAACTTAACGAACCCCGGATCGACTTTGGCCTCCAAAATGGCCCGCTCAATCAACATCGCCCTCGAGAAATAATGCTTAGAATAGACGCTATGAGCTCTAGGCTTTATGAATCTACGAGGCAATGGCATCGGGCAACGGTTTTAGATTTCTTTCTAGAGGGGCAGCCCTAGGTACAACCGGTTCCTCTTCCCGGTAGTTTCTATAGTCTCTCAGCCCTAGACGAGGCTCCACCTTTCAACTCCTGTGCATCCGTACTCAAAGGCACATCGTCATCGGGCCGCAGAGTCGAGGTCGGCTCATCTCTCAAAGTAGCCCTAGTATGGGTGGCTCTGTGAGAGGTTGTTCTCGTGATACTCACACCCCGGTTAGATCAACTAAAGTAGGATCAAACTCCTTATGCTTTCTTTCCGGCCTCCCTAGCCACTTCCTTACCATGCCTCTTAACCACTCCCTTCTTATGAACCATATTCTAAACCTAGATTACACGAAAAGCAATCCCAATTCACAACAAGAGATACCTGCTTAACATCCAAAGCGGGATTTCAAAACAACCAAACCACAACCACAATCATCACCAACCAACCCATTCAACATCCATCACAACACCACATCACCATATCGAGCGTAAAGAAACACAAAACCGTAAAAACGAATTAAGAGGACATTCAAGGAACGAGCCGACCCAAAGATCGAACTCACAAAACGTGAATAAAAACGAAAAGTTGTTACTAACTTACCAAGTAGGATGAGTAGATGCGGATTGATGTGAAGATTAGTCCAAACAACACAAATTTGGCTCCAAAAATCGGATTTTTCTTCTGAAAAGTCGGACTAAGGAGGGTGCTGATTCTCCAAAAATAAAGCGTGTTGGGAGGTTTGGTTATGAAAATCGAAAAGAGGGTATCAATAGCGGTCCATAGCACTTGGAATCGCTCAAAATGGTTTAGAAATGAAGATTTTAGGCCAAAAAGAGGGAGAGAAAACGGTTTTTCGATTTGAAAAAGTGAAAAGTGAGGGTTCATCGGGCTGTGGGGTATATATAGGCGTATGTTGGACGCCGCCCAACTCAAAGGGACGGGCGCTCATCGAGAAATCGATGAATCGACGGGCGCCCGGCTCAGAGATGCTCGCCCAAGAATTTAAATCACATACAGTGATTGAGGGAAAATATCGGACGGGCGCCCAGCGTAGTGACGTCCGCCTAAGGATTTGTCATAGCGACGGGCGCCCAGCTTTTCTGACGGGCGCCCCAAAGAGTAAAATGCAAAAATCATAAAATTCCATACAACCCAAATTTAAAAGTACATCTCTTATTAAACTTAATTCAAATTTCAAAATACACCCTTAAATCAAATAAAGTACATAAAATTCCTAGAACATAAATAAAAACAAATAGAAAATAAAGGGGTTGCCTCCCACGGCGCGCTTTTTGTTTTACGCCGCTTGCTCGACTTAAACAAACCTAACTAACGCTAGTTCAGATAAATCTCGTCCCCAATCCACCAAACGGATGAGACGACGAAGCATATCAATAGCAGTGAGGGAAATCATAGTCGCCTTGTATGCCCCACCATCTCCAAACACCTCTAAACCTCTAAAATGTGAATCCTGTAGTACCAGCCACAGATCTCACAAAGATAGGGTCATTTAGATCGTATATGGACGCCCTATTGCTTCCTCAGAGCTCCTCAAGAGTGAAGTCACTACCTCCCGAACAAATGGGTACAATGAGAACATAAGTGATGGTCTTTGTACGGGGGTACTAAGCTCAAAATCTACGTGCAAGACTATAGTGCCTCCTCGGTCCATCACCATCAGAATCAAAGTGGATCCGACTAATGATGGGGAACTCTCAGAAGAACTCCGTAATCCATATCTAAAAAGCACACTAACCGATGATAGAAATACAAAACTTAATCAACTACAACTAAATTAAACTAAAACTTAAATAAATAAAACACTAACCGCCTAATCAAAATTTAACTAATAAAATAAGGGATATCTAGATGCCTCCTAAGAGCGCTTATTGGTTTATGTCGTTAGCTCGACACAAAGTAAGCTCACCGGATCAAAGCCATTTGACTTTTCTCGCCACCCACTACCTCGTGTAAGCTCCGATCAAGAGTGTGGTCGCAGAAACAAAGATCTCACACACGGGGGGAAATCTTTAATAGCCTTCCAAATACGCTTGAACTTCCCTACGGGTGACCTCTTCATTCTCTCGAGCCCTCTCGATGACGCTTTCAACCGACGCCCTCTCCAATTCTTCCATATCCCAACTACTACCTAGAACTTCTTCGTATGACCACTACACCATCCTCCTCAAAACAAAGTTGAGTGAAGACTCATCGAATTCTTTCGACTCCGTAGCACCACACCCAAGGATGTCGAGGCAACGGACATTCAAAGGTCTCTCTCTAGTTCACCAATATAGTGCTTACACCTCCGCCATTTACTCAAACGGGTCACCACTATAACCACGAAGTTCTAGAACGCCCAGAATGATTTGAGAATCTCGAAAGGGCCGGACCAACGTGTCCTCAACTTTCCAGAAACAAATGTAGCCTAGAATTGTATAAAGAACTTGTTCGCCGACTTGAAATTCTCTCTTCTTAATCTTAGCATCGTGGAGTAGCTTCATCTTATCTTTACTAATCCTCGCACTTTCATAGGCCTGAGTCCGACTTGCCTGCCTATGTAATCATTGTAGAGTCGATGTTGTCCACAAGATTGGGAATCAAAGTTCGTAAACTTTGTAGCCCAATAAGCTCTATGCTCTAACTCGACAGTGTGATGACATGGTTTCCCGTAGAGCATTTGATATGGAGATGTCCTCATAGGGGTTTTATAGGCGCTCAGATGCCCAAAGTACATCGTCCAACTTCAAACTCCAGCCTTTTCCTATGATCAACACGCCCTTCTCCAGATTTTCTTGATACTTTGGTTGCTTCTCTCAACCCGACCACTAGTCATCGGATGATATGGTGTGCCGCTTTATGACGAACACCATACTTTTCAAGTACTTTCTCTAGGGGTCGGTTGCGTAAAATGCGCCCCTTCATCACCGATCAAGGCCCGCGGACATACAAACCTCACGAAGATATTCTTTTTCGTAAATTTCATTACCGCCTTATGATCATTGTGAGGAGTGGCTTGAGCCTCCACCCATTTAGACACATAGTCTACACAGCACTAAGATGTATTTATTACCGCAAGATGATGGGAATGGTCCCATAAAATCGATACCCCATACATCAAAGACTTCGATTCTAGGATGGGTTTCAAAGGCATGTCAAAACGCCTTGTCGAGTACCGGTTCTTCTGGCACCTATCACAAGCTTTACAGAAAGCTTCAGATCTTTAAAGATCGTGAGGCCAATAGAAACCGGATTGAAAGATCTTAGCAACGGTTTTCCACGGACTAAAAGTGACTCCGTGGGTCCACTGTGGCAATCGCTTCAATGATGTCATGTTGCTCGATTCAGAAACACATCTCCTAAGCAACCCATCTTTACAGATCTTAAAAGATAAGGTTCATCCTAAATGAAATATTTCAAATCGTAGAAGAACTTTTTCTTCTCCTCGATAAGACATCTCTCGATCGAGATAACGGCCATGAAGGTAGTTTACAATGGAAGAATACCATGGAACATCGTGAGGACAACCGCCTATCAACATAATGTTCTCTGTGAGGAAAGTAAAGATCTATATCATCCGGATCATCCTTTCCTCACTTAACATTCTAGAAACGTGATCCGCCACTACATTTTCACCGCCTTTTGTCCTTAATTTGAACGCCAAACTCTTGTGGTCAAGATTCAACGCAGAGAGGCGCGTTTAGCCTCTTTCTTAGTCATCGATAACGCAGCAAATGATCACCCACACGATCACTTGAGCTCCTAACATGTAACTACGAAAACTTGTCCATAGCAAAGACTACGCCGTAGTTCCTTTCGCAGTAGTATAGTTAACTTGAGAGGGGTTCAATGTGTGACTGCATAATAGATAGGCCGAACTTCCCTTGATCTTTTGCCCTAGAACAAAGACTCAACAAAGATAGTTTGATGCGCCGCACATAAGCTCAAATGGTAGGTTCCAATAAAGCGATATAAGAATTGGAGCAGATATCAAACGATCCTTAAGCTCTCAAACGCTTGCTTGCAGCTCTCATCAAAATTAAACTCAACGCCTTCCTTTAGTAAAGTGGATGTGGGCTTGGCTATCTTGGAGAAGTTTTGAATGAACCTTCAGTAAAAACCGACATGTCCAAGAAAGCCTCTAACTTCCCGCACATTTTTAGGATAGCTCATCTTCTCGATAGCTTCCACTTTTGCCCTGTCAACTTCTATACCTTTGGCTGAGATCTTGTGGCCAAGAACTATTCCTTCATCTACCATGAAATGGCATTTTTCCCAATTAAGTACTAAGTTCTTTCCACACATCCGATAACACTTGATCAAGATTGTCAAGGCAATCATCAAAAGATCGACCAAAACCGAAAAATCGCTCCATAAAAATCTCCATGCACTTTTCTACAAGCCCACAAAGATAGCTAGCATACATCGCTAAAATGTAGCCGGGCATTGCAGAGATCGAACGGCATTCGCCTCAGTAAGCGAATGTACCATAAGGCGGCAGTGAAGGTGGTCTTTTCTTGGTCACCGGATCAATGGGTATCCGAAGTATCCTCAATATCCATCTAGAAGCGAGAATGCGTGTCCCGCCAGACGCCGAGCATCCGGGTCAATGAATGGAAGGGAAAGTGATCTTCATGGTTACCTCATTGAGCTTTCGATAATCGATGCATCAGAACCAATGACAAGTCTCAATGCAATTTCTCTCCTTCTCATTCTTCTCAATTGTAATTCCACCTTTCTTGGGAACTACTTGAGTCGGGAAACCCATTCACTATCCGCGATGGCATAAATGATTCCCATGTCCGTAAGTTTGATGATTTCCTTTTAACGACTTCTGCATACGAGGGTTGAGCCTTCTCCTGGGTCAGTCTCTGACACACTTTGCACCCTCATTCGCCTTGATCTTGTGCATGCATGTCGAGATATTCCTCTCGATATCTCCTACTTGCCAACCAAAAGCTTTTTCATTCTTCTTCAAGACGTTGATCGCCCATTTCCTCTATACGAAAAGCTTGGCAGATATGATTAATGGAAGCTTGTCGCTTCTTCTAAGAACACATACTTAAGATGTTTAGGTAATGTGCTTTTAGCACTAAATCACAGGGGGTCTTCTAAACTAGACTTGAGATCTCCACTTTTCAACTCAACATCGCTGAAGTTTACTCGTGGTCCCACCGCCAAAGCTTCTCCTTCCAACAATTCTTCCTCAAAATCACCGCTAGTTGGTCTATTAACCACACCATGAGTATTCAGTTGTCAATCAATCGCTCATATTCCGCTTCTACACCATGACTTGCTTATCCATATAGTCGGTGAAATCATCCGCCATATAATCAATGGGAAAGCCGGTCGAGGGCCGAGGGTACTTGAATGGACTTTAAGACATTGTAACTCACCTCTTGATCACCAACTCGATAGTCACTTGCCCACCATCGCAATCGATGAAGGCCCTAGTCAGTAGATAAGAAAGGTCTTCCAAGAATCGTGGGACGCTGCCTTTCTCTATATCTAAAACATACCAATCAACCGAAAGGTAAATCTATCAATCTGAACCAAAACGCCTTTCGTGATCCCCGAGGCTTTCTTAGAAGATCTATCCGCGAATTGTAAACTCATAGTAGTGGTTCTCTGTAAGGCTTTGTAAACCGAGCCGCTTGCATACGCAGACATTGGCATAAGGCTTATAGAGGCACCTAGATCACACAAAGAATTTGGGAAGACTAGACCTCCCATTAATACCGTAAGTACGAATTTGCCAGTGGTCACCTCTTTTAATTGGTAAGTCTTCATAATTAATCATGGAGCAATCCTCACCAATTTGCTTTTCCATGCCTCGCTAACTTCTTTTTCAAGATACAACATCCTTGATGAATTTTGTATACTTAGGCATCTCAACCAAGACATCCGATAAAGGAAGATTTACCCGAGTGTTTTTCAAAAAGTGTTCAAAGACCTTCTCGCACTTTTGTCCTCAATCAAGGGAATGTTGCTCTTCTCGTGGAAATGGAAGTTTTTAAGGTCATCCTCGAGAAAACCTTCTTTGAGGATGCACTAACAAACTGGCCTTCCGCATCCTTCCAACGAATGTAAATTTTTTTCAGATTTCTTAGTAGTCGGGGATCACCCTCCGACTTTCGCTTGCTTTTTTCAAATTCTCAAGGGATCACCACTGAGGATCACCAAATTCTTCACCTCTCGTGGATCACCACCTGAGTTTTCTCTTGCTGAGGGGTGTAGGTAAAGCCACTTCCCTCCCGCTTTATCAATGGCAGAGGGCTGGGTTTCCGACGGGAAGGACCACTAACTTGAGTACCACTTCTCGATTCATTGCACCGCCTCTCTTTACCGTATTGAATTGATGGCACGAGGTCAAGATATGGGCCTTTGTTCAAGTCACCGAGCAACTTGACCACCCTTCGATTCTTCTCGTGAAACTGGCACCGCCTGGGGTCTAAGCCAACCGCTCACCCATTGCCCAATTTGTCTCTCGATTTTTCTTCATTGACTCGCTTTGCTCCTCTAACTTGGCTTCAAGATTGTTAGATTGGGAGGAGCTTTGAGAGTTTTGGAGATTTGGAGCATAGGGTCAATGGGCCGACTTTGAAATTGAGAGTTTGATTGAAGGCTAGCTTGATTGAATTTTTGGCGTAGGATTGGAAAAATTCGAGTTTTGGTTCCGATTAAACCCAGGTGGTTTCTATTGAAATTCGATTCAATTAAAATTCAATTAGATTGAAATTTGAAGATGGATTAAACCCTTGGTTTTGAAAATTGCCCTGGCCAGAAACCGATTGAACCTTTGATTGTTCTCGCCATAAATGCATTCACTCGCATTCTCGTCCGCTCATAGGCGTAATTTAGAAGTGTGCCCCACCTCGCCACAATTCTAGCATGTGACTTGATTGCACCGCCCATAATCATGAACAAAGATTCACTTGATAAGGTGCAGGTGGGGATAATTGACACCGCCATTCATATGGCCACCGACAAAGAAGCTGCAATACGTAACTCCGAGAGTTCCGTGGAAAAGGAGAAGTTTGATTTATCGGATTTAGAACTTGAGATGTTGCCATCCGCTTCGCAAAGATGGCGATCAAACTTTGCACGTTAACTTCCTCAACCTTCGGAGGAGGAGGTGCTTGAATTGCCTCGATAAGAAGGGGCATAGTTATACTTTGCAATATCCTCAAACAAAGGCTCATCCTCTTCCGTGTTTTCTTCCGTAAATGCCCCACCGTAAGAGCTATTGACCATGCCTTTTGTAAGCCTCGGTCAATCCACTCGAAGAATGTATTGACTTGCCTTTCCAAAGGGCAAGCCATGGTGGGGGTAACTTTCTAAGAAGAGACTTGAATCTCTTCCAACATTCAAGAAAGATTCATTCTCTTTCCGATAGAATGTGAAAATGTCATTTAAGCACCGGGCCGCCTTTTGAAGGTGGAAAATATTGACTCAAGAACTCCTTTCGAGTTCTCGCCTGTGTGGTGATAGATTCAGATGGGAGAGAGGTGTACCACTCTTTAGCCTCTCCTTTCAAAGAAAATGGAAATAGTTTAAGTTTGATAGCATCCTCACTTACTCCTTGATGCGTAGTACCGCATATCTCTAAGAATGTGTGTAAGGGTATGTATGGATTCTCTCGATTGATAGCCGTGAAAAATTGATGCGTGTCGCATCATCCGGATAAGTCCTGGCTTCACCAAAGGTTTGTGCAAGAATGGTCGAATAACAATAGCCGGGTTGACTTTGACTTCGCCGCATGGCGAGTCCGCCAACGACGCCTATTATTAGCGCCATTATCACAAAATCGCTGATTTCTCTAGCTAGTTGTTCTTCAAGATCTAGCTCGGCTCGTTCGCCGTAACCGCAGAACGGAAATTCCGCCTGCTTGGCCGACTACGGTTCGCTTCGGGTCGTGGTGTATAATAACGGTCCTTTTTGACTCCGAGTTTGCATAAACCGACCAAAACAAGTGGAATGAAACTTAAAAGCTAAGAAAGTAAAAGCCTAAACTAAAATTAAAAGCCTAAAGAAATGAATGGGAAAGAAGAAAAGGAAACAAAAGTGTTGAAGAAAATGTGACCGCACGGACGCCCAAAAGTTTGGACGGGCGCCCGATGAATTGAGATCGACGGGGCGCTAGTGATCCAAACGCCGTCTCGAAGACACAATATTTGAACGGGCGCCCAAATCTTATGGACGCCGCCTAAGTAAATAAAACAAAATGTAATTGATAATTTTCCAAATGGACGGGCGCCCAATATCCCATACGCCCGCTTGGTAAGCGGGAAAACTAGAAATGTGTTTCAAATCTGCAGAAAAGAAAAGAAGGTAAGATAGAACGACAGTAAAAACAGAAAGACAGCATTTATCTAATCTCCAAGGAAACTACTAAGGAAAGGCTTAAACTTAATTATCTACTTAACAACTACCTAAAACAATTATCAACTAAAAACAGAATTTAAAACGAAATAAAACAGAAAATCCAAACAGAAAAACAAAACTAGACAACCGTCCGTTCCCGGCAACGGCGCCAAAACTTGTCACGGATTTTATTAACACAAAACAAACAAGTAATAATCCGTTAACCTCAAGTATAAGGATCGAGTAAAGAGGTTGATACCGGTCGATCTTACGGGAACTAAACGATTGTGATTCTAGCTTTTTGTCTAACCTAAATTATGTCACTAAACTAATCTAAACAAAGAATAAACATCAAACAAAACAGTAAAATAAAACTAGACAGAGGATATAATCCAAAGCTAGGAAGGATACGGGCCATGAACCAATTTAAACTAACTAAACTAAGATGCAAGTAAAAGTAAACTACTAAACAAATTCAAGTTTCAAAGATTTAAATCAAGTTTATAACGGACAAACGAGGATTGATCCACCTATCCAACAAGCATTGATTCCCACCTCGATTATATTGTGGTTTTTATCTAGGTTGTGATTCACCTTATCTAAACATGAACCCTAATTCCTTAGAAAGTTCATCTATTAATCTATTATCTTCCGATGTAAGATTAACGCGTTTTCTAACCAAAGGTGCAAACTTTACGCTTATAATCTAGCAATTAAACCTATTAACTTCCGTTATGATAGATTCAATTACTATTCTTATTCATGATGATCTAGGTTTATTAAGATTTCCATCAACAATAAACAATCACACATGCAGATCTTCCGATGTAAAAGCAATTAAACGTAATAAACACGAATAAGAAACAACCTTTAAATAAAACTCACAAGACAAATCAAGAAAACGAAATCAACAATCGTTGATCGGCTTCACAATTCTCGCTTGATGAAGCTTTTAGCCTCTCCGACATCCTCAAGAACTCAAATTTGTATAAACAAAGGCATAAAAAGTAACTAGTTTAATCTAGATCTAAAGTGCATAAAAACTGAATAAAAGGAGAAAACGCAGCCTAAAGCCGCCTTAGGTTTAGGGTTTTGAATAATGAGTGTATTGTGTCCTTGTGTGGAGAAAATAAATGACTATATATAGATTTTAAAGTCGGTTTCAAAGAAGTCGGCTACCGGACGCCTGCCCTGATCCTTGAACGCCCGGCCCAATCTTCATATGAACTTCAAATCGGGCCGAGTCATGATCAAACGCCGTCCAACCAAAGGTCCACCTCAGGCCCAAACTTCCTCAATAAACTTTCCATCTCTCGACGCTGCTCACTTTCAAGAAACGCCCGCCCACCGGACGAGACTCGACGCCACCCAATATGATCAATTTTGATTTCTTGATCTCTATCTCTTTTTCATCTTGTCAATGCCTTCATTATCTCTTTTAATCATCAATTGAGCCTTGAAAAGTGCATCTACATCATATAAAAACACCACTAAATGTAATATCGCCAAATAATCGTAAAACATAATTAAAGCACATAAATCAACCTATTTTGCAATTAACTCTTTTGAAATGTCATTTACTCAATATATTCATTAAACACATGCTTCTTATGCAATTTAGTACGAATACGGTGAAAATATCATAGAATATAGCATTATAAATCGTATAAAATCACCCTTAACATACCGATACGCGATTTATTTATGTGACTCAAAGGTCTTCGAGTCGGTTACCGAGACCGCGACTTTGAACCATGATTCAATCCCGATTTGTAGCATAACATTGATTTATATTTATTCAGAATTGTATATAATACTGACAAGTAATGAAATAGACAAGGAAATTATTCCTTTCATGGTATCGAGCGATTCTCGTAAACCTGTGTCTTTCTCTATCTTTCTCACTGCACTTTCCTCTCTCTCGCATAATTTCTTGTTCTACCATGGGTGCCCAAGGCAAATTCCACCCAAATATTGCCGTGAACAACATTAAAACTCTCATCCCAATTACTTTTGAAATGGAACGAGTCCAATACTCTTCCTCCGAAGTTGTTAAAAATTCATTGTCGTGTTTACAACGTTATTGACCACATCATTCCTCCAAAAAGTAAGCCCGCCGACAAATTAAGAAAAAGGTACCGAGGTCGATGATGACATGTGGTCTCGCTTTGGATGCGGTTGTGCTCCAATGGATCTATGGTACAATCTCGAATGATCTCCTCTAAACTATCATCACACCCAATGCTATAGCTCTTCAAGCTTGACTTGGCGGAAGGTATTTTTCATGACAACAAGAACCAACGTGCCTCTATTCGCAAACACCAATTCAAATATGTCCATCTTGACGATTTTCCAAATGTCTCGCATATTTCCAAGAACTCAAAATGCTCATGCGATCAATCACAAATGACGGTGACTCGGTTCCAAATCAACATCTTGTACTCTAGTTGATTTCCGGCTTAATGAAAATTATGACGGTGTGGCTATGATTCTCCAACAAAGCAATCAGTTACCCGAGTTCTACGAGGCACGTTTCAAATTAATCCTTGAAGAAACTCGCAAATCTCAAATAGTCATAAATGCACAGTGCAATGATATCGCCTTCATACTCATGGTGGTTCTCATAAATCACACTAAATGCAAGAAACGATCAAAGCTTCTCGGCAAAATAATGGTCAACGATGAGGTAGGGGTCGTGGCAATAGGGGAGGCAGTGGTAGAGGTAGAGGGCAATGCGATGGAAACAATGGCGGCAGTGGGCAACAAATAACAACAAGAAATTTCACCACCACCACCCCAACGGCCATGGGGACAGCTTCCTCCTCCACAGTGACCCGCATACTATCCTTGGCAGCAACCGCCGACTTGGGCACCACCATCATGCCCTTATCCAACTTCATCTTGGGTCCGACCAACTCCTTCCTGGGCCTGAATTCTCGGGACCACGCCCATAGCAAATGTGACAATACACAAGTTGCACCGCCTTCTTCCTAAGCACAAACCGACATCGAGGCCGCCATGCACATTCTCTCTCAATGTTCTAGATCATAATTGGTACCGACACCGCTACCTCTCATATGACAAACTCGACCGTAATCTCTCGCCTTATTCTAATTTGAGCAATTTACGCCGTAATATCATTGTTGGTAAGTGGTCATAGCATTCCCGCTTATGTTCTCGACATTCCATGTTTCACCCACCACACCCACCGTTAACTTTAACTAATGTTCTCCATGCCCCGCAACTAATTAAAAATCTGATTTATGTCCGCCGCTTACCACCGACAATAATGTTTCCGTGAATTTGATCCGCTTCATTTCTATGTGAAGGATCTTCGTAAAGGATACCTATAATGAGATGTAATAGCACCGCGATATGTATCCTCTCACACTTACCAATCCATCCACCTTGCCGCCATCTCCCCGCTTCTATGGCATGATTGTTTGGGACATCCGAGCCTCCGCTCTACGCCCCTTAACTTCAAATAAATTTATTACTTGCCCGCTTTTATCTTCATCGCCTGCTTGCAAATCTTGTGTCTTTGGTAAACAAATTAAATTGCCATTTTATGATTCCTCTACTTAATAGTTTATTACCGCTTGATATTATTCATAGTGATTTGTGGACATCCCTGCTTTAAGTTCTCATGGCCATCATTATTATCTTATATTTCTTGATGACTATTCTCGTTATTTATGGACTTTTTCCTATTGGTCTAAAATCGCAAGTATTTTCTATTTTTACTTCCTTCCGCATTTCATTAAAACTCAATTTTCCATGGATATTAAAAGTTGTCAATGTGATAATGGTAAGGAATTTGATAACGACTCATTTAAATTGCTTCGCGCCCAAACCGCCATGTTTTTCGATTTTCGTGCCCCCACACCTCACCTCAAAATGGAAAAGCCGAACGCACCTTACGCACTATAAATAATTTAATACGTAGTCTTCGCCCATGCCTCCGCCCCTCTTTTTTGTCATCATGCTCTCGAAATGGCCACTTACCTATTAAGAATAAAACGTGGGATCTTGTCCTCGCCTCGTCCGACACAAATATTATTCTATCTATGTGGATTTTTCAATTAAAAAGAATTCTCGACGGTTCTTTTGAGCGATACAAAGCTCGCCTTGTAGTGATGGCAGTGTCTCAAAGAAATTGGGGTGGATTGTGAGGAGACATTTAGCCCGGTAGTTAAACCGCCACCATTCGACGGTTCTTAGCATATCTCTATCCCATTGTTGGCCCATTCATCACCGATGTTCGTAACGCCTTCTGCATGGTCATCTAAACGAAAACAAGATATATGCATCAACCTATGGGTTTTCGAGATGCCCATCATCCGGATTATGTTTGTCGCGTAAAGAAGTCTCTATGGCCTTAAACAAGCACCATGGGCTTGGTATCAACGCTTTGGTCGACTACGATCTACTATTGGATTTACCCACAACACCATGGATCTTTCTCTTTTATCGACAACAATGGAAAAGGCATGGCTTATCTTCTTCTATGTTGATAACATAATTTTATCGCTTCATCCGATGTGCTCCATCAAAACATTATGTCTCACTTATCTTCGTAATTTGCTATGAAGGATCTTAGCCCTCTTAGCTATTTTTTAGGCATCTCGGTCACCACACATGCGGTTGGTTTATTCCTTAGCCAACCAAAATATTCAAGACATTATTGAACGAGCCGGCATGTCTTCTTGCAAGCCATTCGCCACACCGGTGGATACTCAATCTAAACTTTCGAGTTTGGTACTTCATATGATGATCCCACACATTATCTCCGCTTTAGCCAAGCGCCTTACAAGACTCACATTCACCAGTGCCCGATATTTCCTATGTTGTCCGACAAGTCTGCTTACACATGCATGATCCTAAGGATGTTCACATGTTTTCTAAAACGATTATCTCGCTATGTCAAAGGCACATTGCACTTCTCGCTTACATCTCAGATAAACTGATGTCTCCTCTCTGGTTCTTATACGGATGTCGATTGGAGAGGCCGCCCTTCCACCGCCGATCTACTTCTGTTATTGCGCTTTCCTTGGCGACAACCTTATCTCATGGTCCTCCAATGCCACCCTATGCTATCTCGCCCCAATGCAGGTTTCGAATACCGAGGAGTGGCTAACATTGTCTATGAATCTTGTTGGCTTCGCAACCTCCTTTGTGAGCTCCATTGTCCCATTTCTAAGGCTACATTGGTATATTGTGACAATGTTGGTGCAATCTATCTATCCACCAATCCGTTCAACATCAACGAACTAAACACGCTTGAGATGGATATTAATTTTGTACGTGAAGAAGTTGCTCGTGGTGAATTTGTGTGCATCACGCACTCTCTCACCATCAAGTGGCCGACATATTCACCAAAGGGCTCTCTCGAGTTTTATTCGATGACTTCCGAGCCGCCTCGATGATTGCGAACCTCCCGCTTCAACTACGGGGTGTGTTAGAATCTATAAAATATTTTGTATATTTTATCCTCTAGATTTGGTAGGTGTATATTCTAGTATTTAATACCCCTGATTTGTAGCCATTCAATCCCGATTTGTAGCCTAGCTTTGATTGATATTTATTCTGTAATTGTATATAATACTCTGACAAGTAATGAAATAGGCAAGAAAATTATTCCTTTCATCTCGAGAGAAGATTCGAGCGAACGATTGCGTATAAACCATCGTTGATTCCAATCAAAACTCGATGGAACTTTTCTTCCTCACGATCCTGCTCAAATTTTCCCACGACGCCACAGTGCACAAGCCGCAAGAACAATGATGCAAGGGTTTAAACGAACCAAATCATCATACAACCCGATAAGGGTGTTATATTAGTCTTCTACCATCACGCCGAGCTCACGACATTCTATAATGGCTGCCCGAAGTTGTCGGGTCGAGGGCTATTGGCGCCACAGTAAGCATTTGGCCAAGTAATCCCACAACGCTTTAGCCTCCTCGGCAGTAGGGGATAGTAGCCTCAAGTTCACCTCCATGCTCCTGAAAATCCAAGAAACTATCATTGAATTGATTGTATCCCACCAATCAATTTAGTTTTATCCGCCGGTTTCGTTATCGTGCCATCAATGAACATGAATTTCCGCGTGATTTCAAAGCTTAGGGTAATCACTCTTGACCACGCGAGGTAGTTATCACCACGCAGCATTACGTGGTAATCATATTGCCCGGTTGATCACCCGAGCCGAGGTAATAGGGTGATGTCGGATCAATTTTGCCATCGGTTTCCGCCATAGTTGTGCAAAGAAAGCACGCTGGTGCCGCTTTAATCACGCTGGGAAAACAAGTTGGCCGAAGGAGGAGGGTTTAGTGGTGTAGTTGTGGCTTTGATACCATGACAAGTTTTGGGAAATTTTCGTGTGTATTTCATTCAGATTAAGGTACTATAAATATACAATTTACACCGTAATTGGGGCCACTAATCACGCCTCGAATTCACTAGAATCGCTACCGACATAAATAAAGAATATGACCCAATATTTATCAGCTAAAATACATATATTCGAAAATATATTCCAGAATAATATATAGAAGATATGATGCATGATTATTCTATAATACATATTTGGACCGACATGAAAACAAAAAGATCAAAAGCAAATGTGAACAATCTTTGTCCACACAGATTGTTATTCTGTGAAAGTGAACAACGTTATACATGAAAAAAAGAGTAAAATGTGTAACGGTTCAAGATAATCTTTGATCATTCGTAATATTGAAATCCAATTCGCAAGACAAAACATTCACCAAGAGGCACTTGAACAAAGTAATACTTTGTGAACAATCAATTAGAACAATCAAGTGCAACGGCGGATGAGAAAATCATACACGATAATCGAAAGAAGAAACCCATCAATTTTCTCATTATATGCACACCATATGTATTACACAAAGACTCGATAGATCAAGCAAAGAAGAAAAATCTTCAAGACAAAGAATCCAATAAAGTAAAACTACAATAAAATTGTTAAGAAGAGGGAAGATAGCCCATTAACTGATGATGAGAACACATTGGAAGGGTCATTAACGTGGTGTATGAGCCAAGCAATTATAATGGAAGCCGAAACGGAGCAAAATTCCATGGCATGCAGGAGAGGTGCCAATATGTCCGAATCATAAGAATGGAATGGGTTGGGCTTAGTGGTTAGGTTATGTTTATATATGAATAACAAAACGACATCGCTTTGTGCTAATGATTTTTGTTTGTGTTCGGGTAGGGTTGGGGTAAAATAAAATAACTAAATCCAAACCAAAGATACTCGTTTGGTTTCAAACCAAACCAATTCATTTGGTTTGTAACTCGGTCTAGTTATTTTAGGTTTGGTTCGGGCCGCTTTTAGGTTCGATTGGTCTTTCAGCTTTTTTTCGCCACCCATTCTTTCTTCTCACATAGGTGTAGGAAAGTCTCAAGACGTGATGATCAAGTTGACAAGTTGGTTTAAATCATGGAAAGGAAATATGGAAGCACATTTTATCACTATGAGGGCGTAAACAAAGTGCTATATATCCCTTTCATAATATATTTTCATAATTTATTGAACGAAGTTGATGCAACTAGCTAATTGGCTAGGTTGCACGGACACATGGACACGGATACGCAGATACGGACACCGGGATACGAAAGTTTTAAAAAAATATAAGATACGGGTGCAGGGTCAAAATGTAAATATTAAAAGTATAAGGACTAAAATGTAATTAATAAAAGTATAAGGATCAAGTATGCAATTATTAAAAATAAAAGCATGACATATACTAAATCATTAAAAATTGTTATATCACAATTTCCTTCACAAATGAAGGATCGATCCGAGCTTTGTTTAATGTTTAAGTCTTATGGGGATTAGAGCTTTTATTTTAAAAATAAATAAGAGTTTTTATTCGTAATAAATTATCAGATCAGAGTCATGGAAAAAAAAGAAATATTGTCTCCAAAACTAAACATGCGTGTCCTGTGTCCGACTCACAGAAACCGAGTTCCGACTCGCGTGTCCGACTCAAGCGTGGTCCGAATTTTTGAAAATACACCGGTCCAACACCGTGTCCAAAGGTGTGTCCGGCGTGTCCCCCTCGTGTCCGTGTCCGGTGCATGTCCGACACGGGAAACGCGGCCTAAATGGAGTGTCCGTGCTACCTAGTAGTAATTGGTATAGTTCATATACACCGAATGATTGGAAGAAATGAAAAAGGAAGGTTGCCGCTGAAAGACAAGTTATTTATCTTTTGTATTTTTTATTCGGGGAACAAGATTTATGGAAACGTACAGTGCTGCACTTTTTCATATGAGAAGGACATTCCTACACTGAGTTTGTCACTCATAAGTTTTAAAAATGCATAGTTGTGTTTCGTCTATGTCTTTTGGTATAAGGGAGTGATCTTGATAAGACATTGTAAAACCTTTACCATACTTTTTTGAATGACAAAATATTTTTTATGCGAATTCTCTAACAAGATGCTAGGAACGATAATACATGTAGAATAGAACTCCAAACAACACAACACAACACACCAAGAAACTATATGTCGCAAAAGAAATATCGCAAAACCGCTTAGCCGAGAGCTATATGATACGACTTCCATTTATTCCAATCTAAAAGCAAGCTTGTCACATCGACTGCTAATCCATGCAAAGTCGATTGTTTGGATTTCAAAGAATATGTCCTCCATCGACGTGAATTTTGAGTTGAAAATGAGATTATATATTCATTCTTTTTCAAATACTCCAACATGCTATTTTCCTCGTAGATCCCGAATCTCGGAGAGTTTGTTTTTCTTTAAGGAGTGTTGATATGTGTAGTGATTGCCAATCCGAAATGAAGTAAATTGAGTTCACTACTAAGGTGAAACATTGTCCCAAATCTTAGCAACAAAGGGCAACGACAAAACATATGATTTTCATATTCCATATCCAAGGAGCAAGATGGGCATATAAGGCTAACGAGAATTATACCTCTCGTTGTAAATAAAAACCTTATTATGTAAAAACACAATATATATATGCTATTGGGTCATATATTCATGTGGCCTTAAATTCATGAATTTTTTTGGGGCCATGGGCTATGGCCCTCGCTGGGTCCCCCAAGGACGCCCTGCAAGAGATTCAAAAGAGTGGGAAGCCTAAGTCGAGCAGGCCTCTAGTTAAGAATATTCACCTTGGATGGTACCAAATTATTCCAACTAAAATGGGGTGCATCATTTTGTAAGGTAGAGCCATCACTTTCAAGAAATTTTTCTTCAAGAAAGCCACCGAGAAGGTTCTTTTGGATTGAAACTCCATGGGAACATCATTTTGACTCAATGAAGAGAAGTGTCCAGAGAAAAACATAAAAGTCCACGAGTTCGCCCAATTCCCTTCCTCTAATTTCCATTCACAATCCCACTCCCATTCCCAAACACCTCACATCTTTCTTCGCCTTTTACCAAACAATCTTTTTTTCACTAGAAAGTCGATAGAGTCTCGGGAAACGGCACTTGAAAGACTCACCCCACCCATACATCTCTCCAAAATTTTACACTAGTTCCATCCCCACCCTCCATCTCGAGGGATGAAATGAGATTCACCCATTTCTTTTCAATTCAATCCACATTTCTGACAATGTTGCCCCAAACCTTGCCTTTGCTACCCATCAAAGATTCATAATTGAACCCACCCTAATCTCCATAAAACAAGTGAATAATAATCGCCCACAAGCTCCTTTCTCCGCGTAAATCTCCACCACCATTTACCCAACAAAGCAACATTTTGAATCCCAACCCCCAAACCCCAAGCCCTTGATATTTGTGTTTGAGAATAGATGACCAAGAGATTCAAGAAATAAACAGTCCTTATTGCATGTGTATGTACATATATCATAATTTTATATTTCAAAACAAGCCTTCATTATAAGATAGTGATACATATATATATATGCTTATTAAGCACTTATAACACAACTCGTTACTTTTTATTTTAATTTGTGTGAAAATAAAAATGAACACATTTTCGTGTAAGGACCCATGTGTATCTTTAAAATTGGTGGCCTCTGCCTCACCCCAAAAAAAAAAAAAAAATTAAATGGTAATATATTTCAGAAGATCCCATAATAAAGCACTAAACTGGCAAACTCAAGAATCACCCCCATAATAACCAAGCACATTCACCCCATGCGTGAATTCCCTGCCCCGCCCACTCGCACATTTTATAAGACGGAATGAAATACTCACCGACGCATTTGTCACTTTATACAACGATATGATTCTATGACGTACTTCGTAGCAAACTTCTTCACACATCCCTAATAGTAAGAGATTTTAAGGCATTTTAACCATTAGCATATAAACCACCAACTAGAGAACAATATAAATGCGTCGTTTGAGGAAACTCGAATCACTTAAAAAGCTAGCTCCAGAGAGTGACCTCAATTTGATGTCACTAATCCACGTGATTAGGGAAACAACATGGCAATTATTCTACTGGATAGAATGACAACAATACATGTAGGACAAATCCCATTATAAATTTATACATTTAAACTCCCTTAAGTCAAAACTTGTGAGGTAAGTATCATTTTCAGAGCCCCCCTCCTACCTCTCTCTAGCCCTCCCCCATGCAATAAAGAAAGAAAAGAAAGAAAAAAACCCTAAATAAATTCAGGAAATATCCAAATTTAGTGAAATTCATAATGTAGTTCATTGGGCGAAATATAGTAATGCATGTTTGAATAAGATTTCAAAATTAATAATCTCACATTTATAGTCTCTTTCAAGGTATATATACACTCTCAATCAGTTAGTTTTGCCACCTGATCAATTATGTAAAAATATTTTAACACGTGTCGTGTCTTATAGTCATCGATGTAATACGATCAATTATAGTGCACAAAATGCAGATACTTGCATCATTAATTTAAATTATATATTTTAGAGATTACGATTTATTTCATCAAGAAGATAGATCTTATAAAATATAGAAAAGTGGTATTTATATAAAGCAAAAACGAAACAAAAAAAAACATATATGACATTAATTGTATTACCCGACGTGATTTCATACACGTGATAGTCAAAGACTTAGTTCGATCTTCAAAGTGAATGGGCTTAGCCCGGTATCAGGTCTTGAGAGACATAAGGCTGGATAAAGTTAACCTTCATGCCTGCATATCGCTGTTGGTTCGCCGGCTTGACGATGTCGCCCTTCTGTCCCTCTACAATCACCGACACAAGATGTACACATGCTCACATAACCGCAGGTGCAGATTTATCTTGGTCCCCGATTGTTAGCTCAAGATATGTCTTCATCGACCTCGCATAACAGCTACATGATTGACAAGGTTTTAACCCACGATCTCGTGAACGGTTCCCCTATTTCACGATGCAAGACCATTATGGCACCACAACCGCCCCTCATAACGGTTCGCTATCATTAACCACGACTTCAATGATCGACTCGGTTAACTCCTTCAAAGGAAACCTATAAAAAGGATCTTCATTCTCACAAATCGTAACTATGTTATTAGCTTGATTCTAAAATATCCGGGTATTGCTCGCTATAAATCATCATCAAAATCATTAGATCAACAGCTGGGTATCCTCACGAGACTGATCAATGACATGAATAACAGATCGATTTTAATACGGACGATTTCGTGCATCGTCAGTATAAATATACAAACGCGGTTAAACATTTAGCATTCAAGATTCGTTCATACCTTGAATTAATTGGCTCTTTCATCAATTAGTACAATACTGTCAAAAATTCCATAAACTACAGATAAATTGACATGTATAGTTGTACACCACTCATAGAAGAAGATACATTGAGTTCGATACAAGCTTTTAAAAACAAGAGGCCCAGAGATTTGTCTAGTAGCTTTTGGTAAGTTTCAGGTTGAATTTTGAATTTCACAACGTTAATGGTCATAAGTTTGTTGTGTATTTGTTTGGAAGTTTATTCACCTTGTTGATGCTTTTTTTATTTTATTTTTTTTTACTTTTTTTTATTTCTTCATTATTGGGATTTGAAATGGAAATGTAGAGTTAGCACTTCATATTCATTTTTTTTTCTTTGTGTTTTGAATAAAGGCTCTTGCAAAATGTAAATTGAAATATATTATTTTAATTTCTTGTTTTTTATCAAAAAGGAATTATGAATAAGACGTGTATATATGGACAATTCGCTACTGAAGATAAAGGGGCGCAGGTTGTGGAGCATTTTTCTCCCAGCTAACTACTACTGCTTTGAAGCATACAGTGTACATTGACCTTTTTATTGATTCGGTGCGAAATTATTTAAATTGGAAAATTGCTTACCATATTCAGTGATATTCACATACTTGCTTGGTAATTTTCCTTATTTTAGTAGTCAGATATGGTGATTCTATTACGATTACGGCCATGGCTATAAACGATTATAATATATTTTTACATATTTCATTATAATGAGCCTATAATATTTTCAACGGATCCTATAACATAATAAAGAAGGCAGTAGTGTGTGTTGTGCACACACTTCGCGACACAACCGCTAAGATCACAGTGACATTTCCCATTATGATAATGGGGTAGGTTATTAATTTGAAAGCTGCTCATTGACATTTATCGAATGACTTGACCCAAATTTGAGCAATTTCAATGTGATCCGCTCGGTCATGATCTGACAGTTTATAACACACACACACACACACACACACACACACACACACACATATATATATATATATATATATATATATATATATATATATATATATATATATATATATTCAAATCACGGTCTCGCATAAATGTGTTAGTGTAGTGCTCTAAAATCGAATCGAAGTTGATCAGATCCGACTGCGCCTGATCATTTCTACTACACTTTTATGTTGATGCATATAACAAATACTTTTATGTTATTATATATTTGTTTGTATAACTAACCAATTATGATATTGCAAATATAATGACGCCCTAACATGAAATTGTGATAGAGACACCTTAATGGTGATTATGGTTGATGAGATGTTAACTCATTTTAAATTGTTTGATATGTACATATTCTAGTCTTATGTACTATTAAATGAGACATTAATAGCACGGTTAGATTTAACACGCATTGATGTCTTCTAACATATGAAAATAGTGACAGATCTTATTTGTTGAATTGTGGAGACACTTGACCAGACGCGACGCCAGATTAGAGAATGATACGCTAGATCACCAACTTACTTTATTGCCATTGCACTATGTGATCAAGTGTAATTATCTTTGGCCGTAGTATTCATAACATCACGGTGCGATTGTCATTCTTTGACGCTTTTATGTTGAAACATATACAAATGCTTTTCATTATTATATATTTGTTTGTTTAACGAACCAATTATAATATTGCATATATAATGACGCCTTGGTATTAAATTGTGATAGAGAAACCTTAATAGTGATTATGATTGATTAGATCTCGACTCACTTTAAACGGTTTGATACTTAAATATCTTTGGTCTTATGTACTATGAAATGAGACATTAATAAAGACGGTTGAGTAGTACGATTAGATGCCTTCCATCATGTGATGATAGTGACAGATCTCATTTGTTGAAGTGTGACAACATTTGGACCGTGACGCGACGCCAGATCGTAGAACGCGACGTTAGAGTGACCCACATACTTTATTAAGTGTCGACTATGTGACAGCTTGTGTAATTATCATTACACCGGAGTATTCATAACATCACGGTGTGGATTGTCATGCATTGACACAATTGATGTTTCCCAATAACGGGCCAATCATGCGATAGTGTTTGAGTATGTTATCAAGAAGCATGAGAATTTATGTCGCTGCTCGTAAATCGCGCTTCCTAATTGTAGAGGAAATATCCAAAAGGAGCTTTTTATAGGAACGCCTCTGATTCTCAAATTCTTTGCAAATAGGAAATAATGTGTTATTTCGAGAGAGTATAATATCCAAATTATAAGATACTTATCGTTAATGTTTTGACATTCGACCGCGACTGTATGAATATTATATCAAAGAAAACGATCTATTCACACAAAGAACTATTTCACACGAAAAGCAGAGTCAATGCACTTCGACTCTTCCGATATTTATTGAGGATCACGATGAGAGGCTCAAACACTACATATAATCATAACCATACGCACCTTCATAATTCTAGATAAGTAGCCATGTTCTACGAAAGTACTACACAACCACTAGAAAAGTTTAGTGGATACATAAAATGTATTTAAACATACAACACCTTACATAAAACTGGGAGTCACAAATAACTAACTAAAATTCCATGATATTTATAATATCATCATGTCTTACCACAAACGTCACACATAGCTCATGGAAGACAACATAGTAGGTATATATACCTTGGAACCATGAAAAGTCTATAGAAATAGGTAGACGTATGGTAGCCTTTGACACAGGAACAACAGGGGTGGTATTCACATATAGGTATATTAGACTGGTGAAACTGATGGATTTTCTCAGCATAAGGAGAAGGATGAACAAGTTTAGCACTCACCCTTTAACGAATCCTCCTGATCTCCTCAAGTTGAGATTGGTCATCTACTAAATGTTACTTGAAGGAATGAGCTAAGAAACTTAGTAAGGATTCATAGCATCAAATGGGAACTATCTTATTTACTGAGTTCATAATAGAGTTTCAAGTTCTCTTTCGCTAAATGCAATTCACAAGTATAAGTATTGCATAAACCCTAATCCTCCTAAGTTTTTCGGCATACAGCAGATGGACATTTATGGATTTGATCTTGATACTGGTGTGACTATAGGCTCATGCCTTTTCGGGGTGGTGTTTGATTTGGGAATACGGGATGGCATCACTTATGATTCTAAATAATTGATTCGGATATGCACTTGTAATTTAAGTGAATCTGAAGTGTTCGAATCTGGAAAATACTAATTTAACTCAATTCAAATATTCTAATGCAATGCAAGTGATCTAAGTCACATCGGTTGTTATGAGTCTGAGCATAAATAATGATATAAAAGTGTATAAAGCTACTTGTTTTACTCGTTTTTTGGGTCACTTTCATATATTTGACATTGATACAAGTCTCATAATTTTTAACAGTATAAAATATCTTGTCTCATATGTTATGACTATTTTTTTGATGTTACTAAATTCCTGATATTTTAAACGATGAAAAATACGCATGACAACACGCCGTTAACTAGTTATTACACGACACATGAACACGCCGAACTTTCTATAAGTGTAATACTAGAGTAACAACACATTTGAGAGAAGACATATAATAGTAACATACATTTATATCATTAATTATAATGAAACCGATATCAATGATTATAGTATATTATGCAAAAGTACGTGTCTAAACACCGTAGCTTTATAGCCATTCCAAATACGCTACAAGCAAATATTTTCCATCAATAGCATCTTCTAAAATAGGGTAAACATGGAAATACCATGTAAAAATAGAAGGCTCGTGATATTATTTCATATCTTATTTAAGCATGATCATCAAATCATACTTTATCTGCGACAAGATACAATATGCGGTACAGATATCTTGTGCTCTAAGTATTATAATCAAATCATTTCTCTCCCCTATAAATAATTCACATCACTTCAACAAGTGACTTCAAACTAGCATATCCACCAAAACTTTCCATTTGAACTTTTAACGGTGTGATCAATAGTCAACACAAAACAATCCTCTCACACTATCACATGGAGCATCACCTCATACACAGAATCGGCAGCTTCTTCCCTTCACCATTTACATCTTGTAAATCCAAAATTCTACCAGATGTTGCAGAAAACTCCATTTCTATCCCTCAAGCTTTCCACAACTTCCTTCAACCTTTTCCAAATTTGGACAAAAACCATTCTCCAAACAAAACCCACCATCCTAAAGTTTCCAAAAATCATTCTCAGCCATTAGATTCAAAGACCAAAACAGTTCTTCATCTAACAGTGGATGGTTTAGCACTGCAAGTGATAAAGAAGGAGATGATCAGTTTCATCGCAAAATCGACAAGTGTTTCAACTTTTCATCATGTTCTTCAGAATCTTTCCGCAGAAGATTCGATTGCAAGATCATTGATGATCTGGGTCGTTGTCCTTCTGCAATTTCATCAACCCAAAATTGCAATTTAGAAACAACCCGAAAATCTACAGCAGCAGAAAAACCCACACAATCCGTTTCTGTAGTACCCACAAAGAAAGTCTACAAAAAGACTAAAATTCTGAATAAAGAACTTGATTTTAAAGAGCCCTTAACAGAACTATATTATAGTAGTTATCGTAAAGATGGCCCGAGGAAAACGAAAAGGGGTCGGAAAAATAGCCGGAGAAAAAGAGTTCTGGAGGTGGGGGGTTCAGAGAGTAAGAGGCATTTAATCGGTGCAAATGATCATAATGAAGGAATTAAAGAAAGCGTTGCAGTTGAGAAGAGTTCAAGTGATCCGTATGGTGATTTCAGGAAATCAATGGTGGAGATGATAGTAGAGAAACGAATTTTTGCTGCTAAGAATCTTTACAAGCTTTTGGAGTGCTTTCTGTCTTTGAATTCTCCTTATTATCACAAGATTATCCTTGAGGTTTTCATAGAGATTTGTGACACCTTGTTTAGTAACTAAGCTGAGTTATGTTGATTTCTTGAACTTTCTTTTTTAGGTATCCATGTTTGTGTTGATTTCTTGTTTTTCAATGTTGATGTAAATATTTTGTTTTTGTTCTTTTTAATGCAGATATGTATGTATGTTCTAGCTAGCAATGGTAAAGAGTAATAATACCACAACAAAATTCACAAAACATTTTTGATCATCGACATGATCCGGTGATCTATTGATTCAAATGAACCCATAAAAATCAAGAGAAATATCACGCCACAACAAAATATACACAACAAAATATCATAATACGTTACACATCATAATCAATGATCCAAAAGTCGCTATTGTGCGTGACTTCTGTTGATCCGCTTTAATTGTGGCACTATCACCACTCAAAAATCAATGATGATAAAGAGCGTTATGGCACTTTGTTATACATATTTGGTAGTGGCATAAATATTTCTCCTTAAAAATTAGTGAAGTGAAAGGTTAAGGAAATGTTTGTTTCACGTTAAAATGGTTACAATAAAAGCTATATAACACATTTTACACTATCGATTCTAATAGTAAATATATGGAATTAATGCGCCTTATATCACATCAATAATTCAAAAATACGTTACAGATCTTATCATAAGACTGCCACTATTTGAAAGGTCGTGGCTATGGCTATATTTCAGACAAATTTACACACAAAAATTTAAGGACAATATATTATCCTATAAAACATGACATGTCATGTGTATCTGTATGTAACGACTCGTTTTTAGATTATGGGAAAACAAAAGGGAAAAAATTTGTTTGTCAAGTATACGGCTCGTCGTAACTAAGTACATAAATTTTATGTAACAATGATACCATGCATAAAAAGTACAAAAAAAAAAAAAAAAAGACGAGCAAAGAAATTGCATAAAATGAATCAACATAAACAGAAACTGAAATTGAAAAGGGTTGGAACAAATTACGAACAACTGAGACTATCTCAGATAGCAACACACCGCGGGCGCGGCGCCAGCTACCATTAGAGACATTTTTTTGTGCTTGCTTTTTTGTACAAAAGGAGGCCAAAGGCCTAAGAAAGACTAGACTCTAGGGAGATGAAGTCTCCTCATAATATCAGCTAAAAGGCTTGGAACATTCTTCGGGGGAGTATCCCTGGATCGCCAACCCCATAGCTTCTATGTTGACCATTCCTAGCCATTTGATCAGCAACCCGATTAGCTTCTCTGGGTTGATAGAAAATATATTAGCAATAAATACATTTATTATTGTATATTTATCATTTATTATCAGTAATTATTGTCTAGTCATCATCTTCACTCATAATCTACTCATAGTCTAGTCATAGCATTGATTAAGAGGACTAGAACCTTCCATCAGATCTCAAGAGAGTTTGAAAAGAATAATACTTTGAAAGAAACTTCAACTCGCTTATTCAATGTTTGAAGAATGGGTATAAATAGATACAAGCATGTAAAGGTCCTAATAGTAAAGTAAAAGTTACTGTGAGCTTCGCTAATATTAATTGCTAGAGTCGGCATTATTACATAATAGACAAGATAGATTTACTTTATGATTTTTAGTGACATATTAATTGTTTATCACTACAATTAATATGTCTCTTTATACATAAGTAACATGTTACAATGTAACATATTATAATTAATAATGTAATATTTCCACACCCCCTCAAATCGGTTGTATATGTCAATACAAACCAAGTTTGCTACTCACCACTAAACATAAGCGTGGAATTGCCTTGGTGAGAATATCGCATTTTGGTCTCATTGAGGAACATATTGAAGTTGAATGATCTTGGCATCAATCTTCTTTAAGGAAATGTCTATCAATGTCCATATGTTTGGTTTTATCATGATGGATCGATCCTCCGCCATGCATAATGCCAGTTATTATCACAAAGCAGAGTATGACAAAGTTGTCAAGCGGTCTCACGCCAAGGTCAAGAAGAATTCTTTTCACCATAATGCTTCACAAAATGCCCAAAACCAAAGGTTCGAGCTCGCCTTCGATCGCTTGTAGAGACAAGAGTTGCTTCTTGCTTCTCCAAGTGACAAGATTACCCCATACATACGAGCAATAGCCTGTGGGTATATCTTCTATCTATGTGGGCAACCAAATTTCAACCAAGATCGTGATAATACCTTCACCGATCTATCAGGACTTAGTGAAGTGTAAGCCCCCGCCAGAGTGACTTCAAATATCCGAGTATTCTCAGACAAAGATCCCAAGGGTGCTCAGAGGGCAATGCATGAACCGATCGACAAGACTAATTTCCATATGCAATATCGTCTTGATGAGAGAGATAGATGAGTCTTCCTACAAGTCTTTGATATTGTTCCTTTCTTACAAGAATATTACTGTGTACCAAAGGGATTACCTGGGTCTACTCTGAGAGATAGTCGGTTTGCACCCCAAAGATGCCGCTTTCCTTCAAAGAGTCCAAAGACATACTTCCTCTCGGTGGAGACAGAGATATACTCTGGCCGCTTTTCTTGCTATTTCCATACCAAGAAAGTACTTTGAGGTAGCCCAAATCTTTAACTTGAAATACTTTGGCCAAGCAGGTCTTCAATTGTTGGATCTCAAAGAGGTCATCACCAGAGGAGGATGATATCATCCACATAGACAATAAGAGTGGATCTTTCTCGGTTGGTTGTTTTGATAAACATGGTGTGATCTCGAGTTGGTATTGATGATATCCAGCAGCTTTCACCACAAAGAGTAAATTTGCCAAACCAGCTCTGTGGACCGCTTTAGGCCATATGTAGATTTCCTCAATTTGCAAACTTTCCTCGAGTGTGAGTGTTGGCAAAACCAGAGGTACATTCATATAGACTTCTCAAGAAGGTCACCATTTAGAAAGCATTCTTGATATCCAATTTGTGGAGAGGCCACCAAGTTGGATCGCAAGTGAGATCAAGACTGACAAAGGTTTAGCTTTGCCACACGTGCAAAGGTCTCTTTGTAGTCAAGTCCATATGTTTGAGTGAATCCTGCAACCACCTCGCTTTGTATTTATCAATAGTACCATCAAGATTGTACTTGATAGTGGAATGTGCCATTTACAAATGATCTGCCTTCTTTCCACACTGAGAGTGGTGAGGTCCTGTATGGTTGTCGGGAGAGAGCAATATTTTAGTTTTGATACCGCTTTCCACTTATCATGTTGAGAGCTTCCCAGATATTCTTAAGAATAGAGTGAGTATCCAAGTCCTGTGTAAACAAAGCAAAAGAAGGTGACAAGTGATCATAAGACACATAAGTATGAATAGAGTGATTAAAGGCATGATCTCTTTCCTTCCGGACAAAGAATGGGTCCTGCACGCGTCATCAATATCGTAGAATGAGCAGGTCGTGAGGGCTCGTGAGGCTACCGAGGTTCGCAGAGGCCAGAGGGTCCGAGTTTCGTGAGCTCAGAGGCCGCCGAGGTTCCAGAGATGTCAGCTCGGGAGGCTCGAGGTTCGTGAATCTGCCAAGGTGCAGAGGGTCGAGGATTGGAGTGATCTCACTTCAATAAGGTTGCCTTCGTGGACTGGCTCAAGAGGGTTTGATGTAGTATGGAGTTCTTTCAAAGAATTTACATCCATAGAATTGTAAAATCTTTGTCATGGGGAGAATAACACTTGTAACCTTTCCGCCTTTTGGCATAGCCTAGAAGATGCACTTATGAGCTTTGGGATCAAGTTTGCTTCCTGTGTTGGGCATGAATATAGACAAACACAAGACATCCAAAGATCTTTGAAGGCAAGTCAAAGAATGAGACGAGGACATGGACGAGTTGTCGCAGGTTTGAAACCTGGGAGTCTTGAATCCTAACACTCACTGGTAACTCCGCTGATCGTATGTGGCAAGTTAATATAGCTTCACCCCCGCATATATCGAGGCACATGTGTGGTGAACATGACTGATCTTGCCATCTCCAAAGAGTGCATGTTCTTCCTCTCAAAGAACCCCATTTTGTCGAGGTGTGTCTCTACACAATGCATCGTGTGAATAATCCTCTTATCATTCGTAGTGAAGGTGTTGAGGTTGACTCATAGTATTCTGTGCATTATATATTTTTAAGATTTTAATCTTAGTGTCAAATTGAGTGAGTTGATGACGGTCAAATTACACCCGTAAAAGTCATCAACGCTGACCTTAAATCGAGATTAATAATATGTATTTTATATTAAATCACATGTTTATATGTATTATTTAATGTTTTGTGATTTATAAAATATAATTTGGTATTTATCTATTTTTTATTGGTATTTATCTGCTTTTATTTATAAATCGGTATTTATCCGCTTTCATTATATTTATCCGTTTTATTTAAATATGATTTATTTTGGGATAAATATCTATTTTGCAGATTTGGATAATTATGGAGGATAAATACAAATGGAAGAATTAAATCTCAAGATAAATCAAAGGAAATTCAAGATAAATATCGATTAGCACGTAAAAGATCGGATAAGCATGGCAAACCACTCAAAGATGGCGCCAATGGAGGATACATTCTAGAGGGGGCGATTTTATCTTTTAATTGGAGATCGGCCGAGAGTTATATCTTATTTGTTTTGACATTTTGAAGTATATCTCTTAATTAGCTTGAACCCCTATAAATAAAGGCATGTTATACACGCCATTTACACACTTCTTTACACAATACATTTTTTACACTTCTCAAGAAATCTTCGCTTTTCTAGAGTTAGCTTTTTATGCAAGATCTACAAAGAATGTAAGTTCTTGTATTTATTTGTTCTTAGTTCTTGTAATTAAGCCCCAATTATTGTTTATCGCTTGAGGTTGTTCGCTCTTCACCGAACGCATGTAGATCTTGTTGAAAGGTGTCCTAAACCCAATCGGTCGGACTGGATCCGACCGGTCGGGTCATTTATCGCCTCATTTAGTTCATGTAATAACTTTATTATGATTAATAAAAGCACTTATGTTATTATATATTGTTTGTCTTCATATTATTTGTTGTATATATATAGTAACGCCCCTAGTATCGACCATGTGATAGAGAAACCATGATAGTGATTATGGTTGATGAGATCTCTAATCACTATAACAAGGTTGGTACTTAAATGTCTCTAGTCTTGCATATTATCAAACGGGACATTGATGATATAATCGACTAAAGACGTGATTGATGTCTTCTATCTTTTGTAGGTGTGATAGATCTCGCTCTTATCGGAAGTGTAGGACACTTGACCGTGACGTGGACGGTATTGTAGAACGCGACGTTAGGGATCGACTCCACTTACATTAAGTGTCACACCATGGCGGTTGCAGTAATTATCCTTTTGACCGGAGTCTTCATGGCATCACGGTGTGGATTGTCATGCTTTGACACTATTGAGATTTCTCCTAACCACGGGCGATCATGCGGTAGTGATTGGGCATGATATTGAAGCACGCGGAGTATACATGATTGGTCGTCCGGGAATCGCCAGATCTATGATCGGGATTGAATATCCGAATGGCCTTCTTATAAGAATGTCTAGCTCTCGAGAATCTTTGCAAAGTGGGGAGTAAATGTGTTATTCGAGAGAGCATGATATCCAGATTGTAAGATACGATCGCCAATGTATCACACTTTAGATACGCATCGTGATGGATATTATTATAATGATAGATTGTAAGTTACACGGTAACCGCTTCACATGAAAGCGTAGTAGTCATTGCTTTTGACTCTTCCGATAATCGGGGTCACGGTGTGTTGCTGTTGACGCTATCCCGTGATCATTAGTGTTTGAAGGGCATTTTAGTAAATTGCACTTTGTGTCTACGGCCAACATATTCGAAGCCTATCGGGTCACACACATATGAACATCGAGTCGGATTAAAATGCGGTTATAGTTGATAACCAAATAAGGAAAGTTTATCTCTTGCACTATAAAGGTTATAGTGGTAAATTAATGGTGGTATTTATTTATTATGAATAAATAAAATACAAGATATTAATTATATATAAATTATATTAATTAAAGAATATTCCGAAGTCAATCTTTTTCGGGATATGGGGCGCCACTTTGAGTGTACTGAGATACACTTGATTGCAGACTTTAATTAATAAATATTGCCATAATATTAATATAGATATTAATTGATTTTGGAAAATAGATTTATGGTAATAAGATAATTATAATCAATATATGATATTGACAAAATATTATAATTAAAGAGATAAATCAATCTAATTGATTTTCCTTATTTTATTGAAAAGGCTTTCTCCTCCACACTACTTCACGGGCGCCACTTACTCATAAAAAGAAGGTCATGCTAAGTCTCTTTCAGACAACACAATTGCAAGAGTTCATAATTTTGTGTAAAAATAGAGCCTCCATAAAGTGAGTTTGTGAGGAAGAAAAGGTCCGGTCTAGCAACCGGAGTTTTTCCCGATAGCAAATCCAAGAGGATTCCGGCGAGGGTTCGTGTGGATTAGCGATAGAGTCGGACGCGTGGACGGGCTTGCGATTGAACTACTCCGCTTATGTCAAAGCCGACTTCATCTTGTATCATTCATGTATAACCGCTAAACTACTTAACGTGTTTATTGCATTAAACGAAGAACGATCTAAAAGTGAAATCAAAATTTTAAATTCACGCGTAAACTAGTGATTTCCTAACAAAGTGGTATCGAGAGATGCATCGAGCTTAAGCAATAAGCATAATTTAAATGCGAGTATTTAATCGATAGATGCAAGATTTAAATCACTGAAACGTTAAAACAAAAACAAAAAATTAGTGGTTCTTGGGGTCGGCCGATCAAGCGCGCCTCCTTTAAGGGCGGCGGCGGCGGTAACCCTAGGGCTGGGCCTGCCTCCGCCGGCTCTCTCTTCCAATGGGGAGATCAACCCTTTCGCTTTGTAGATATTTTATCGCAGGTATGATATCTCGCTTGTTTAGTTGTGTCATATGGCCAACCAATTCGCTCAAATAGTTTGGACCATTGGGAAACTGATGACTATATTGCCTTTCCAAATTTTGATTTGGAATAGCGCCAGCCCTTCCAAATATTCGATTTGATTGAGCTTAGCTTCTGTGCTACTTCCAAAATTTTTGATTTGGAAAGTCGCCAGCCTAAACTAAAATAATTTGGCCTTTCCAAATATTTTATTTGAATTGCCCAGTTTCTTTCCAAACATTCGATTGACATGCTTAGTTTCAGCCACTCCAAAATTTTGATTTTGGAAAGTCAGCCTAGATTAAAATAATTTTACTTTCCAAATATTTGATTTTTAATAAACAGCCTTTCCAAATATTTGATTTGAATAGCTCAGTTTGTACTTCCAAAATTTTGATTTTGAAAGCAAGGCAAAGCCTAAGCTAAATTTAGTTTTGGAAAGGAAACAAATAGAGATTTTATAATTTTAATTTTATTTCGATAGTTCAAATTTAATTAAAATTGAAACTTATTTAAAATTAAATGTTAATTTTAATTTTCGTTAAGTCATATAATTAATTAAAAGTTATTTAATCTATTTGACGATAAAATAAAAGACGCATGAGTAGTAGTAGTTAAAATTAGAATTTAATCTTTTCATAAGATAAAATTGTATGGATTAGATATTAATAGATATAATGTGATTATATGGACTTTGATTGATCATTGTGACAACCAATAAAGATAGATGGAATGTTTTCTTTATGTTGGTTTTTGAAAAAAATTGTCCCAGTCATATATGCAAGAACGTGACTTAGTTTACTTTTGCATTTATCCCATTCTCGAGTCCCCTCCTCGTAAGCGTGCGGGTGTAATTAAATATTATGTAACAAGAATGGAGCAAGAAGTTCAAGACCAAGGAGAAATAAAGAACCCATCACGCATAAAGAATAAAGATCCTATTGGCGGTCAGTAGATAATTTGTTTGTGACCCGCTGGTTTCTGCATTAGGTATTCAAACCGCATCTAGGAAAAGTCCAATGATCATACCTGTTATTTTATGCGCTGGAATGTTGTGTATGTTTTACTTTATATGATATCGTAGTAATATGCACATAGTAGATGAGACCATAATTAAAACTAAATTAATTAAGTGAATTAATTTAAATTATTCCCACACCAAAAATCGAGCCAAAATTGTTCCTCAATATTATAATGACGGTGAAGAGCTCTTTGTTCGATCCAACCGATCGCCCACGCCGGAGTTGACTACCACGGGTATATCGTCATTATCAGATATGATCGTTACGAGATCTCATGAATATTTAAGCTACTGCATTATCGACTAAGAATCTTGGCGGTGATTGGCCCACGCCAGACCGTCCTGATTTTTAGAGACAGGTGGCTATCACATGTAGATGTGAATTGTCAAAGAGTTGACTAGTCAACCAATGGAAATCGAATAAGATCTGATCGGTAAATAGTACCCACCTTCGAAATTGACCCGGTCGATCGCCCACGCCGGGATCGAAATCAACTAGATAGGATTCCATCCACTAAAGAATTAATTAAATTTTGAAAGCCAATAGGAATAGTTGGTTAGCGGGGAGTAAAACCTTATAAATTTCTTAGTGCAAATTTAGGTTTTTATATTTACGAGCTTTTACTTATTCTATCTTTTATTTATTGTTGTAGAAAATGTCAAACAAATTGAACCTTCGTTTATCATCGATAATGTTTGACTAAACTAATTTTCTCGATTGGGAAAGAAACCTCAAAATCATTTTGAGGCACGAAGATTGGCGTATGTGACTCGACGAGGCCCTACCGAAAAGCCTGGCCGAGGGTTCGGGCCGCAGATGTTGTCGAGAAGTACAACAAGCACCGCTTCCGATAGCTTGATCGATGCTACATGTATCATGCTTGCTTTATGACACTTTGAATCGCTAAACAAGATTTTGAGTCCATGGACGCCACTCTATATATGGTCCACCAAGGGAGCTTTATGCTTCGCCTCCCATCGGGAGTAATGAGGTCTCCAGCGCCCCGTTTAGTTGTAGCATGGCATCCGGATCCTTTGTAGGTCACACGTGCTTAAAATGATCGGGTACATAGAGAGGCTTGGGAAGTCGCCACAAGTTGAACGAGAGTTGAGTATTGACTTCTGATTCGCAATCTCTACCCACTTATTCTCAGCTTTGTGATGAACTATCACATGAACAAGATAGATTGCTCAAATGCCGAGTTATTGAACATGTTGAAAACTCCAAGGCACCGTAGGGAAGGGAAAAGCAAGTGCGTTATCGGTCTCTTCAAGGGCAAGGCAAAGCCCAAAAAGTCCAAGAAGGCGTAAGGCTCTCACCTAAGCCAACGCCTAAGATAGCAAAAGACAAATCCAAGGATGCTTGCTTCCAAGGCTGAGACCGGACATTGGAGGAGAAACTGCAGCGGCTTTGAGTACCAAGAAGAAGCATTCGATGCTTCGACTTTCTGTATATTTATGATTGAGATCAACATTACTTCTTCTAAGTCTAACCACCTGGTATTAGATCAACGTTGTGGTTCCTCATATTTTGTAATAATATGCAGGGCACTAAGAAGAAACTAGATCCAAGAAAGGAGAGGTGGACCTGCACGCTGAAATGGAGTGCTGTCGTCGCTTTTGGCCGTAGGAGTTTATTTTCTTTCATTGCCCAAAATGGGCTAGTACTAGAACTCAATAATCGTTATTTTGTTCCCCGCTCTACGGGGTTGAGCATTATTTCTATTTCTCGCATTAGATGTTGATGGATTTTCTTTCACGCTTGAGAATAAATGTTGTTCTTTTTCACGTGATGGAGTCTTTTATGGTACTCGCATACTTCAGCAAATGGTCTTTACATATTAGAAATGAATGTTGACGACTTTAATATAAATAACAAGAAAGCCAAAACAAATGACTTGAATGAATCCTACTTTATGGCATTGTAGACTTGGCCATATAAATAAGAATCGCATTTCCAAACTCCATAAAGATGGAATGTCGATCAATTCGATTACTAATCATTTGATACACGCCGGCTTGTTTACTTGGCAAGATGACAAAGTCACCTTTTAGTGGTTAAAAGGATAAGATCCAATGAATTGCTTGAGCTTATACATACTCATGCGTGTGGCCCAATGTCAATTCAAGCCAAAGCCGAGGATACTTTATTTTATCACTTCACCAATGACTCATTCTCGCTATGGTTATATATACTTAATGAAGTATAAATCAGGCCTTCAAAAGTTCAAAGAATTCGTAAGTGAAGTGGAGAAACAACCAGGGCGAAATCAAAACACTTCACATCCCGATCGGTATGGAGAATACCTAGACGGAGAGTTTCAAGATTATTTAAATGAGAACGGATTCTACTCAACGGACTTCCTCCCGAACGCCACGATGAATGGCGTGTTCGGAGGAGGAACCGCACTGTTGTTAGACATGGTGCGCATCCATGACGAAGCTTGGCGCAGCTTCTTCCAAAATCGCTGGGAGGTATGCTCTAAAACCGATCCTATACAATCGAACCGAAGTTCCATCAAAGACGGTTGATTCTACACCATACGCAGGTATGGGCCAAGAAGAAACCAAATACGGGCATATCTTAAACCTTAAAAGTGGTCTCAAATTTACGTGTAAGCGGATGATGCCCGACAAATTAGAGGCTTGATCCGACAAATGTCTGGTTGTGGGATATCCTAGAAACTAGAGGATACCAATTTTACCACCTCACGAGGAACAAAAGTGTGTTTGTTGCCGAGGATCGCGCTACTGGAGAAAGAGTTTATTCGGATAGTGTGATTGGGAGTAAGATTGATCTTGAAGAAATTCGAGAACCACTTACGGATAATCACCTGGTTGATGGAAGCAGATAGACACCACATAGCCAATGTGTGCCACCTCTATCAGAGACACATTGCACCTCGAAGATCCAGCAGTGAACGCCGTGGGACCCGGAAGGTACATCTGGCGATATCTCATGGAAGATGAGGACCCTAGAACTTATGGAGGAGGTGCTATTAAGGCACGACAGCAGAAATGGCTCAAGCCATGAATTCGAGATGGAATCCATGTAAGGACAACCAAGTTTGGAAACTTAGTTGATCCGGCTCGAGGGGAATAGTTCCTATAAGGGTGTAAATGGGTCTTTAAGAGAGTTAACCGACATGGACGGTAACGTGACCACCTACAAGGCTAGGTTGGTGGCAAAGGTTATAAGCAAAGACAAAGGAGTTGACTATGACGTAAACCTTCTCGCCAGCCTGCTATGTTAAAATCCATTAGAATTTTGCTCGCTATTGCAACAAGATACCATGATTACGAAATCGCGCAGATGGATGTGGTGTCAAATTTTCCTTAACGGGAACCTGGTCGAGGAAGTGTATACGACACAAATCGTAGGGGTTTCCAACCAATGACGCCAGGATGGTGTGTGTAAACGCAAAGATCCATTTATGGATTAAAGCAAGCTTCTCGAGTTACAATCTTCAATTGATGAGATAATCAAAAGCGCTTGATTTCATCAAGAACGGTGATGAGCCTCGTGGTTTACAAGAAGCGTTAGTAGTGCCATTGTGTTCTAGTGCTTTATGTGGATGTACATATTTGCCTATAGGGAATGATATTGCCTATGTTACAATCAATCAAAGCTTGGTTATCCAAGTACCTTCATGAAGGGACTTGGGTGAGGCAAACTGATATTCGGGAATAAAGATCTATGCAGATGTGATCTAAAAGGTTGCCCAGTCTCGGCCGCAATCCACCTACATAGCACAAGATGTACAAGAGATTCAGCATGGAGCAAACCCAAGAAAGGATTGCTTTGCCACATGTCATACGTGGGTCTTACTCCGCTCCGCGGAATGAGTCCTAAGATTGGGAGTGAGGAAAGGGCACAAT